>JAZKJV010006762.1:0-355000 GCA_037367405.1 Ottelia alismoides
TGCCAATTGTGTCTCACATGTGTCACATGCGTGAGCTAGGAAATTATAGAAATCCCCTCCTTCTTCCAGTGAATTATAAAAAGATCCCAGTCACGTGCGTAAAATGCGTGACTTTCACTAAATTGCAAGGAGATCCAGTCATATTCTAGAAATTGCATTGTAACCCATGTAAAGCTCTAAATTACAAATAATTTAATTACTTTATTTACAGATTGATCCCTAGACTTCATTTATTCATATCTTGTGAACCATACATCGGATTTTTATGTTCTTGGTGTCTTTTCATCCTCGTCTTATTCTCTATGATATAGAATAATTCATTAAACATTTGGATACATTTTTTAACATGAATTTAATTGAGGATGTTTATTTTTATTTTTGAGCACAACTATTCTTGATCTTCGATTTAATTACTCAATAATTTATGTATTGATTTGAGGAATTAATCTGATAATAATTGATAAATTATCTTTGAGATTAAATAACGTGGAGGTTCGGATTAATTGCTCTGTTTGGCCTGCTCACTTTGCATATTCATTCATCATCATTGCATGATTTTATTCATCATTTAAAAATCATTAAAAAATCGCATTTATT
This sequence comes from Ottelia alismoides, assembly GCA_037367405.1. Classification (NCBI taxonomy): domain Eukaryota; kingdom Viridiplantae; phylum Streptophyta; class Magnoliopsida; order Alismatales; family Hydrocharitaceae; genus Ottelia; species Ottelia alismoides. The sequence continues at coordinate 598 of JAZKJV010006762.1, forward strand.
TATTTCTCTCTCCACATAGCATAGCATTATTTTCCTGCATAAAAAATTATTTTTAAAATACATGCATCATGTTTCTCTTTCATTTATTATTTACATCTTTTTTGAAATAAAACCATAAAAAGCTGAGAAAAATATAAAAAAACCAAAAATATGATTCTCTTTTGAAAACCTAATTTCTCAAATTATTTAAAGATTATTTCTGAACGTTCACAATATCTCGCTGAGTTCGACCTTGGGACTTACCCAAGTAAATAAATAACTTGATTTCATTGAGACATAATTTTCTATATCATTTCTTAGTGTAATTAAATTTTGATGATTCTCCGAGTTACCTGACTACAAGAATAGATTAAAATTAACAAGGACAATTTCTATAGTTCGTCACTTATGCATTTAGGTAATGGTCAATGGATCCAATCAAACTTAAAGATAATAAGTTATTGAGGGTAATTTTTTGGCAAAAGTGTAGATCGAATCGTTGAAAAACACAAAGTTCATAAATAGATATGGCACAGTATGTCGAATCCAAGACAACCACAATCACCGATAAAATCCAACTGTATAGAAAATCAATTATATATGCATGAATAATTTTTACTTGGATAACACTCATAGTGATGGTAGAAAATCATAGTGTTGATTGCAACCATAATCAAGGATTATTATCAAATGTGTAATCTTTGAGGTTTTTACACAAAGCCCATCCTCTCTATACCTGCACAAATTTAAAAAACAAAGATAATTTAGGGCTAACTAATCAACAGGTTCACCAATGGATTAACATCTTGAAATCATATAAGTCCATAATTTTAAATATTTGGATGCAATTCATGGTCACATGACAAGTGAACCAATGAGCAACTTCTTCTCTTACTTCCCTCTTTCTCTCTTTATTTATGTTTTGATTTAGATGCCTTAGATGGGGGCTAAGAGTTATTAATATAGGCATGGATATGAGAGTAGTTGGAGTACACAAAGTCATAAATCCCATGTAATTAAAATTAATGTTTTCATGTTGTAAAATGGTAACTCCTTCTTATTGTAATTAGAATAATTCATTGTTTTATTGAGGGTGGTGTTCCCACATAGAGGCAGGCCACCTAACGTATCTCTTCCTAATCAACGATATGGGAACTACTCTAAACCTGTGAACAAAGAACATTTCTCAAACTTCGTGAGTGATAAAATTTCTCATCATACCATCAACGTATTTGTGGATCTTATCAAGTAATTAATTTCTTTAATTTTAATATATCCCCTATAGAATAAAATCCGACATCAATGTATTTTGATCTTGCATGAAAAGTATATTTCTTACTAAGGTGAATCATTCTATAATTGTCCTCATAAAGGATATACGTGTCTTGACCAAAACTAAATTGTTGTGTGAACTTCTTTCGTGCACAAAAGTTTTTTACTTACTCCTATAGTAGCAATGAATTATGCCTCTTTCGTATATCACACACTTCTTCAACCATGATTTCCACTAAATGCCACACCTGCATATGTCATCAAGTAGAGAAATATAGATCTTATTCCATTAACATCACATGCCATATTAGAGTGTGGTGATGAGCCGGAAATCCCACAAAATCCAAGTAGGGATAAAATCAATCAAGGGTTGTTGCGATCGGATCTCACAGATCAGACTCAACAAGAAAAATCAGACCACGAAACAAGAATAATCAGTCAAAAAGCCGAATAGCGGTCTTGCTATTTATTTAACCTGGTATAGCGAACAGGGTCGAACTCAAGGAGCACGGATTGGCCAAGTGGCCTACGAAGTAGTCAGAAAATGAATAAAATAAGAAAATATATTTTTAGTGGATTTTATGGGTTTTTAAACTTTTTTATGTTTTTAATTATGAAAGAAATATGAAGAGAAGGCAAAAAACACACAAACAACAATTTATTAAACATTGCAAAACAACTCAGAAAATTCAAATAAAATTATTTTTGTGTTTTATAAGTTTTTAAGTATTTTTGGTAATTTTCTTAAAATTTTTTGATTTTTATTGATTTTCAAAAATATAAAAAAATCAATGTGCATCCAGATTTGAAAGACTAATTAAATATATATAATTAGCATCTAAAAATCTAGAGATAATTTTAATGATAACTAGAAATAAAAACAAAGCTACAGAACGAGAAATGCATTTTTTGAATTTTTTAGAATTTTTAATGATTTTTATAAGGGTTTTAGCGTTTTGTATTTTTAGGTGTTTTATTATCCAAATGGCGTGAAAATTGGATTGAAGCAAGTAAACAACAAAACAAACAGTACCTAATTTTTTGTAATTTTTAGATGAGTTTTTATATTTTTAGTGGATTTTATAATTCAAACAATGACAAAAACAATGGTTTTTTATTTTTTAAAAATAACAAATAGTAATAAAAATGTCCCAAAAAATTAGTGAAATGTTTACACAGGCTACATGTCCAAATTTCACCAAATTTGGAGTTAATTTGATATTTTATTCAATCACAACACAAGGCACAGCACACAAGGACCTATTTGCGATGAAAATAAGTTTCAGGGGCTAAAGTTAAACACGTGTGAAAACTATAAGGGTATTAGTGCAAAATGCGCATCAAATTCAACACATGTTCCAATTCCAGTACACATAGGGGTATTTATGCAAATATCCAAACTAAAAGATCATTTTAGAACATCTATAAAACCCAGCCCATTACATGTAAAAAGCCCAAAATTCACGTGTCTATGCACGTGCTTCACAACTGGAGGGACTAGAATGCAATTACTCAAAACTACCAGGTCCAAAGTGTAATTATTCCAAAATTAAAACAACTGATAAAAATATTTACAGGACTGAAAAGTAAATGCAAAAGCAAGAAGGGCCTAAGAATAAATTACCCTTATTATTAAGATCCAACAGCTGGGGAGCGATCCCTCTCAGATCGGATGGTGGAGAAACGCAGATGCCCCTTCGGAGATGAATGGACTGGATCTGATCCTCAGAAGGATCGTATGGCTACGAGCCTCTCTCGAACGGGTGGCTGAGATCCGAACTGGGGCGAGAGGCTTGATAAGACGACGATGGAGGATCCCGGAAGAACAGCTCGTCGGCGACTTTTGTCGGGTCAATACTCGCGATAGGGACCTCCACGGATGCTGCTAGGTTGGGTGAAATGGTCCTGACGACGTTCCGCAGCGGCTGGTTAGCTCCGCTGAGGTCGGGAGCGTCTGGAGAGCTCCGGCGACGAGATAAACCTGGAGCCTCCTGTGCTTCCACGTTGGACCTCCAGATGAGGTCTCTTTCACTCTTCAATCTGCACAGGGAAACCACTAGGTTGAGGGCAAAGTGCCTCGACCCGTTAGAATGTGAGAGGGATGAAAGGCGAGGCGGGGCGGCGCTCTCCGGCGAGGCGACGACGGAGGAGATCGAATGCCCGGTTCTGGGGTGAACCAGGGTGGATGAAAGGGTGGAGAAGGTGGAGTGAAGTCTGACGGAGGTGTAGAGGCAGTCGGATGGGCAAATGGAGTGTCGGGAAATGGGCGGCGAACGACGGCGGTCGGAAGAGCAAAAATCGAAATCTATAGCTACCTACTGAAGATCTAAGCTACCTGGCAGTCGAAGTCATCTAGGCTGGAGGTGTTGGACCTCCGGGGGTCGTCGCCTCGATGGATTGACGGGTCTAGAGGCTCGGGCTCGCCTCGCGGCGGAGCACGACGGTGGAAGTCGTCGGATCAGAGGTTCCCGCTTGCTCGTCCCTCTCTACGACTCTCTCACACGGCTGTCACTCAGGTGAAGGAAAGGAGGTCATCGGAGGTGAGGGGGAAGGCCAAATATAGAGTAGAATGGTGGTCGGAGGTCAAAATTTATATGGTGAGGGGTCCGAGAAGATGGGAGTCGGGCAAGCAAATCAGAGCTCGGATCCCTAGGAAAGATGCCGGGCGTGAATCACGGATTGATCGTCGATACTCGGAGCCCGGGGTTCTTGGGAATGGGTGGCTGACCAATCTGGGAAAAATAAGAGAAATCGGGTTGGTAATCGTGTCCGCGAAGAAGAGGTCTGTGGGGGAGAGTTGATCGGGGGTCAACGATCCCCCGTGGACCAATCAGAATCCAGGATTTATTAATTATTTATAAATTCATTAAAAAATAGTAAATTTTTTTATTTCGAAAAATTTTCAACATGAAAAATGTTTATTATTTTTTAAATTATTTTTTTGTGTTTTTTATTTATTTTTTTGAAAAATAAATTTTAGTATATGCATGATGTATTATTATATATATGTATATGTACCTAGGTATTTTTTATTTTTATTTTTATTTGTTTATTTTTGTACAATTATTCCCATTTTATATTTTATTCTTTACAACATGAAATTTGGGATATAAAAAAATTTTATTTGATTTTTATTATGTATTTACAAGGGTAAAATAAATATGTATAAGTACATATATATACATGGTATATATATATACTGAGGAGAGGGAAATTATTTTTGTTTTTCTTTTATTTATCCCATTTTTATTTTATTTTTATTTTTACAAATATATACAAAATATGGGAAACCCATATATAATTTTATTTTTGGAAAATAAAATATATGCGCTAAGAGGGGGTTTATGTGCAAGGCTGAGTTACCCTATCTCTCTCTTCTTATTTTATTTTGCGGTCAGGACCATGTTGAGCCTTCCCTTGGGTTCAGGTCACTCAATATTTATTCTAAATATGTCCCTTTTTTTTATTTATTTATTCCTTTATTTTACACAAAAACATGCTAATTATTACAATTTACACAATGCATGTATTTTGACAAATTATTGTATTTACAAACATTTACTTGGTATTTTACCAAGGTTTCTAGCTAAAATAAAGGAATAAAGAGTGTTTAATGGTGATTAATCACCCCTCTATATTTTACTTTTGCTAGTCCCTTAGTAAACACTTATTTGAAAAAGAATTGCAAAAGAGAAAATAAAAGAAAAAGAGAGGAAATCAAGGTTGATTATTAAACTTTCCTTCATTAAATTGAAATATGGAGCTCAGTCGAACCTTTGGATTATTAATTTGCCGGAACCTTATTTGGACTTAAGCTTAAAACTTAACATCCTCTAAGTTCCACCAATCCATGGTCAAGACTCCTCAATAAACCAGATCAGAACAAGTCTACATACACAAACTCTAATGACCGTGAATCTCTCCTTGTACTGTGTAAGTGATATGTAGCTCCCCACCTCGGAAATGACAAGGAAACAACCTCCCTAAACCTGGTAACTCTAATGCCTCAGTCTAGCAACTCTTTCCTCGAGGAGTGGGGTATTCCCTTCTAAGTTCAAGTACAATTGGCTCAAGAAGAGGGGGAAGAAGAGAATGGACCATGACCAGTGTAGCCATGTATCCTTGGGAGCTCCAACCAGTGTAGCCGAGTCTCCCACTGCAAGCTTCATGAGATGGTCATGTGTAACATAAGCTTTGCTTTATTTGACTATATACACTCCGGTGGGATTATTAAATTTTCAATCCGGCCCACCACTTTTTTGGAGTTTTTCTTTCTTTGCACATTTTTTTTCATGTGCATATGTACAACATATCTACATGGTGCAGCATATATACATAAGGAGTTTTTCCTCTTGAACCAGTAGACTATCCCTCTTTTGAAGCTTTATTGCAACCCACAACTCATGTCTTTAGACTTCATAACCACCAGACCAAGTTGAGATGCACTTCCTTCACTATAAGAAGAAGAGAGGTTCTGCCTAGAAGTACAACCCTCATATGCTACCCCAAGCCAAAGGAATCTGCCTCCTCACCACCTCATCTGTGGCGAGGTAAGTGTAAAGTGCTGGTGCAAGTAAAGCCATTGTCTCTGAGAGTCATGTGTGCGTTGTTAAGTGCTCTACTTAGGCCCATCAAGATGACATATGCTCATAGCCTAGTGGACTCAAAGAATTAAGTCCCAATGGACATGAAAAGTCTTAGTCCTAAGCCCTATAAGGTTCCTCTTATAATTAGATGGATTAAGGTCTTAACCAAGCTCCATTTGTCAATTTAATTCTAGGCCAGTTTAAATGTCAACTATGATTTGGAAAAACTATACAAATATTTACAAAGATGCAATTTTACAAGATTTTACAAATGTGCAAAATTTTTGAAAAATGTTTGAAAACATGGATATGTGCATGAATGCGAAGTTTTGCAAAATATTTTCAAAAATTTACACAAGGTTTATGCAAACTTTTTATTTTTCAAACATTTTACAAAAATTTTGTACTATATACATAATTTTGATATCAAAATATTTACAACCTATTTACACAAATCATTTTTACAATCATTTGTATAAAAATAATTTTATAAATAGGTATGTGCAAGAAGAATTTTTATGTACAATGGAAATTTTTTTAAATTTTTATGGATTTTTAGCCATTTTATTTATTAACACACTCACACAAAGTACGAGTTATGGATAAAGTATATATGAAATATATACGACACCCCCCTATAATTAGCTCGAACGATGTCGTCAGAGTAATCAAGAGCGATGAAGAAGACATAACTCATGCTTAGTATAGGGAAGTGAAAAGGAATGGTATATACAAAGACGAATCAAAGAATAGAATGAAGAGGACTCGGTGTTCCCCCCTATACTTAGGATCAAGTAATCCTAAGTATAGTAAGTTGTACATGAAGGGAAATCCGAGTGGAAGGATGTACAAGGTCTACCCCCCCCCCCATACTTAGGGTAAACTATCCCTAAGTATAGGCAGCAAAACAGGGGTAGAGAGAGACGAAGATGACAAATATGTACAAGATGGAAGGGCATTACTCCCCCTATACTTAAGGTGAAGACTCCCTAAGTATAGGCAACGACAGGAGTAATGAAACAGAACGATAATGAGCACTCGGTGTTTACATCCCCTATACTTAGGATGAGGTCTATCCTAAATATAGCAAAGATAATCCTAAGCGAGACCTGGGGTGAAAACAGAGAGGAAGAGAGAAGGATCAACTAATGACGAAACACGTATATACAAAAGTGGACAATGTTGAGGTGTCTCTCAACAAGCGCTAGATTTTACGCCTCTAACTGGGCGCAAAGACTAGGACAAAGCTGTATCAAAGTTCAGGACGGCATCTGTAAGGCGAATGTCGTACTGTCGTCGTAGTCGTGGTGGATGAACTACGACGAAATCAACAATGGAAATGAAGACACCCAAATAGGCAATCAGGAGGGTGTCTGCTACCGGGCAGTGATATGGAAAGCTATGATCGGGATCCGGTAGCACAAAAGAAATCATTGTCTCTTGATCAGAATGGAAACGAAGTGTAGAGCCGAAGAAATCAAACGTGGAGAAGGAAGGAGCAGTCATGGAATCCTCCACGTCAATCAGTGTCTCAAAAAGGTGTGAAAAGTCAAGATTAGGAGACTCTCTAAGAAAACTGATATCCGATGCATATAATAGAGAAAAATCAGAAATATCATTGAATATCTCAAAGATCGGCTCATCCTTGCGAGGGTCATCGAGGTGAGAAAACTCAGAATCAGAAAGATCAGGAGACTCAGTTTCGTGATCCGCCAGATCGGATACACTCTCAGAAAGTGAAACCGAGTACACATCATAAGGGGCATCCTCCCGCAGATAACCCTCGAGGAGGAATGCAAGATCATCGGTGAGAAATAGAGGATCAGGATCTATCAGGGCATATACACTGCTGTCAAGCACCCTCTCTGTGCACCAGGATGCATCATCATCTGAAGTCTGTGTCTGGTCAATCTGGAAGCAGGAGAAGGTACTGGTCAACACCGCAGAGGCTGGTAATGTTGTTGAAGCTGATCCTCGCTCTACAACAATGCTAGCTGTCATCTGGTCCTCATAATATGTATCTATCTCATCAAAATGGAGTACTACATGCTCAAATACAGGACTATCTATATCACTCATCCCAAATTGAAGTCTAGTATAAAGTTGTGGCTGCTAGAATGAGTCATGATATCTGTCTGAATCCGAGAAATGTCTCTGCAGGATAGAAGTTGAATCATCCGGGACTGGAATCTGAAACGGCTGGATCGATGACTGTAGTAGCGGGGGCTCCTCCATCTTCTGGAATATCAGAAGATCTGATATCCAAGACTCGTCGACTGAAAACTCTGGGGCTAACTCGAACTCTAGTTGGAAGATCAACGGGAACTCGAGTAGACTCTGGGTCAGAACTTCCACTGTGGTAGTCATATCCTCTATCATCTGTGCTACAGCAGAATCCAAGTCCTCGATCGGGTGTATAGAAGTTGTATCCTTATGTATGGCGGCACACCCAACTGGTACTGCAACATCCTCATGTGTTGTCCCGACTACGACATCTCGTGAAGATGGGATCTGTGAAAGTGATCTCGAGATGGCATCAAGTAACTCAATGTTGGAACTGCAGTGTGAACCGCCACACGAGGTCACGACCAGTGCTATCTGATCAGCGGTCATCCCCCTCATGGAGATCTCGATGAGGTTTGTCGGTGAAAGTTCGTAATCGGGGAATCTCCTCAAGAGGTCAAGAAACCTCAGCCATGCATCATGTACTAGCTCCTGGGGGTCTACTGAATAGTCCATGATGAAAGACCACATCATATCTGCTCTACGCTGGGGATAATACCTGTGTAGAAACTCTCAGCGTAGCTCTCCCCACGTAGCAAATCTCCTTCCCAATCGTCTGTGCCATGTCCTGACTCTGCCTTGAAGTAAGAATGGGAAGGTCTTCAGCATCAGCTCCTCTGCAGTGATATCTGAATATGTCTGGCTCTCGCAAAACTCCTCGAACTCGGACATATGAAGATATGGCTCCTCGTGCACTTCCCCTGAGAATGTCAGCAGACTCTGAATGAACTCGAAATCTAGAATGAAGGGACTGAATGTAGAAGCTGACTGAGCTCCCGTGTCTATCTGCTCATCCATCATCCTGGCGTAGGAGTATCTGAAACTCGCATCTGCTCTCGACGGTCGCGTACCGAGTGCACTCTCATCCCAGCAATGGAATCGTCCGGATCTCACATCTGCTCAATCTGATCTCCACGGATGTCTAGCACTGCATGCCCAGAAGAGTGGGAGGATAAAGAAGGTGGAAGGTCGGTTGAAGATCCGACCTCATACGAGAGTGAACGGGGATGATGGGGAAAAGAAGGGGAAGCCGCAAGAGTTGGCACGAAAGGAGTGCGATCCATCATCCCGGGATAGACAGGGGGAAGAAGAGAACTGAAGGGAGGGTGGGTGGGAGAAAGCTAGGTAGAAGGAGGAGAAGAAGGCGTATGGGATCTGAAGAAACAAACAAGATTGGTCAAGCAAACCCCTGATTCACCTACGCACCCAGAGCTGATGACCGTGAAGGTTCGTTCTTTTATATTTTCGATTTTATTAGTTGATCAAACAGTCTTTCAGAGCGATTAAGCGAGCTGATAGGGATCCAATACTCTTAAGAGACTGTCCCGTATAAAAAGCCGGTAGTCTGTCGAGAAATCGATATGCCTCTAGCCTAGGATGCGGGTCACTCTCTCGCTCATCAAAACCAAGTAATGAGGGTATTGCTCTCCTAAGACAAATTATTAAGTCAATGTCTTTTAAGATCAAGTTTGATTAACAGTCCCAATTGTATGGTTTTCATTTTTAGGTCTATTTCAGTGCAAAAAAACGCCTAACGAATTTTTCGATTCTCCTGATTATTTAAGTCTGAAAACAGAGGAGAAGACGAAAAAGCCGATGCGCGATAAAATCAATGATGCATGCAGAGTAAGAGATGCGTACCTGACTCCAACAGTCTACATGCAGAGTGATCCACGCATAAAAGTAAAGACTGAAAGTAAACTACCTATATGATACACGAGAAACCGGCCTTAGACAGAGCAATTTCTACACGATGAGAACAATAGCCGGGTACTCAAACCTAAGTCCGGAGTCCTCTTGGGAGCCACTCGGTGTCTGCCACAACGGATCCTGCACGCGTTGTATGTGACTCCTCAAGGTACGTGGACTAGAGTCTAAGTAATCCGACTTTTTATTGTGAGTTAATTAATTAGGTCTAATTACGATCTAATAGGTGCATGCAGATAATTAGGGTTTGAATCCTAATTAATTACGTCACAATCAGAAGAAAATCCTAAGCTAAGGCCAAAACTGCGTAGATCAGACAGACAGTTAATAAAATAAATACGAAAAACCAAAACCAGTGAAAAACGCGGTGAGGTCCCCTGAGCACACCGATGCTCGGCGAAACAGACCTCGGTAGTCACCAATAGAGTCCAAGTGTCTGAGTCATGTATTATTACAATAATAGTTTGGTGAAAATAAAACTATACTACTCTGCGGCTATCTAGAAGCTATTCTGTGGTTCCCGCACTCCTGCTCGGCTCCTCGCGCTCTCCTGCAACTCTATGTAGAAAAGAGCCGCCTCCGACTCTCGCGGTTGCTTCGGCTTCCGAAAAAGCGGCCTTGGTCCTCAGGCCCTCGCAAGAAGAAGAGACAGAAATGTGTCAGACCATATTATTATAAAAATGTGCAAATAAAATCAGACAAAAATATCTACAAATATCTACAGAAAAGTCGCGAAAAAGAAAACCACGAAAAATAAAAAACGACTACTAAGGCGCGCTTCCCGGCAACAGCGACATTCTGAGGAGCCGAAAATCCCACAAAATTCAAGTAGGGATAAAATCAATCAAGGGTCGTTACGACCCGAATCTCGTAGATCGGACTCAACAAGAAAAATCAGACCACCAAACAAGAGTAATCAGTCAAAAAGCAGAATAGTGGTCTTGCTATTTATTTAACCCGGTGTACCGACCAGGGTCGAACTCAAAGAGAACGGATTGGCCAAGTAGCCTACGAAGTAGTCAGAAATGAATAAAATAAGAAAATGTATTTTTGGTGGATTTTATGGGTTTTTTAATTTTTTTTGTTTTTAAATTATGAAGAAAATATGAAGAGAAGGCAAAAAGCACACAATCAACAATTTATTAAACACTGCAAAACAACTCAGAAAAATTCAAATAAAATTATTTTTGTGTTTTAAGTTTTTAAGTGTTTTTGGTAATTTTCTCAAAATTTTGTGATTTTTAGTTGATTTTCTAAAAATATAAAAAGGCAGAAAATCAGAATCATTGTGCAGCCAGATTTGAAAGGCTAATTAAATATATATAATTAGCCTCTAAAAATCCAGAGGCAATTTTTATCATAACTAGAAATAAAAACTAAGAAACAGAAAGAGAAATTGCATTTTTTTTTTGAATTTTTTAGAGTTTTTAATGATTTTTAAGGTTTTTAGGGTTTTGTACTTTCTAGGTGCTTTATATATCCAAATGGTGTGAAAATTGGACTGAAGCAAGTAAACAACAAAAAAACAATACTTAATTTTTTGTAATTTTTAGATGAGTTTTTATATTTTTAGTGGATTTTATAATTCAAACAGTGACAAAAACAATGGTTTTTTATTTTTTAAAAATAACAAATAGTAATAAAAATGTCCCAAAAAATTAGTGAAATGTTTACACAATGGCAGGGGCCACATGTCCAAATTTCACCAAATTTGGAGTTAATTCATATTTTATTCAATCACAACACAAGGCATAACACACAAGGACCTATTCGCGATGAAAATAAGTTTCAGGGGCTAAAGTGAAACATGTGCGAAAACTATAAGGGTATTAGTGCAAAATGCGTATCAAATTCAACACATGTTCCAATTCCAGTACGCACAGGGGTATTTATGCAAATATCCAAACTAAAAGATCATTTCAGAACATCTATAAAACCCAGCCCATTACATGTAAAAAGCCCAAAATTCATGTGTTGACGCACGTGCTTCACAACTGGAGGGACTAGAATGCAATTACTCAAAACTACCATGTCCAAAGTGCAATTATTCAAAAATAAAAAAAACTGCTAAAAATATTTATAGGACTGAAAAGTAAATGCAAAAGCAGGAAAGGCCTAAGAATACATTACCCTTATTATTAAGATCCAACGGCTTGGGAGCAATCCCTCTCAGATCGGACGGTGGAGAAACGTAGATGCCCCTTCGGGGACGAATGGCCTGAATCTGATCCTCAGAAGGATCGTATGGATACAAGCCTCTCTCGAACGGGTGGCTGAGATCTGAACTGAGGCGAGAGGCTCGATCACACGGCGATAAAGGATCCCAGAAGAACAGCTCGCCGGCGACTTTCACCGGGTCAATACAAGCGATCGGGACCTCCTCGGATGCTGCTAGGTTGGGTGAAATGTTCCTGACGACGTTCTGCAGTGGCTGGTTAGCTCCGATGAGGCCGGGGGCATCTGGAGAGCTCCGACGACAAGATAAACCCGGAGCCTCCTGTGCTTCCACGTTGGACCTCCAGATGAGGTCTCTTTGACTCTTCAACCTGCACAAGAAAACCACTGGGTCGAGGGCAAAGTGCCTCGACCCGTTAGAACGTGAGAGGGATGGAAGGCGAGGCGGGGCGGCGCTCTGCGGCGAGGCGACGTTGGAGGAGAGCGAATGCCCGGTTCGGGGTGAACCAGGGTGGATGAAAGGTTGGAGAAGGTGGAGCGAAGTCTGACAGAGGTGTAGAGGCGGTCGGATGGGCAAATGGGCAAATGGAGTGTCAGGAAATGGGCGGCAAACGGTGGCGGTCGGAAAAGCAAAAATACGGCTACCTACTAAAGATCTAAGCTACCTGGCAGTCGAAGTCATCTAGGCTAGAGGTGCTGGACCTCCGGGGGTCATTGCCTCGATGGATTGATGGGTCCAGAGGCTCGGGCTCGCCTCGCGGTGGATCACGACGGTGGAAGTCGCCGGATCATAAGTTCCCGGCTGCTCGTCCCTCTCTACGACTCTCTCTTACATGGCTGTCACTCAGGTGAAGGAAAGGAGGTCATCGAAGGCGAGGGGGAAGGCCAAAGATGGAGTAGAATGGCGGTCGGAGGTCAAAATTTATATGGTGAGGGGTCCGAGAAGATGGGAGTCGGGCAAGCAAATCAGAACTCGGATCCCTAGGAAAGATGTCGGGCATGAATCACGGATTGATCGTCGATACTCGGAGCCTGGAGTTTGAGGGAATGGGTGGCCGACTGATCCAGGAAAAATCGGAGAAATCGGGTCGGTGACCGGGTCCGCAAAGAAGAGGTCCGCGGGGGAGAGTTGACCGGGGGGTCAACGATCCCCCGTGGACCAATCAGAATCCAATATTTATTAATTATTTATAAATTCATTAAAAAGTAGTAAATGATTTTATTTCAAAAAATTTTCAACATGAAAAATGTTTTTTATTTTTCAAATTATTTATTTATGATTTTTATTTATTTTTTTGAAAAATAAATTATAGTATATACATGATGTATTATTATATATGTATATACCTTGGGTAATTTTTATTTTTATTTGTTTATGTTTGTACAATTATTCCCATTTTATATTTTATTTATTTACAACATGAAATTGGGGATATAAAATAATTTTTATTTGATTTTTATTATGTATTTACAAGGGTAAAATAAATATGTATAAATACATATATACATGGTATATATACTGAGGAGAGAGAAATTATTTTTGTTTTTCTTTTATTTATCCCATTTTATTTCATTTTTATTTTATAAATGTATACAAAATATGGAAAACCCATATATAATTTTATTTTTGGAAAATAAAATATATACACTAAGAGGGGGTTTATGTGCAAGCCTGAGTTACTCTATCTCTCTCTACTTATTTTATTTTGCGGTCAGGCCCATGTTGAGCCCTCCCTTGGGTTCAGGTCACTCAATATTTATTCTAAATATTTCCTTCTTTTTCTTTATTTCTTTATTCCTTTATTTTTACACAAAAACATGCTAATTATTGCAATTTACACAATGCATGTATTTTGACAAATTATTGTATTTACAAACATTTACATGGTATTTTACCAAGGTTTCTAGCTAAAATAAAGGAATAAAGAGTGATGAATGGTGATTCATCATGTGGGTAAACAAAAAAATGATATCTCTATTAAAAATAATATGTATTTCTATTGTCATACATATATCTCAAGATCCATTAGACTGCATTAAGATGCTCTTTTTCTGGATTGGAGATAAACTTATTGAAAACTCAAAAAAAATGAGCAATATCATGCCTATAACATAAAATAGTATGCATTAGACCTCATGTGATTATGGGCAGAGAATCAACTCTATATCCATCTTTTTTCTTATGCCTTAAACTATATTTGGTTAACTTGAAATGCGCTCCAAAAGGGGTGTTCAAGGGCTTGACCTTATCCATGTTAAAACTTTGAAGTACTTCATCAATGTACTTCTATTGAGATAATCATAATTTCTTGGACTTTGGATTGTGGGAATCTTCATGTATCCAAATTTTGATTTGTATATCTAAAGTCCTTCATAGATATTTCAAAAAGAAATCCTTAACTTTTAGTTTTTCCTATACATCCCTATTGGGACCTCTTTGTAGACCTCTTTGCAGTTTAAGTTACTTTGTATGAAATTTATCATTTTTATTCTTGCAAAAATAACATATTTTCCCTCCCTAGTTTTATTTATTGGTTAATTTAGTTTAGTTAGATTAAAATTATAATCTCTCCATTAGGTTTCTAGATATTATAAGGACCATTAAATCTTATTTTTAGATTTAAAATATAAAAACATCAAATATTTGATCTTAAAATACCATGAAGTGTTTGGAATAAATTAGTATAGGTTTCAACTCATTTCAAATTCTTTTATCATCGAATAAAAATAAAACCTTTTAAATTTGGACCCAAAAAGTCATTCGAAATTTTGTGCAAAAATTGCTAGTTCCATTGGATCAAACATCTACCACCATATACCTTTTCGTGCATTGCCAAGGGTTGTAATTGTATGATTATATTTCAATTGTGGAAATTACATGTATGTACAATGACACTAAAAAGCAACTTTCAAAAGTACAAAAAACTTACTTGCGCCTCCTGAATCTTTTCGATGTATTAGTCGTCAACAAATACTACATCTCAGTTTCTCACTAGATTCTTCTCTAAAGGTCTTATAGCATGTAGCCAAACTAATCACGTCCATGTTTCACAAAGATGTGTTCTCTGGTATTTGATTCTAACTTGGATATCTCATTTATTAGAACATGCACAAAAAAGTTCTCCATAAATTCACATTACTGCTCAAAGGAAACATATTTTCTTATCGAGGATATCTCCATCTGAAGTAGTTATAGAGACAAGTCAATCGCATGAGCGATAATGTTCAAAGCTTCAACTCAAAAGAAACTAGAAAGATTTTCCTAAACAATAAGCACATGATGCACTTCATAAGAGTGGCATTTATCCTTTGAGAATGACATTCAATTGTAAAGCCTTCGATAGAGTCTTATGTCTAATCCCATGGACCCTGCAATACATGTCAAAATATCTCACATACTCTAAACAATTAAGCTTCCTTCTTGTTTGCCTTTCTATAAGCGCATGAATTTCCTTAAATACATTAATGACATGATCCTTCCTCTTTAAGATATAGACCCATAGATTTCTAAAAAAACATCAGAGAATGTGAGAAATAAGAGTGCACCTCCAAGAGAGATAACCTTAGATGACGACAAAAATCTATGTGAACCAATGTTGATACTTGTGCTTCCCATATGGTGTAGTAGTTTTGAATGTAACTCTCAACCGCTTTCTAAACAAGCAATGGCTACATCGCTCTATCTTCTTTTTGCATGCCCGATAAAATATTTCTCTTGATCAAGGTGTATATGCCATTCTTGTTAACATCTTTGAGTCTCCTATGCCACAACTAAGTGAATTATCATCATGGATTGCATTCGTATTCATTGTAATCTTGGAAATTGATGCTTGCTTGATATAAATGTTGTTGTTGTAATTTTTCCCTTGGGCCCCAAGTGAACTACCTTGGTAAGTTTCCATTATCCACCCCCAAATAAGTTGCAATAGCATTCATCATCAAGCTTTTTTTGTGGATATCAAGTTCATATGCATATCATGAACGTGAATCGCATATTTTAACTTTAAAAGGACTCTACTAGCATTATGCAAAATGGCATCACCCGTGCTAATAACACTAGATAAAGAACTATTATTCATTCTAAGAATGTTAGAATCATCTCAAGTATAAGATGTAGAAAACTCTTTGTTCGAGCTCATATGCAGGACTGAACCATTATCAATTACTCGACAAGTGTCACTTATGGTTATGTTCACCATATTCATGTTAGATACACTGAGCAAATCATGTTTAGCATCAATTACGTCAGCATTCTCATCATTACCATTCCTTTCGTGCTTCTCTCACATTTTCTCTATTTTAAGTTAGAAGTAATATTTCTTGATGTGTCATTTCTTTCCGCAATGGTGACACTTCTAATCTTTGTATTTCGATATGAACTTGTTTTTATATTGATATATTCCTTTATCTTTCTATAATTTAGTTCTTCCCTATTTTCTGTGATCAAAATATATGAGTGTGATGGGAAACCTTGATACTTTCTTCTTATATCTTCTTTCATATTACCAACCTTAAGAGTTTTTAAGGAAACAACTCCATTAGACGTGGAGTTAGTGAGGGCAACTGAAAATGTCTCTAAACTACCTGGAAGAGTAGGGAGTAGCAGCATGCTTAAAGCTTCATCTTTGAATTTTATTCTCATGTTAGAAAACTGAATGATACTATTATAAATTAGTTTATATAGTCTGGAACCAACTTATTATCCTTGAATATCAGATGCATCGATTGCATGAGTAGAAATAATTTGTTGTTTCATGTCATTAAAGTATACAACGTCTTTGAATTGGACAAAGTGTTCATGCATTAATCTCATTCTAAATGTGATTATACGCATTTTATTCCATAAACATCTAGATAAATATACAATCTTATCATGCTCGAATTGCCATTCATTATCGATCTTGTATTCATGCTTCTAGATGTGAAAAACTAGAAGGTAAAATGCATTTATAAATGGTTAATCCTTCATTTGTTTCATAATTTGCAGTTGATCTCACTTAAGTTGATCATCTAGTTGGTGTTGTAGTCCATTTTATTAGCCATGTTGTCTATGATATTGCTTGTTGGGAATGGAATCTTCGTAAATACTGAATGGCAGAAAAATACCAAATTAATAAGTGGATCATTACACTGTATGTTAAAATCCAAGAAAATTATAATGACAGATAAAATCCAATTACAAAAAAAAGACAACCACATATGTATGAAGAATCTTTAACATGAAAAAACTCTCAGTGTGAATATAAATCATGAGATTGGTAGTAACCCAAAATCAAGTACTGTAATCAAAGATATACACTGTAATGAGCTTACACAAAGTCAACCCTCAAAGCTGACCCTCTCTACAATAGCGTAAATTATATAAAAAAATAAAGATAGTTTAAGACAAACTTATCACCATGATTACCAATAGATTTACGTCTTGACATCATGATATCATAAAGTCCACAATGTTGAGACATAAATGCACTTCAATCTAAGATCATGTACCAAGAAGGGTCAATGAAAAACTCCTTCTCGTATTTCTCTCCTGAGTTGGACACCTTACCTTGGATAGAAGCATAAATATGAAAGTAGGTAGAGAGCACAAAGTCCTAAATCCCTTGTAATTAGGATTAATGTGCTCCTTTTAAAAATGATAATTGCTTTCTCAACCAAATAAGAAACATATTTTAACTAGAACTAGACATCGTCTTATTGATGGTTGAGTTCTTACATAAAGGGGGAACCCACCCAACAAGTCTTCCTAATAATGGTTCAGGTTTAAGCTTGGAACGTAGCATGCGATTATCCATTGTTCTTGCTCAAGTACTGATTTAAGGGATAAAGAAGGGTGAATATTGTAGTATAAGATATAATGGATGATGTGATTGTGTGACCATTTATCTTAGGAAATCTTATCCCTGGTTAAAATATTGTTATCTGGGCATAAATTGATGCTATTCTGCATCCAAAAAAGACCTTAGAATATAGTTCTCGTCATTCACAGGTTGACAGTGGATGTCTGAAGTGTTGCCATAAAAAGGAATCAAGCTAGTACAATGAGCTCCTAACTTTTTAAATCTTCTATAATTGTGTGCGCGCGTGTGTGCATGTGTGTGTCACTAGTAGATAAGTTTCTCTTAATTCATGTTTCTGTCTCTACTATGTTTTTGAATAATGATTAGGCGTCAACCAATCCATTAGGGAAACTTGGTTAGGACCGGACCACAATCTTGTGACATTACTTAGAAAGTATGTGAGGAGATTATGTCAACTTTGATGTACCATATATGGAGATTAAGTTTTGTAATTTGTTCAACTCTATATCTAGTGCTCTCCTTCTTGCTAGAATACTACTTGCTTCTTCAAATAAAAAACAAAGTATACTTGATGTTTGTCAAGCATATTCCACCCCTTTTTTGAAACCCTCGAATATATATCTTTTCCAACTCTCATACATGCATTCCCCCTCCCGATATTCCTCATTATCTATAAGGAATAAGAGAAAAGTTATACCTAAAGAGGAGACAAGCGGACAACAATCTGCGCCGCTAGTCCTTTATATATAAGGAAAAATGACTATTCTCCTTCCTTTGGATTTTTTTAAACAATAATGACATGGGGACTCACATGAAATGGTGGATGGGACTGCTAATGATCAAGGGAAGATATATGATTCACTATCATTATATTATTGGTCCATTTACACTCTATTCTTCTTCAAGTAGTAAAGGTATTGCAAGTGGCAATGATTGAAGTTATTCGTACATGACATTTTTAAAGTAATATGAACGGTTCAAACATAGTCCTTTGACCTCAAGAAAGAGACATCCATTGAATATTTCATACTATTGGTTTATGCTTAGTATAATATTTGAAACTATCGTCATATGCTTAGTGTGTGTGTATCATATAGATCATTGGTCGACACTTTCCAACTTATCCCATGTGGTGTGACGTACTCCTCTTACGACGGGAATTTACATTTGTTAATAAAGTTTTTGTTATGTAATTTGTCTCGACTGTATATACGAGGATTGTTGGATACTGAACTTTATGGTAAGATTGCATGGTTACAAATCCCCATTGACTTCAATACCGATTAGACTCAATGTTTTTAAACCGGATCGGATCAGCTGGTTCGATCGGTCTGACAGTTAAACCAAACCTCGACCAGTCCGGTTAATCGATTTATACCGGTTCGTTCAAATTTCAAATTTTATACAACCCATTTAGCTCAACCCGTTATTTTTAACCCGGTTTGATCAGGTTCAACAAAAGTTGAACCGCATTTACTTTTAAATTTATTTAAAAATAATGTTGGTATTGGGTGTTGAACCTATGACTTTTGATTATCGACTTCAAACTCTTAATCAACTACTATAACATAACTTTTTACTTGTAATGGAATTTTAATATAATTAAACCACTATTATTTTATAAAGCAACTAGTCCTATATATATGAGATATTTACAATATTTGATGGTGCATATGAAAAAATATTTCATGTTAGTGTAATATATATATATATATACATTATATTACAGAAAATCAATGAACTATACACCCAATTTCAATGTCATAGTTGAACTAATGTGGTACACATCTTTAATATATGTCTCAATGTAGTCCTTGAACATTGAAATTTAGTTGACCGTTTGTCTTTCTAACCTTAAATCACAACAACTCCAAATCACATTGAGACAATATTAAAGATTGATTATTACATTGCTACTTTTTAAAATTCAGGTATGAAACTGAAATTGAGGGTATAGTTCATGAACTTTTGTGTAATTTACTATTTATTGTAAATCCCAAAAAATGTAGTCTAATTAATGTTTTTGAAACCGAATCGGACAGGAGCCGGAAACCTTACCGAAATGGTCGGATCAGGTTGTGCCATGTAATCAAACCGGTTCAATCGGATGATGACATCATCATTATTAAAAATCGGATTAAACCGGACCGATGAGAAAAAATCGATTGAACCGAATAATCAAACTGAAATGAAATAATATATATAAACACACACACACTTAAATATACTTGAAATATAAATAAATCAAATTTACTCGTAAAAATTTTATGGGTAACATGTATACAAAGAGATATGGATGTGATAGAGGAGAAATGCCCTTAAATAGTCATGTATATGCAGGGGAAAAGCATCCTGTGAAAGCCCTTGCTCCATTTTTCCTTTTTCTCCTTTGATTTTGACCATGATTATGTGAATCCCAAATTCCAAGGTTTATTTACATCTTTTAGGACCCATTTGGTTGGAGGATATGCATGAGTGGAACTAAGAATTCATCAAGCAAGGGTCATATAATATATATATATATATATAAAGATGTTATAATAATACCAGGAGTGAGAGTATGCATTGGATATAACTTCCATGTTCATCACCTACTAATTCATTATTTTTCTCGAAATTTGAAACTGTACATGTTCCAAGCAATGTTACCTGCACTCGCTAATTCCTAAGCAAATTAGCGGTTGTAGAGGCGATGACCAAACAAATTTCCTGCAGCTTAGCAACATACTCCATTTTTCCTAACAATATTATTTCATTTTTTGTCAAATACTTTAATTATATAATAAGTTTTTTAAGATGGTAATATCATTATGTATAGTTCCTTTTGAGGTCGCTATCTATCATCAATTTCATCTCAAAACTTAATACTTTCAAAAACTCCATGTCTAGTGTATAAGTAATCTAAATACCTACTTAAAGCGGAAAAATGAGACCTAAATTCGTCAAATTACAATTCTAGCAATTATTTCAATTGAACATAAAACCATCTAAGAAAAACTACTAAAAATAAAGCAAAAGTCTAAAAATTCTACAAACACAACAACAAAACATTTTCCCACGTTAAGTAGGATCGGGTACATAGATTCTTTGCCTCCAATCAGATCTATCTCGAGTCATTCTTGTGCTTAGATCCAAATAACTATCTCTTCGGATAGTCGCATACTAACACTTCTCGAGTCTTCCTCTCCCTCTCTTAGCCAGCTCAACATCTCAAACATCGCATCTTCTAACCGACGCATCATCCGACCTGCTTTGCAAATGGATAAAATCATCTTAAGTGATTTCCTTGCATCTTATCCACTATCAGAGCTACACTAACTTTCTTCATGATTGCATCATTCAGAATCCGATCTTTTCGTCTATGACCATACATCGACCTTAGCATTTTCAATTCTGATATTGTCATCCTCTACCCATGTCTCAAAGAAAATTCTACAAAGCTAAAAAAATAGTATTGTTTGATACATGCACCCCAGAAAAATTGCAAGTGAAAATAAGCAAATATGAAGGTTGAAGTACGAAATACAAAGTTTGGGACTAAAATGTAAATCATATAAGAAATTATAATCACATTGTTGGTCATGAGTAGGACCTACGTTATTCTCAAAAGTAGGACCTAAACGCTGTGATAATTTCGACCTCTACCAGCACGTGAATAACCCAAAATGGCTCATCGAAGCTCAAGCTATGGCGGATCTCTTCAATTCATGCACATGCGAGATCAATTGTAACGTCTCTGGCTTAAGTTTCTGGTTCGTTATTGAAAAAAATTAATTCTGACAATTTGTTAAGCTCGAGCTCAAATGGACCCAGCATGTGATGTCATTTTTCAGCGGTTAGCTAATTGCAATGAGTTATGCATTGTAATACATGTTGAAAACTGAATCAAAACAAATCAAAGAAAACTAACCTCATTGATAATTTTATTTACTTGGATTAAGTCTTAAGGTCGAACACAAAGATGGATCTGTTTAGAAATAAGGTCTGATGAGTAGAAAAAAAAGGTTTAGTTAGTTTAAAGAGTATGATGTTTTTGTTGTTTATTATACTTGTGTAGTAGTGATGTGTAGGTATATGTCTTTCTAACTTACACATGTGTAGTAGTGATATATAGGTATATGTCTATGCAATTTTTTGTGATTTATATTATTTATTTATTATAATATTATTTTCTGTATCTTGTCAATTTGTGTAATTCTGAACTGGAATTTCAAAAACAAAATTGATGTTAAACTTCAAGTTTGAGAACCTTTTTGAATGAAACGAAATTTTAGTTTGGTTTTCCATTGTATCAATTTTATGGGATTTCATCAATTTTTACAGAGTATTTTTATTTTAGAATTGAAATAGAGTATTTTTGGATAATAATTTTTGAGCATGATATATAGTTACTCCAACTCTTTGGAATTTTCAGAATTATATAAGTATTTTCTAAATTTGATTTTGTTGTTTTTATCTTTTTAACTATTTTTAATTTTGAAAAGTATCAAACTCTAATATTTTACAAACTAAAATTTATATAGATTATAGAACATTAGCTTTTTATCATATTTTTGTTTTGAGAACTTCTATTATTTTGGAAATTTTGTTTTCAGTGGTTTTAAAAACTATTTTTAAATGGGAAAAAGCTATTTTTGATCAAAATTTTTGAGGTTAGGTGTTGGCGCAACGCCTAACCTAACTTTTAAAAGTATTAAAACTAACTGCTTGAATACATAATTGAACATA
The DNA here is from genome assembly GCA_037367405.1 of Ottelia alismoides. Taxonomy (NCBI): domain Eukaryota; kingdom Viridiplantae; phylum Streptophyta; class Magnoliopsida; order Alismatales; family Hydrocharitaceae; genus Ottelia; species Ottelia alismoides. The sequence goes on from JAZKJV010006762.1 coordinate 23,129, forward strand.
ATCCTTAGCAAGCATCTAATAAAATTTATAAGAAAACAAATGCTTAACAAAAAAATGCAACCAAACGATGGGGTTATTCACTCGAAACCCCCTGAATTTAAGATCAAAATTCAAAGGTTTGAACTGGAAATAAAGTTGTTCTTGGTCCATGGACTGATATGCAAAATACTTGTTGGTTGGCTTTTTCCTACAAATTGGCCTAAGGTGGGTAATGTTTGCAATGGTTATGACTTTGGAGGGCTAATGTGCTATTTTCACGCCTCTTCACTCATCTGGCTAAATGCTGCAGTGTTTACCAATGAAGTAGTGATTAGCTCTAATGGATAAGATGGCAGTCAACAAAAGTAATTGCAGTCAACTATTTCTTCACCGAACGCGAACTCAATGATGAAGCTTCGGATTGGCTTTTCATTTAACTGGAGCTTTTGAGTTGGACTCTGTTGTCTGGATGGAGATCGAGTTATGATGCATAATTGGTTGGTTATCAAGGAAGTTTTCTTTGACTCGATCGAGATGGTATCTGTTAGAGTTTTGCGGCACGAGGTTGTCTTCTTCCTCGCGAGGTGTAGGAAAGCTTGAAATGGCTATATATTCCCAATACTCCTCCTCTGAGCTAAGACCAACTCTCTATATCTTATTATCTGTTCAGTCCTTCTTCTCTCTGTTACACTTTCCTTCAATTACTGGGAGAGGAACCTGAAGATATTTCTAGAAGCTAGAAGAATAGAACTAGAGATAACTATGAGTAAAGTGATTCAATTACTGAATAGAAAGGTTTTTATTGGTTGTTTTCTGGAATAACTTACCAATACAAATTCCAGAGCTACAGAATTAAGAATGGAAGTTTAATCAACAATATGGAAATAGAAATCTTGACCAAACTAACCTCTTGAACCTTTAGCCCCTAAGGATCTCTCTTAATTGTGTTATTGACTTCAAGAATTTACAGATATTTTCATACCCTTATAAATACTAGATCATTATTGAACGATTGCATAGACTCCGTTTGTTATGCTGGAATAGAGGGGGAATGGAAATGAAATCGAATTCCCTCACACATTTGAGTAGCCATTCCTAAGTACTCTTAGGAATTGAGATTTCATTTCTTACAAATACTAATGAATGTATTCTTCTTTAATATTTTTTTAATTAATATATCACTGTCACAAATATTTGGTTACAAACAACTTTTTTTGGATATTTTTTGGATACCAATATAGATATGTTCTTTTTGGACATGGATATATGGACACCGACATGGATGCAAAAGGTCGAATAAGTTACAAATGTGTGTGTGTGTGTGTGTGTTATGTATGTATGTATATGGATATTATCATGGATATGGGTTTTTCTTTGCGGACACGGATATAGATACGGTTCAATTTTTTTAGGATACAGATGCAAATATGGTTACAAGATATTCTAGCGGATACATAATTATTAAATATGTCTATTATATGGATAAAATATATCAAATATAATATTTTTCTGGATACAGATACGAACATGAATATGTATTTTTTATTATTTTTTTGCGTATACGGCTATGGATAGGGATATGGGATTTTTTTCCTAATATGAATATATATACGGATGCAATTTTCATTTTTTTGTAAAAGATGGATACTGATTATATTCTAGTGGATACACATAATTTTTTTGCAGATACAGATATGGACATGAATGAGGTTTTTTTATGGACATGGATATGGAAACGAATTTTTTTTTGCAAATAGATATGAATATTTAGTTTTTAGGATATGAATATGGGTTACATTTTAGTGTATATGTACACGGACATGGATATGTGTTTTTATTTTTTGCGGATACAAATAAACATAATATTTTCAACTTTTTTTATGATATCGATATGGATATGGTAATAAAATATTCTAGAAGATATGGATATCAATTGAATGGAAAAAATCAAAGTAGTCTCCATTTAAATTTGACTATTTATTCATTATATGAAATATAACGATTATATGAAAAAAATAACTTGGAGGATCCCGGTTATTTTTTTCTATTTAATGAATTCTATCAAAAGGAATGTTATTTTCTTTATATTCTTTCTCTTTTCCAAACATAAGAAAGGAATATGCCTCATAATAAATCTTTCAATTCTTAATATGAACCAAACAGTGGAATGTAAAAGCTTATTCCACTCCATTCTGTTGTTAATTACATTCTTGCTTTGATTCCATTCCATTGCAATTACTTTGCAACCAAACAAACGGGGTCTTACGGTAAGGGGGTGGAAATAAGATGGTAAGGGTTCTAAATATGAAGGTTGATAATATGTGGTAGGCCATGAAAGGAAAGACGAAGAAGGGATTGGATTGGCATTGATAAAAATAGGAGAAAGAAAAGGGCGTTAAACAACTTGAATGGAACTTGGGAATCAAAACGCAAAAGTATAATCACATTCTAACTTCACAAATGGTCAAAAATACATATAAGCACACGAAATTAGGGATCAAATGAAGAATACGAAGAATTGGTGAATATTTTAAAGATGGCATACATGTGTATCGCAGTCGCTCGCAGGTATACTTTTTGGATTGCATATTGTTTCAACATCAGAAGATCTTCGATGTGAACTTCAGTGACGAAGTTGTAAAATCTTCAAGTTTCTTTGTTGTTGATAAAAAATATCATTGTTGCATTATTTACATGTATATGGCAAAGTTGTAACCTTAGTTGCAACTTCATAATTATCCAAATCAAGATCATAAAAGAACTCAGCATTGATGGATCAGCCTTGCTTACTGGTCGATTAGTCTTAATCGATCAATTGATATTACTAATCGACCGCCTATGATCAACTAACCCCTCTTGAAGTTTGATCGTATTTTGAATTCTAGCACCATTAACAATCACAAAATGATCAACCAACACTTTGGCTTGATCAATCATACAGTTTCAACGATTCATTAGCCTTGGAAGACATCACCAATATCTTACCTATTTTGTTTCCAACATCATATTTTTGGTACCCATATATAAGGGATGCCATATCCACGTTGGAAGATTCAACAATCACTCTCACTATATATAGTTGAGTAAAGAAATTCTCTTTGAGTGTTATCTTGATATTCTCTCATGTTTTTGATTTCTTAGATATTTTGATGAGAATATTTTGAAGATCGCTTTGTGCAAGAAATCTCTTCAAGCAAGCAGCGTCCGATCATCTTCAATTCTTCAAGTTTGTCTAGTTCTAGTAAGAACTCTTTGGAAAGCTTCAAACTTTGGTGATATTTATTCTGTGATATTTTTTCTTATTTCAACTGTTATCGGTGATATAATTACCCATGCTCATATTTGAGAATATATCTATAACATACATGATGTTGCTTATTTAATATATCACATTACTTACTTTTTTACTTGTATTGTGAAATATCTATTTATATCCTTAATCTTTCTCAACATGAACTTTTGGTGTTTGCTTCTTAAGTTTACAGGAAGTTCTTGAACAATGGAACATGCCATTTCAAGGAAGTCGGAGGACAGTCGAAGCTCGTCCACCCTCAAGAGTTGTTGCAATATTTGACATATAGTGTTGACTTTGGTCTCTGATCCAAAGTCATGAAGCTATACGCTTTGTAAATGGTTGAGGTATCTGCATAAATATCTCAGGCTTTATGGGGAAGCAGTTGGTTATCTTGACTAATAGAAAATCTCGAGTCATGTAACTCAAGTCATGGTTTTCACCAAGTTGGATTTCCATGTAAACATCATGTTAAATGTGCTTACTTGGTTGATTGATTGTGTCGTGCTTGGTATTATTCTGTAAAAGTTCCAAATTGTCATCGGTATATTATTGACCCCCCTCTCATGGTATCATGATCCTCCATAACGCACATGCTTTGCCTTTAAACAACATGTTTAAGACCATTTGGCCTTTGTTCAATGATTAGTGGTTGGGAGATTTACGTCACGTTTAGCTACACTGCAAGGTATGAGGTACCTTATATCCTCCTCTGCACTCTTCCTTTCAATCTCACTAATGCTTGATGTTGTCACTACGTTTTGTGTTGATGAACCTTGCTTTGAAAAATGTGTTTATAGCAATAATTGGAGTAAATAAAGCTCTCGAGAGACCCTCTAGGGTTTAAATATATACATACCAGAAGAGGTTTGGACAAACTTGAAATATTGTCGAGGTTGTTTGAATAACAACTTCCAAATGAAAGTTTATTATATTAATAAGAGAGATCAACAACACCGATAAGGTATTTCGGAGAATATCGGCTATTCAACAATTTTAACGTAGATACATTAAGGAATAAGAAAGAACATAGTTTTAATAATTTTGAAAAAAATATTAAATAATAAAAATAAAAAATACTTAAATAAAAGGTATTATGTATTTATTTATCTTCAATTTAATATATAACTCATATATAAATAAATTGATTAAAATATGAATAAGAATAAATGTAAAAATTTTATACTTATGAAATAAATATTTTAATATATTTCTAGAGAAAGTTACAGATAAATTATTAAATTTAATATTTTATTAGTTTGAATAAATATTTAGATATATAAAAATTTTATTAGATTTTATAATTTTTTAGTAAAGTAGATATAAATAAATAAAGTTGTAATATTTGTATAAAATATTTATGAATAAGTGATTTTGAATTATTTTAATAATTTTATAAGGATTTTATTTGAATTTTATTTTGTGTTCATAATATAATATTATGAAAATAATCAATTATTGAAATCATGATAAAAAGGAGTTATAAGTAACCCACAGCTTCCCAAAAGTTTAAAACCTTATTATTTTTGGGTCCCAAAATTGACATTTCACATATTCAGTCTTTTTAACTAAAGTTGAAATTTTAAGATTTGAAGGATTTTTTATATTTAACATCAAAATTGAATAGACTTGAAGCATAATTTGTAATAGAAAGTTCTGAGTTTTGAAAGTTGATTTATTTCCAAATAGGAATCTGACTTTCTAGATATATTTACATGGAAAAATATTAATTGTTTTTTTATATTTTTCTTGGTATAATTAATTATAGGTTCCAAAAAGAATTAAGTTATAAGTACTTGAAATGAGTTCTAGAAAATCATGAAAGTTCTATATATAAATTATACATTTGCTCAGGACCCAAAGTTGAAACTCGCACCTTTAATCCTAAATATTTTATAAAATATTATTTAGTGTATATTGGAGTTTAAAGGTGAGTTTGGCTAGGGTTTGAGTTTTCTTTCCTAGTTTGGTTATGATTTTTTTTAGAATTTCTGAATTAAAGTTAATTATCAAGATGATTATATACAAAATGGAAAAAAGTTTGGTAATAATTATTTATACATGATTTCTTTTTACAAATGTTTAAACTTTGTATGTATAATAAGTGGGTATTGTGAGCAAGTTATATGCATGGTAGTATTTTTCAGTATTTAACCTTTTCACCATCTACTTTATTTTTAGTCGACCAATTTGTATGATGTCTTGGTCTTTGAGGTTTGGTTATAAATATATCATACATCTATATTTACTCATATTTCTTGAGTTAATCTATAAATAAATGGATATTCATAGCCTCCCTTAATCTCTTTCTTTTTTCTCATTTTCTTCTTATGTGTTTTTGATGCATTATATTGCAATCTAATTTATGGATAATTGTACTTATAAAAATGTAATACTATTGCATGTTTACTGTTAGCCATGTGAGCTCGAGGCAAATCATTTCTGTAAAAAATGTTATTATATTCTTTGATATATCAATAAAGGTTATTGATTTATTCCACTCCCTGTCTGAGATTAAATGAATGAATGCACTATAAGGTCCATTAGTGCAATTAGGCTTATGTACCATGACCATCTTAATGATCATACATATGTTGATTCAATGGTTGAATCATAAGAGGCTGGTGCATGGATGATATCTAAAGAGTTAGATTGAGGACAAGGGTTAAGAGATAAATGAACCGACTGTTTAGATTTGACTAGGTCCAAAATGCACTATAGGTACATGCAAATATATTAGGGTGTTTGGACCTTAATCTATCGGTAAGCAATTCCTAAGCTAGGGCTCATTCACACAAAATAATAAAAATAAAATAAAAAGAAAAGTGTAAAACCGTCGAGGCCCCCAAGGGAACAATCCCTCGGGCAATGGACCTCGGGAGTCGGAGTGTACCTATGAGAGTCCTGTATTATTACAAAATTCTAAGTGTCACTCTCTCACATGAATATACATAATAAAATAATATGCATAAAGATAGAGACTGTCTTCAAAAATTCGCTTTCTTCTCCCTTTGATGCTCTCTCCTGTTGGCTTGGCATAGAAGAGTCAACTCCACCTTGCTTGGGTGCATAGGTCCTCCTAGGAGGTCCTCCTTCGCTTGGCGGTCCCTCGCATCAAATACAAAGGAAAGAAATGGTCAGAGCAGTCAATCAAATAATATAGGAATAAAAACCAAACAAATAACTGAATCATGGACATGAGCAAACAATTGAATAAATGAACAAATAAGCTCACAAAATCATACAAAATCCGTTGCCTCCCCGGCAACGGCGCCATTTGATGACTACCGGGGAGATCAAGGGTCTAGATATCTCACAAGGTGAGACATCTAGTCGCTGAATTGACCTCTTAAAGATCCCCAGATCGATCAATAATTAACCCACAATAAATATATGCAATGAATATCCAAAAATGTGGAGTTAAAATTTATTATAACTCTACATGCAAATGTGTATAGGTGTAAGTACAGGTAGAGGTCGAACATTGGGAGGCGAAGGGAATGTATGTGATGAATAATTTATTCAATCCTTTGTTCATGTCCATTTCCTTATTGTTTTTGTGGGTTTTGGACTTTATATATTTTTTTATTTTTGTTTTTATAATTTTTATTTTATTTTTATAGTATATATATATTCTTTTTATATTTTTAATTATATAATGTAGATATATATATATATTTAGAGATATATATATAAGAGAAGAGAGGGAGGTAATACAAGAATATATATATTTATATTAATACTCAATATATATATTAGATATAACATTTTTCTGAACTTTTGTATTTTTATATTTTTTTTGGTTATTTTTCCGAATTTTACAATTTTTTATGTATTTTTAATTCCAAAAATGTCCCTAATATGGGACTAATTAAATAGGCTGAAATTAATTTGGGTTTTAAAATTATATAATAAATGTCAAAATTAACCCAAATTAATTTTAATACATAAATAATAATATATAGATAATTATAAAATAGAGAAACATATTTTTGGTATTTTTAAAGGGTTTTTATATTTTTTTAGGATTTTGGAGCTTCTTGAAACTTTTATATTTTCTTTTTCTATTTATTTGGGTTTTTCAATTTATGGACTCAATATATATAAATATACCATATATAATATTTTTGGAATTTTTCAAAAAAACATTTTCTAATTTTTTTGTATTTTTTAATTTAAACAGTGCAAAAAGGGCTTCCTTTTCATTTTTAATAATTAGGAAAAATGCCAAAATTGTGACATAAAATATGGGCGTGCAAGTGCATCACATGAAACATCTATCCTAATTTTTCTAGATTTTTAGAAGCCTCATAAGTATTTTTAATAAATACATAAAGGACACAAAAATAAAACAGCCTGGCAGGGGTATTTTTGCAAATATAATAAGTTCCAGGAGCATCAGTGCAAAAATACAACAGAAATAAACATTTATTTAAAGTTTTAGGACTAATTTCCAATATACAAAAACCGCTATTGCTAAAGTGAAAATTTCACGCGCCTCACGTGGGACTGCACTTGAGGCACAGAATGACCTAAACGTAATTCCAATAAACTCGGGGTCCTTTCTGCAAAAACTCCAATTTATTTACAACATGCAATTTATTTTACAAGATTAACAATTAAATACAAAAAGTGCGGGGGTTAAATGTGCAAATTACCCCTAAAGGCGCGCTATCCAACGGTTGGGCTTCATTCACTTGACACGCGTCGCCACCACGTTGCCCGATGACGCTTCGCCGATGGAGGGCTAAGATTAGATCAGTCGAGCTGATCTGACGGTTGATGCGGTGCTCCATCTGACGGTGCTGGTTCGATCTGGGCTGGGACCGCGATCGGACGGTGAAGACGAAGGCACGAAGAACAGGGAAGAACTCCCTCTTCCCCGACCTTCGATCCGGTGATGCTCGCACGTCCGGCGCTCCCTCGGGCATCTGATGTTCCAAAAAGCTTCCTGGGGCCTTGCTCTGTCGACTGGAGCGCTCAGGGGAGCCGGAGGTTCACCGGAATGGTCCAACGAGGTCGATGAAGGATGAGGGCTCCAGGTACCTGCAGAAGAATCAATTCGACCCCAGCGGGGATCCTTTGGCCTCCAGCACCTGCAAGGAAGCTCAGCGCACAAAAACAAGGGGATGGGGGCCTTATTTGGGTCAAAATGAGCGAAAGGGGGTACGGGCGACGATCTCCGGCGAGGGGCGGAGGAGGAGATCTGATTTCCAGATCTGGTGAAGATCTGGTTGAACGGAGGTTCCTGGGGCGTAGGGAAATGAAGGGGTATGGAAATGGAGGCGAGGTGGTGGTCGGAAAACAGTCGGAGAACGGTGGTGAAGTCGTCGGAGCTGAGCTCCGGCGAACTTCGAATTAACTAAATTAGGCTAATCTAATGACCTAAATGCAAAATAAAAGACAGGAATGAAATGCTAAAACAAAATCCTAACTAAAATAAGTAAAAGCGCAGCTCTTAGACCTAGAGGCCTCCAGGGAGTAGGGCGGCTGCCGGAGCGCCGCCGCGACAAAATTTTCCTCCTCCTTGGGCCGAACCAAGGTGCTGGAAAGCGCCTCCTGTCACGAGGGCTCATCCAGGTATCGATTCAAGATTATTAGGGGAGGTGAAATTGGCCAAATTCGGCCAAGGAGGAAGAAGACCTTATTTATAGACATTCCTGGGGACCCCCATGGACCGGCGATTATTGAAGAATCGAATGGCTGTACAAGGGTTCCAAGATCACGGCGCGAATCACGGGTGATCAGAGAATAAAATCTGTGAAGAGATGGTTGTCGAAGGAGCAACCAATCGAGCGGGAAAAATGGCGAAAATCGGGGAAAAGACAGGCCTGACGGGCGTCAGAGGCGCAGGGGGGAGTTGACCGGAGGTCAACACTCCCTGGCCCCTGATTGGCCCATGTCAGCCAGATCTTGACCCATTTATTTAACATATTAAATGAATTAATTAGAATTTACTTAAAAAATAAAAAATGTTTATAAATTAACGTAGTATTTATTTATGATTTTATTTATTTTTTTGAAGTATTTTATTACGATTTTATTAAAATAATGTGTATATGTATGTATTTACATGTATTTTTGTATATTTTATTTTTAGTTTGTTTATTTTATTTTATTATTTTAGTTTCTTATTTTATAATTTTAGAACTTATTTTTGTGAGTATACATGTATTTTTATTTAATTTTTATGAGTCTATTTACATTTTTAAATAAATGTGTTTATGTATATGTAGGTATACTTATAGGTATTTTACCTATATATTATATACATTTTATTTATTTAATGAATTGTATTTATTTTTTATTTTGGATTTGTATTTTTAGTAAGTTATATATAATATGTACATTACCATAAAAATATAGATGAATAAGGAATAAAAGAATAAAAATCTCTTTTATTTGTGTACATATAGGTAGCATAGGTATTTTGCCTATGTATTACATAGGATTATCTTATTTTATTTTACAAATTCTTTTTGGTTTTCTTGTAATTTCAACATGTACATGTATTATATACATTATTTACAAAATTCTAAAAATATAAATTTGTGAAAATAATAGACATTGAATAAAATGAATATTTTAATCAGTATTATATACAAGGAGCGCAAAAAACCTAACTTTTACAGATGAACTCCAAAAATTATGACACCAATTTTATTAAATAATTCATGGAAATCTACATACAATTAAAGGTGAGTTTGGGTGATTTGGAGTTTTTATTTGCAAAATATGGGTCTGTGAAGTTGAGATTTTGGCTTTTTATTCTGGGTATAAAATGTACACTGTGTATCCTTTTTACACAAACTCAATTTTGTAGTTTTATTTACATTATTATCTACAACTTTCATGTACAAAATATTTTAATTTGATGAATAATTAATTATATACAAAATAAGTGTCAAAAGTGCATAAATGAATGAATAAATAAATTAGGTTTTATTGTATTATTGGCCCTTATCTCCCCCTACTTTATTCCTTGTCGACCAATTCCATGCTGGCCTTGGTCTCGGGGTTAGGGTCATAAAATATTTACAATATTTTATTCCCTTTTCTTTTCTTCCCTGTATTCTATAATTTTGACATTAAAAACCTTATTCTATATACAATAAATACAATAAAGAATGGATGCTATTATGTACAAATTGAGATTATTTACATGCATTTGCTAGGGTTTTTAAGGCCAAAATGATATAATAAAGGTGATGAAATGGAGATTCATCACCCCCCTATACTTGCCTTTGCTAGTCCCTAGCAAATACTTATGCAATAAGTAAAAAAAAGAATAAAGAATAAGAAGAAAAGAAAAAACAAAAATAAAGAATTTAAAGAATAAATTGAATTGATCATGATTATTAAACTTATCTGTACAAAGTCAAAGTTTGGAGCTCAGGTTAGACCTTGGTGTGAAAATGTGTGCGGAACCTAATTGGGAACCAAATTTAAAACACGACAGCCTTCGAGAGTCACAGAACTCGGTTCAAATTTCCTCAATAGCCAGGTCAGAACTTGCCTACATCATACGCAAACCCTTATGACTATGAAGCTGACTTGTACAGTGTACGTGATAGTGGCTCTTCCCAACTGAAATGACAAAGAGACTAGCTTCTCCAGAATGACAACCCAATGATTCCCCAATCCAGCCCTCTACCGTCGATGAGTGGGGTATTCCCTTCTAAGTTCAAGTGCAACCGGCTCAAGAAGAGGGGGAATAAGAGGTATAGAATTTTGGGAGCTCAACCAGTGTAGCTAAGTCTCCCGCTGCAAGCTTCATGAGATGTAACATGGATACCATAAGCTTTTGCTTTATTGAGCTATATACACTCCGGTGGGGTTATTAAATTTTCAGTCCGACCCGCCACTTTTTTGGAGTTCTTTTTGCATTTTTTTCATTTTTTTTCAGGTGCATGCATATCTACATGGTGCAGCATATATACAAGAAATTTTCCTCTTGTGCCAGTAGACTATCCCTCTTTTGAAGCTTTATTGCAACCCACACTCTCCCATCATTCGACTTCATTGAAACTGGACCAGGTTGGGGTGCACTTCCCTCCCTAGACGAGGACGAATGTTTCCACCCGTGTGCGTCTCAGACTGGCAAATCCAACCCCCTCACCACTCCAACTGAGTTGAGCCAAGTGAAAGGTGCAAGTGTCCAAGTTAGGTCACGGCTGACAAGAGTCATGCGCGTGTTTCGAAAAGTTCTAGTTAGTCCACTGAGGTGACTTGAACCCAGCCCTGCTTTCTCAAAGAATTAAGTCTGACTAGACCTGAAGTACCTTAAACCTAGTTCCCATAAGGTTCCAGTGTAGTTAGGTGTGGTAAGGTCCAACCAAGCTCCAATCTTTGACTTTATTGGACTAGTTCAATCATCAAGCTCAATCAAAGAATATGAATGCTATGCAAATGCTATTTACAAATATGCAAAGAATAATGCAATTTTTGAAAGAATTTGAGAATAAAGAGAGAAATTTTTACACAAAGAATTTACAAATAAAAGAATTTTGACACTCAAAGTATAAAGTATAAAATATATACAACTATTTACACGGGCGTGCCGCTTTATTTTAAAGAATTTACTAGTTTTGACAAGAGTGGTTTATTAAGGTGTATATACAATTGATAAAGAATTTAATGTATTTATGAGTTATTTTTATTCATTTTATTTATTATTATTATGATGCTTTTATTCCTCAAATTATTTGAAAAATCATTTTGAAAACTATAGTACAAAATAATTTTTGCAACTATTTACAAACATTTGAAATCCACTTTGCAAAAATTTTGCAGACACTATATATACATTTTCACAATATTTTTACAAAATGTTTTAAAAATTATTTGCAAATAGGTTTTCAAATCCTTTATTTCACACAAGTAGAAAAATTTTGCAATCAAAATATTTTTACAAAGGTTGAAAATATTTCACAAAAAGTTTTCCAAACAGTTCACACCATTTTTCAAATCATTTTGCAAAAGTATTTTTAACCTGATTTATTAATTAGTATATACAAAAAGAATCAGAGGAATAAGAAGCATTATTACTTAATGAATTGAATCATAATTATACGAAAGTACGAGTTATGGATGAAGTATATACAGAGTATATACGACCCCCCTATACTTAGCATGAGCTATGTCCTCATAGATCGGAAAAGAAAAGAGAAGACAAAACTCGTACTGAGTATAGACGAGTCTAAAGAATATAGAAATAAGAGATGAAGGAAATAGAAGTTGACCGTCCCCTCTATACTTAGGATCAAGTAATCCTAAGTATAGCAGACTATACACAAAGTAGGGAGGGTCAAGGGTGGGAATAAATAGAGCAAAGAATTAATCGAATCAGGGGTGCAACCCCCCTATACTTAGGACAAAGTACGTCCTAAGTATAGAAAAACTGTCTACAAGGGGTGACACCTTTTATTTAGATACAGAAGATAGAAAAGGAAAAGAAGAAAAGAAGAAAAGAGAGATATACAGATAGACGAAAAGATCTTGGAGAATATACGCATCACTCCCCCTATACTTAGGGTGAGATATCCCTAAGTATAGGCAACAACAGGAGTGATGAAACTGAACGACGAAAGAACAACGCGGTGTGTACCCCCCTATACTTAGGACAAAGTCCGTCCTAAGTATAGACACAAAGATATGTCGATGGATCTAGGGCACACATAACATGCGGGAGGATAGAATATACAACACATATATACAAGGTAGAAGGTGATGAGGTACAGGACGGTATCTTGTAAGCGAATACCGTACTCTCGTCGTCGTCTCCCTGTGAGAACGAGGACGTAGTCAGAAGGTGAAAAGACACCCGGATATACAGTCAGGTGGCTGTTGGCTACCGGGGTTAAAGAGATCAGGAAGTAAAGATATCGGGTGTGGTAGCATGAAGCAGACAATCGGCACACAGGGTCATCATGAGGGAACGGAGCCAATACTATAAGACCGGGAGGAAGAAGGAGCAGTACAGACTCCTCCGGTCAATCAGAGTCTCAATAGGATATGGAAAATAGAGAATAGGAGATATCGTGGCATTCAGTGGTCATGAGGTCTGAAGATCACAGGAGACACACTGAATACCGCAAGTCATGGCTCACCCCTGCGAGGGTCGTCAAGGTGAGCAGCTCCAAGGAGCAAGGAATTAGACTAATCAGAAGACTTGGTCCCGAGATCCACAGATCGGATACACAATCAGAAAGGAGACCAAGTACACAACTCAGAAGACTCGGCTTCGTGCTCCAACAGACAGGAGACACCAGGAATGAAACCGAGTATCTACAAAGTGATGTACCCTCCCGCAGATAACCCTCGGGGAGTGGTACATGCTAATCGATGAAGAATCAGAACAGAAGCCCACCCTTGCGAGGGTCGTCAAGGTGAGCGGGCTCAAAGGAGCCTTATCCATCAGACGGATCATCAGGTATGGTCTCGGTAGGCGACATATCGGCTATCAGCAGAAGAGACCGGATAATCTAAAGAATGTGGCAGCGTCCCGCAGACAACCCTCGGGGAACGTGCTGCCAGCTAAGCATGTGAATAACAGATATCAGGAGCTCAACCTTGCGAGGACCGTCAAAGCGAGAAGACTCAAGGAGTCTAATCAGATGGGCCCCATGATCCGTAGATCGGATATGCAACTCATGATGGGACCAAAAATCAAGTAAATCAGACGACTCAATTCCGTGCTCTACAAATCGGAGACACAGTCAGCAGTGGGAATCGAGCGTAAAGAGAGTGTCGCAGTCTCCCGCAGATAGTCCTCGGAGAGTACTGTGATCTAGGCAAGGAATAGTCAGGATGTGTCTCTACCTTGCGAGGGTCGTAAGGAGAGAGAAGGGCTCGAAGGAGCCGGATCCATCAAACGGACCCACACAATGGTCTCAGTAGTCGATAAATCGGCTACCAACAGTAGAGACCAATCAGATCGAAAATATGTCGTCGTCTCCCGCAGATAACCCTCGGGGATCTACGAGCTAGTCACGGAATAATAAAATATCTTATCCTTGCGAGGACCGTCAAGGAGAGCAGACTCAAAGGAGTCTGAGCAAGTCGGTCTCATGCCATAACAGATCGGGCGCATAAGCAAGAAGGGAGACCGAGCACATAAATCAGACGAGTCGGCTTCGTGCTCCAACAGATAGGAGATACCAGAAGTGAGTGAAGCCGATCGTAAAGAAAGTGTCACATCCTTCCGTAGATAGTCCTCGGGAAGCGATGTGAGCTACGCAGTGAATAATCAAAGTACATCTCGTCCTTGCGAGAGTCGTCAAGGAGAGGAAGGCTCAAAGGAGCCCGATCCATCAGACGGATCCACCTAGAATCTGGTCTTGATAGACGGCAGACCGCCTATCAGCAGAAGAGACCAAGAGAGCAATAATGTGTCATAGCTTCTCGCAGATAACCCTCGGAGAGCTATGAACCAGGCGTGGAATAATCAAAAGAGTGGAGCTCTGCCTTGCAAGGACCGTCAAGGAGAGCAATCTGACATTTGGCCTCATGTGCCGACAGATCGGGCACACAGTCACAGAGGGAGGCCAATCAAGCATATCCTCTGACTTGATTTTGGGTCCCATGAAAATAGCGACCAAGTAGTGAATGAAACCGCGGTCCTAGAAATTGCCGCATTATCCCGCAGATAGTCCTTGGGGATGAATGCGGGTTAGATCAATGACAATTGCGAGAAGGCTGGCATAAAATCTCAGGTCCTCGAAATACTGTGAATCCATCAATCAACAGGAGGGCATAAGATCAAGAGAGGGAGCAAATAATCAAGTCATTCACAAAACATCCCTCAAGTCAATCCAATAAACTGAGCTGGCACGACATATCATCAGGAATCTTCTAAGTGCCAGGGTGGATCCAAGCGTCAGGAGATCAAGGATGGGTCAATCACGAAGAAGAGAGATCATGAGGGTCGGGGCACCGTCATCATGAAGCCTATATCAAGATAGTACATCCAAAAATCCAAATCAAGACAGGCCGAAACCTCGAAATAGATAGATCCGTAAAAATATCATGATATCATTCTCAAATCACCGAAGCACATCACATCCTCAATCCAGTGTGTGAGATCTAAATCCTCAATAAAGAATCACACCTAATAATCATGCATCACGAAAATCCTCAATACGCTCGGATGCATGCATCCAAAGCCAAATCAATTTCAGCATCCTCAACATCATTGGCCCGTCTTACACAAATAATCTGTATACATAATCCTCGATGCGGGCCTCATCAATCTGCACAGCATTCCCAGGTGAAAGGGAGAGGTGATACGGAGTACACGAAGAAGATGGATAAGAAGGGTACACATTGGGGGTGGAGAAGCTGATTGAGCGTGCGTGCCAATATCATGGGGGTAGAAAGGTGATACAGAGGGGACGAGGAGGGCAGGCGAGAAGATCGAGACACAGACAAAATTGGGTGTTCCACACAGGACAGGAACACCGCCAAAATGGTGTTCCGAAGAGCATGCTCTCCTCGAACCGGAGAAGATGGTGAAGAAGATGTCGGGAACGAATGGACTTGGCGAAGAAATGATTGAGCTCAAGCGCCAATATCACGACTAATGCAAATGAAGAGGTATATGTATAAGAGAGAGACTCAAAGATGAAAAATGCATGACTCACGCGGACGGGACCTTACTACTCTAATAATGAAAGCAAAGCACAATGGACTCCAAGTCACAATCAAGACACAAGGCAAACCCCCAGTTCACCTACTCGACACAGTGAAGACCGTCAGGTGACGGTTATTTATCTTTTCGGTTTTTAGAGTGAGGTGAGAATCACAAAGTTGTACAAACACTTAGGAGGCTTGATAGGATTTGGGCTCTACTCCTTAGTGTGTACGTGAGAAATTTAAAACACATACAGTGAGGGGGTTGCTCTCCCCAAGACAAGGAAGTCCATTATGTGTTATTTTAAGTCCAATAGAGTTAGCAGTCCCGATTTTATTTTAGTTATCACTTTTTTGGGTATTTTCAATGCACGTGCCTATTGAGGTTCCAATTTCCATTAAGCATCCTAAGTGGCAAAAACAGAGGGAGAAGGTCGGAAAAGCCATGCAAGTCGGAAATCGATGATGCATGCTAAGTAAGAAGACTTACAGTGCTTCCCAGCTCTCTCCATGCGGAATGCATAACAGAATTGAAACCTATGCTAAATGCAAATCCAAGCCGAAGAAATCGCCCTAGGATAGTAACTGCTATTATCGTGAAGCAGCACAAGTCGGTCACTTATCCTTAACCTAAGAGTCCGGTCTTGGCTCACCCCTCCTCTTCTCGACACACTCGCTTGATGGGGCTCCCTCATGGCACAAGGGTTAAGAGATAAATGAACCGACTGTTTAGATTTGACTAGGTCCAAAACGCACTATAGGTACATGCAAATATATTAGGGTGTTTGGACCTTAATCTATCGGTAAGCAATTCCTAAGCTAGGGCTCATTCACACAAAATAATAAAAAGAAAATAAAAAGAAAATCGTAAAAACCGTCGAGGCCCCCAAGGGAACAATCCCTCGGGCAATGGACCTCGGGAGTCGGAGTGTACCTGTGAGAGTCCTGTATTATTACAAAATTCTAAGTGTCACTCTCTCACATGAATATACATAATAAAATAATATGCATAAAGATAGAGACTTTCTTCAAAAATTCGCTTTCTTCTCCCTTTGATGCTCTCTCCCGTTGGCTTGACATAGAAGAGCCAACTCCACCTTGCTTGGGTGCATAGGTCCTCCTAGGAGGTCCTCCTTCGCTTGGCAGTCCCTCGCATCAAAGACAAAGGAAAGAAATGGTCAGAGCAGTCAATCAAATAATATAGGAATAAAAACCAAACAAATAACTGAATCATGGACATGAGCAAACAATTGAATAAATGAACAAATAAGCTCACAAAATCATACAAAATCCGTTGCCTCCCCGGCAACGGCGCCATTTGATGACTACCGGGGAGATCAAGGGTCTAGATATCTCACAAGGCGAGACATCCAGTCGCTGAATTGACCTCTTAAAGATCCCCAGATCGATCAACAATTAACCCACAATAAATATATGCAATGAATATCCAAAAATGTGGAGTTAAAATTTATTATAACTCTATATGCAAATGTGTATAGGTGTAAGTACAGGTAGAGGTCGAACACTGGGAGGCGAAGGGAATGTATGTGATGAATAATTTATTCAATCCTTTGTTCATGTCCATTTCCTTATTGTTTTTGTGGGTTTTGGATTTTATATATTTTTTTATTTTTGTTTTCATAATTTTTATTTTATTTTTATAGTATATATATTTTTTTATTTTCTTTTTATATTTTTAATTATATAATATATAGATATATAGATATATATATGAGAAGAGAGGGAGGTAATATAAGAATATATATATTTATATTAATACTCAATATATATATATATATATTAGATATAACATTTTTTTGGACTTTTGTATTTTTTATATTTTTTGGTTATTTTTCTGAATTTTACAAATTTTTATGTATTTTTAATTCCAAAAATGTCCCTAATATGGGACTAATTAAATAGGCCGAAATTAATTTGGGTTTTAAAATTATATAGTAAGTGTCAAAATTAACCCAAATTAATTTTAATACATAAATAATAATATATAGATAATTATAAAATAGAGAAACATATTTTTGGTATTTTTAAAGGGTTTTTATATTTTTTTAGGATTTTGGAGCCTCTTGAAATTTTTATATTTTCTTTTTCTATTTTTTTGGGTTTTTCAATTTCTGGACTCAATATATATATATAAATATACCATATATAATATTTTTGGAATTTTTCAAAAAACATTTTCTAATTTTTTTTTATTTTTTTAATTTAAATAGTGCAAAAAGGGCTTCCTTTTCATTTTTAATAATTAGGAAAAATGCCAAAATTGTGACATAAAATATGGGCGTGCAAGTGCATTACATGAAACATCTATCCTAATTTTTCTAGATTTTTAGAAGCCTCATAAGTATTTTTAATAAATACATAAAGGACACAAAAATAAAACAGCCTGGCAGGGGTATTTTTGCAAATATAATAAGTTCCAAGAGCATCAGTGCAAAAATACAACAGAAATAAACATTTATTTAAAGTTTTGGGACTAATTTCCAATATACAAAAACCGACAGGGCTAAAGTGAAAATTTCACGCGCCTCACGTGGGACTACACGTGAGGCACGGAAGGACCTAAACGTAATTCCAATAAACTCAGGGTCCTTTCTGCAAAAACTCCAATTTATTTACAACGTGCAATTTATTTTACATAATTAACAATTAAATACAAAAAGTGTGGGGGTTAAATGTGCAAATTACCCTTAAAGGCGTGCTATCCAACGGTTGGGCTTCATTCACTTGACACGCGTCGCCACCACGTTGCCCGATGACGCTTCGCCGATGGAGGGCTGAGATTAGATCAGTCGAGCTGATCTGACGGTTGATGCGGTGCTCCATCTGACGGTGCTGGTTCGATCTGGGCTGGGACCGCGATCGGACGGTGAAGACGAAGGCACGAAGAACAGGGAAGAACTCCCTCTTCCCCGACCTTCGATCCGGTGCTGCTCGCACGTCCGGCGCTCCCTCGGGCATCTGATGTTCCAAAAAACTTCCTGGGGCCTTGCTCTGTCGACTGGAGCGCTCAGGGGAGCCGGAGGTTCACCGGAATGGTCCAGCGAGGTCGATGAAGGATGAGGGCTCCAGGTACCTGCAGAAGAATCAATTCGACCCCAGCGGGGATCCTTTGGCCTCCAGTACCTGCAAGGAAGCTCAGCGCACAAAAACAAGGGCCTGGGGGCCTTATTTGGGTCAAAATGAGCGAAAGGGGGTACGGGGCGACGATCTCCGGCGAGGGGCGGAGGAGGAGATCTGATTTCCAGATCTGGTGAAGATCTGGTTGAACGGAGGTGCCTGGGGCATAGGGAAATGAAGGGGTATGGAAATGGAGGCGAGGTGGTGGTCGGAAAACAGTAGGAGAACGGTGGTGAAGTCGCCGGAGCTGAGCTCCGGCGAACTTCGAATTAACTAAATTAGGCTAATCTAATGACCTAAATGCAAAATAAAAGACAGGAATGAAATGCTAAAACAAAATCCTAACTAAAATAAGTAAAAGCGCAGCTCTTAGACCTGGGGGCCTCCAGGGAGCAGGGCGGCCGCCGGAGCGCCGCCGCGACAAAATTTTCCTCCTCCTTGGGACGAGCCAAGGTGCTGGAAAGCGCCTCCTGTCACGAGGGCTCATCCAGGTATCGATTCAAGCTTATTAGGGGAGGTGAAATTGGCCAAATTCGGCCAAGGAGGAAGAAGACCTTATTTATAGACATTCCTGGGGACCTCCATGGACCGGCGATTACTGAAGAATCGAAGGGTTGTACAAGGGTTCCAAGATCACGGTGCGAATCACGGGTGATCAGAGAATAAAATCCGTGAAGAGATGGTTGTCGAAGGAGCAACCAATCGAGCGGGAAAAATGGCAACAATCGGGGAAAAGACAGGCCTGACGGGCGTCAGAGGCGCAGGAGGGAGTTGATCGGAGGTCAACACTCCCTGGCCCCTGATTGGCCCATGTCAGCCAGATCTTGACCCATTTATTTAACATATTAAATGAATTAATTAGAATTTACTTAAAAAATAAAAAATGTTTATAAATTAACGTAGTATTTATTTATGATTTTATTTATTTTTTTGAAGTATTTTATTACGATTTTATTAAAATAATGTGTATATGTATGTATTTACATGTATTTTTGTGTATTTTATTTTTAGTTTGTTTATTTTATTTTATTATTTTAGTTTCTTATTTTATAATTTTAGAACCTATTTTTGTGAGTATACATGTATTTTTATTTAATTTTTATGAGTCTATTTACATTTTTAAATAAATGTGTTTATGTATATGTAGGTATACTTATAGGTATTCTCATCAAGCACCGTCAAATGATTGTTAAGATGTGATCTCCAGCCTGAGTAGGAGATTGCAATCCTTTCTCACATAGGTTGATATCTGACCGACCTCTTGATGCAGGTCCTCTGCATAGGAATAGAGATTCGAAGGTGTCAGATTAGTTGGGTTAATGGGTTGACTTAACGAGATCGAGATAACCAAAGTCCTATGTTGAATGCTGTCACAGCATAGGCACGCATCCTCTGACCGGAGACAGATGTATTGCTATATCTCTGAGTATGTACATTTGGCAGACCAATAGGTTGATGACCTAACCAAGGTCAATATCCAAGTCACTATACGTGGAATAATACAATCGCCCTGTCCTTATCTCCAAGTATCTGCGGAGAAAGCACATTATTCATGAAAGGGTTCAAGAATAATTCTTTTGATGAAATATCCAAGCAAGGACTTGATGATTAAATGAGATTTAATTATCAAGCTTAAATATGAATATGATTCATATTGTGAAAATGACTATCTAAGATAATTAAATGGGATTTAATTATCAAGGATTAAGAGAATGTGGATAACACTATTCATGATATATGTGTGTTATAAATATGATTTATAATATACATATATAAGAGAGAGAATTTATGTAAATAGCATTTGTTAATTAATAATGTGGATTGGATTCACATTTATTAATTAATTGGAAATGCAATTTACTAATTAGTTTGGGTTGTGAATATGATTCACATAATATTCAATGGCATGATTGAAATATTCACAAATTAATTGGGAATTAATTTGGTGAATATTTTTGTGAATACAAAATTAATTAAGGAATAATAAGATAAATAAAATGAAGCCAAAATTGACCACCCTCCATAGGTGGCGTCACCCATGAATTGTTCATGGGTGACGCCCCCCCAATTTTAGGGGGGTTGGTTGACTCCATTTAATTTATCACATTATCTCTTAATTAGTTATTGTTAAATTAAAAAATATTGATAATGTCCAAAATTGACCACCCTCCATAGGTGGCGTCACCCATGAATTGTTCATGGGTGACGCCCCCCCCCCCCAATTTTAGGGGGGTTGGTTGACTCCATTTAATTTATCACATTATCTCTTAATTAGTTATTGTTAAATTAAATTATGTTGATAATGTTGCAACATTTTTTAATGTAAATTAATGTTGTTGGTTTTAACCAACAACAATCATAGCCATTGATTTAGCATGGACCAAGCATAGCCCTTGGATCCATGTGTCCCATGGATTGAGATCCATTGGATCCTAAACTAATATAAAAGGAGGGCTAGGGTAGCCTTCCATGGTACATCATTAAGAGTTGTGCAAGGTTACAACTCTCTCTCTCTCTCTTTCTCATTCTCGCCCTCTCTCTTTCTCTTCTCCATCAAGTGGCCGTCCACTTTATGTTGAGAAAGGAGAGACTCTCGGCTTTCGCCTTCGACGACTCATGGATCTCCATCTTCTTTGGAGTTGCTTACTCTAAAGGATGACGACGGATTTCGTTTGACGAAATCGGGGGAGCCATCGCTTGGATCTTCATCGAGGATTGCAGGAAGGAACGTGACTCATCATCACGCCCGCAAGTGCGTTCTTCGTGGATCGGACTTAAGATAGGAGGATCTCTACTTTGGGATCTCGCGATCACAACCACGCTTCAAGAGGTATTCCTTGTACTTTGTGGTTTGATGAAACGATCCGAGAAGTGTTCTCGTGATCATGTGGTTTCATCTTTAAAGTTAAAATTTTAATTTCCGTTGCATCTAGCATCTAGTACGACTAGTTGCTCCGATTGCATACGATGCGATCGACACGCTTCCGTGATGCGCTTGAGGATTCTTAATATCCTTCAAGTGGTATCAGAGCCAGGTTGAATAAGGTTTTGGATATGATCCATAGACCTTAGACGATTTGGTTCTTGAAAGGGTTGCGAAATTTTACTGCATTTCAATTTTTCGCACCTCTGTAAAATTGAATTTTTCGGCTCTGTTTAAAATGTTTAAACACGAAATTTTCAATTGGATTTTGTTCCTCATTAAACAAGGAAACCATAGGACTTAGTTTACTAAATTTGGACTTCATTTGCTCAAGATATGGCTTTTTGAATATGCCTATATTCACTGTTGCGGGAACTGCGGATTTGAACGTGATTAATGAGATAATTACGGTTTTAATCCGCCTTGAAATGCGTGAATTATCACTTGGGTTCTTTAATAAATCAAATAGGCAATCTTTGGAAACTGAGTTTGCATTTTTTGGATTTAAATTGATCAAGATAAGTTAATTTTAGTGATTGGGGGTCACTGCTGGAAATTAACAATTTCTTGATCTTGAACCTTGTGATATGTCATTCAATTATCTTGATGAAAATTAATTGTTAATTTTCTGGAATAATTAGTGATAAATATTTGTGAAATATTTAAATAAATAATTGTTTCATTGAATGACATTTTCCTAAACCACAATGATAAGATATTAGATCTTGATCATTGGTTCATCAACAAACATTGCTTTCATGAAAACCATAGTTTATCCTACAATTATTATAGGACAACTTTTACATGAAAAACCCTTTTGCTTGAATAGGATTGGGAATTTGTCTAGCAAATCTCCTTATAATCAAAAATGTTTTGATTTATATTATATGGTATAATTTCGGTTGAAAAAACCGATGAACATCTCAAAGTACATGATGGTCTATCTGGTGTTATCCTTTCCCGAGGCAGATGTGGTGCCTAGTCGGAGAGCATTGGGGTCGCGGGTTGCAACGTATGTGGTCCGTCCCACTCTCGTCGGTACTGGCCATGACAGCGGGTAGGGACTGTATAATACCGGAGACAGACAATGTGTATTTTTCTAATTATTAAAATTCGAATAATACGTACTTTGAGTATATACCTACTATTCAAGTAAAAGACATGTTTGTTGATTGATGATTGGATTGATGATTAATTTAATGTGATTAAATTAATTATATCCAATAAACACTCTATTTTGAATAGATGTGTATTTCCCTTGGAAGAATTAATTATGTGAATATGATTCACAATAATTAATTACAATTTGAATATGAGGTGGAGGATCACATAAGTGACATCCATGGTCTCCCGTCAAGGCAAAGGATTTCATCGCCAGTTGTTGTATATAGGAGACGCCTGTTCGAAGTGACAGATCCTGTATATGATTTAATTGGATCGGGTTCTTTGCTTCTCGAAAGAGTAAGGTCGTATACGTAGTGACCCCAATATCGAGTCCTCATATTATTGGGGCAATATTGGATTGCGTATAGCGAGTATTAAGCCAGTTGACGGTTGGTTCAATTAATGACGGGTCAACATCATCTTAGGGGTGGTGGGCCCGGGTGTTAAAGACCGAATTGGGAATGCAAGTTGGACTTGCAATGCGGAATGAGTTCCCGCTTCTTTTTATCGGAGTCATAAGTTCTCATATTATTGGGATGCGACAAAGATAGGAAAGGAGATCCCAGATCTTGCTAGAGATATAATGGTAAGAATATCTCTTACATTGAAAGTGATTAAGGGAATGAACTTTCAGTGTTGACAAGGCAAGACAACTTTGATATAAAAATTCCTAAATCAAAGTAAAACATGTATATATAATATATATACCCTTATGCAAATTTCTTATTTCAGATAATCCTTCATTAAACCCACTCAATGTTATACTCAATAATAACCAGTAAAATATCTTGGATTGGACTCATGATCCAGATATTGTACTTGCAATTGGACACATAATGTATGTGGTTGCAGTGTGCAAGTCCCCTCAACATAATGAGGAAGGGCAATTAAATAAGACAATAAGACATCACCTTAGGGTTTGTATGTCTCTATAGTCTTGATCTTTCATCGAGTGTACTTTGGAAGTGACATGTCGATGGTGATCGTAATTATCGAATAATCCTTATAAAATAAAAGAAGATATTTTGGCATACGTATGTGCTCTAGACATTTAATCATGAATGACTTGGTTCTCTGTATTATGCAGAATGGTGGCTCGAAAGAGATGATGTATTCAAAATGTTTGAATACCTACCTAAACCTAAGTCTCTAAGAGTTAAGATGTATGAAGATATGATGAGTGTCATCATTCTATTATCTATACTCTAGTCATTCATGAAGCTTTATGATATTCATATTGTATGAATTTAATGAAGCATGTATAAATGTTGAAATGCTCTTGTATTGAAATTCTTAGAATTCAACATAAGAGATTCTTTGTCTTGAACAATGGTTGTTTTTAGATGAAGAGAGCGCAGTGGAAGCATGGGTCAGACCCGAGTAAGAAGGAAAGTCAAAGAGTTGACCTACTTCTGTGACTTCCATATGACATCCAAAGAGTTGGATGAATGCCAATACTGCAATATGTTGATGTGTTGATAGTATGACTATCAAGTCTGTCTAAAATCCTTAGTGAAGGACTCAGATAGAGCATAAGAATAATCTACATAAATCATTGACTCTGACTTTCTTATTTCATAAGATAAAGTCTGACAATTGTATACCAATCTTCTAATGACAATTGCAATTGGTTGCATATACATATTAGAAGATTAGAAATTTGATCTTAAGTTTTTGTAGTCATCTACATGGATATTGCTGTAATTGTTGCAGCAATCTCTGTTGGATAGATGGACTTCATATTCTCAGTGGGAGAGCCCTTAGTCTTAGATAATGTCTCCATGACCTAGATATTAGAATACCCTCATTGTTTGTTTCTAAATTTTGGAAATAAACATGAATTCTGAGATAGAACTATCATAAAGAGTTATGATGGAAATATTTCAGATAGTAATCTAACATCTAGTGGACTCCACAAAATTAGAATATTAATGAATGATTCATTAAGATTTCTAATACTGAAAATCAAACCTTATAAGATCAATAGGAGGATGAAGATCATTTGACAATGATCTGGCATCAAGCCTTGGACATCTGTCTGTTGATTTGATCAATAGACTAGTAAGATATGAAACTTTAGAATGTCTAAAATTTCAAATCTTACATACTTGTGAATATTGTATTCAAAGTAAAATGTCCAATACACCCTTCTCTGGGAATGGTGTTAGATGTCGAGGTATTCAAGATCTCATACATATTGATGTATGTAGATCATCTATATCATAATAAACATTATGGATATGTGATATCTATTAATGATTATGTATGATATGAGATTTCTTCTCTTCACCTGAGAAACCTTTGAAATGTTCAAAGATTTCACAATTTTGGTTTAGAACCAAAGTATGAAGAAAGATGAAATGAATTTGATCTAACCTAGGTAGCTTGTACCTATTAGATAAAATTCAAAGAATACCTTATGGAGATATGAATATCATTTCTATCTCACTCCTCCAGATAAACCTGAACTCAATAGAGTTGTAGGGAGATACAATTGGATCATGTGTGATGATTTAATCAATGATGAATTTTAGCATAATTATCCTTAGTTTCCAAGTATATATGTGTAGTAGAGACTACAATATATATATACTAAATGAGGTTCCGTGCATGTAAGCTGGAATCTGGCACTTGAGAGTGCTACTTCATTAGGAAAATAAAGCATGGTATTGGATACCTACTTTATGACCTTGAGATTCTTAAAAGATCTCATCTCTGAGAATGTAATTATTGGAGGATTGAGACTCTTGAGAATCAAGATGAAAATGAAGTGAAGGAACTCATTTAATCTTAAATGACAATGAGGCACCTGAAATCGGAAACTAAAAGGACAATTAAAGATGAAACATTAATACCTCTTCAAATGAGTTTGGGGATGTATTCCATGCGTCAGCCAAGTCTGACAATGATCGGACTTCATGTGATGAAGCTCCTAAGGATCATGACATGGAATGATGGATATTAGCAATAAAGTCTAAAGTAGACTTCATATACAAGTGTTGTATATGGACCCTCGAGGATCCACCTATAAGGGTTAGACCCATTGAGGTATAAATGGATCTTCAAGAGAAAGGGAACCTGATGAGAAGGTAGAGACCTTCAAAGCTCGGTTCGTAGCCATGAGCTACACACCATAAGAGAAGACATTGCTTGCAATGAGACTTGCTCTTCGGAAACCATGCTTGAACTCATCAGAATATTGCTAAAATTAGCTACACAACTTGACTATTGCATCTTCAGGATGTAATTCAAGATTGCATTCCTCTTAAGAATACCTCTCTGAGGATATTCA
This sequence comes from Ottelia alismoides, assembly GCA_037367405.1. Lineage (NCBI taxonomy): Eukaryota > Viridiplantae > Streptophyta > Magnoliopsida > Alismatales > Hydrocharitaceae > Ottelia > Ottelia alismoides. The sequence continues at coordinate 49,547 of JAZKJV010006762.1, forward strand.
CATGAAGTAGCCCCAGGGCTTCATGATCGGGGAAAGTAAGATGTGAAAGCTAAAGAAATCCATCTATGGACTCAAATAAGCTTCTTGTTGTTGGAACATAAGATTTGATGAAATTATAAATGTTATGATTTCAAGTAGAATCTTGATGAACCATGTGAAGCTTAGTGGGAGTGCCATTGTGTTCATCGTGCTAAATGTAGATAATATCCTAATCATTTGAAATGATATAAGGATGATAATAAGTGTTTTATAGACTGGCTATTCCATACCTTGAGATATGATCTCAAGAATACCTCTTAGATCTTAGTTCTGAAGTTGTTCAGAATCAAAGAAAAGAGGGTATTGGGACTGTCACATTTGTAGTACACCTTGGACATATTCCATTCTTGGAAATTCCAAGAAAGGCTTCCTTCCCTTGAGATTTAGTACTGACCTATCAAAAGGGATAGCACCTCAATGAGTTGAGGAAGTGAATGCTAAAACTGCTTGCACTTGTGCATCAGTTACGAGAAGCTAAGTGTATGCTTGATGTGTACAAAAGCCAGATATCTGTCATGCAGTGGGAGTAGTAAACTGTTACTAATCCTTCTATAGAGATAGAACACTTGATTACAGTAATAACAATATCTTCAAGAAATTAAGAATTTTAGATGGAAATCTAAAAGGTCTTAACTGCGAATACCGTAGGAGATAGTGATCTCCAGGAATAAGGGTATTCTGATAAGGATTATGGAAATACTGGTTATAATAGTTATTAAGCAATAGTGTCAAAGGCACTATAACTGCTTTGACTAGATTGAGTATTGGTTGCATTAGATGCAACATTCGTATTGGATGCGAGCATTGTTACCTAGGGATATGCAAGTGCCGTAAAAGGACTTGGCATAGTCTTTTGGGAACAGAGTGACTGATCAGCTTACCTAGCTATTTCTAAATAGCCTGTGATTGTCACATGAGTGTGGGTTTAAATGATTAGCCCATTAATGGCTCTTTGGGCTAGTGGGAGATTGTTGGACATGTGAGCCCACGGCGAGCCATTATGCAATAAATGTTATTGCGAATATCATTCCCTGATCTGAAATAAAGAATAAATAATTTGCATAATAGGTCCCTCTGTACAATTAGGGTTATGTACCATGGCTGTCTTAATGATAAAACAGCTGTTGATTCAATAATTGAATCATAGAGGCTGGTGCTTGGATGAATATATAAAGAGTTAGATTGAGGACTCATCAAGCACCGTCAAATGATTGTTAAGATGTGATCTCCAGCCTGAGTAGGAGATTGCAATCCTTTCTCACATAGGCTGGTATCTGACCGACCTCTTGATGCAGGTCCTCTGCATAGGAATAGAGATTCGGAGGTGTCAGATTAGTTGGGTCAATGGGTTGACTTAACGAGATCGAGATAACCAAAGTCCTATGTTGAATGCTGTCACAGCATAGGCACGCATCCTCTGACCGGAGACAGATGTATTGCTATATGTCTGAGTATGTACATTTGGCAGACCAATAGGTTGATGACCTAACCAAGGTCTATACACCAGCGAGCTGGTGTGCATATAAGGGCATATGAGTAATACGATCTCTCAAAGGGATCATACAGGTTCACTACTGAACCGGAAGACATGAGCTCACTCATGAGATATTGGGAAGAATCAAATTCCGTGCACGGTCGTCTCGCTTTGGAAGCTTGACTGAATTTGTAGGTTTGATATATACTTTTGGAAAGTATATGATCAAGACCTAGGTATGATATATGCTTTTGGAAAGTATATGATCGATACCAAATCCCAATGATCAAATGAGAAACTTGGTGATCAAACATTGAAGAAGACAGTGTAAAATAGATCTTGATCTTCGGGTTGACCATGGGTCTTCCAGTATGCAGGATGTACAGGTATTGGGAATACCTGAGGGTGATGTGATCATAAACGATTGTATATCCATGACGCTTCCATTCCGAGGGAGTGATGAAACAGGTCTGGATTTTAGTGACTCCTTTCAGTAGAGAAGCAATCTGATCTTAGTCCAAGTGTTGGACATTGGTCTGAATGAGATTCAGATACAATGAGAAGATTAGATTTGCGGTCTTGATTTAATCAGGCATCTATGGGAGGTTCGTAAGATCTGGATTTGAGATAATATCTCAATATCCAAGTCACTATACGTGGAATAATACAATCGCCCTGTCCTTATCTCCAAGTATCTGCGGAGAAAGCACATTATTCATGAAAGGGTTCAAGAATAATTCTTTTGATGAAATATCCAAGCAAGGACTTGATGATTAAATGAGATTTAATTATCAAGCTTAAATATGAATATGATTCATATTGTGAAAATGACTATCTAAGATAATTAAATGGGATTTAATTATCAAGGATTAAGAGAATGTGGATAACACTATTCATGATATATGTGTGTTATAAATATGATTTATAATATACATATATAAGAGAGAGAATTTATGTAAATAGCATTTGTTAATTAATAATGTGGATTGGATTCACATTTATTAATTAATTGGAAATGCAATTTACTAATTAGTTTGGGTTGTGAATATGATTCACATAATATTCAATGGCATGATTGAAATATTCACAAATTAATTGGGAATTAATTTGGTGAATATTTTTGTGAATACAAAATTAATTAAGGAATAATAAGATAAATAAAATGAAGCCAAAATTGACCACCCTCCATAGGTGGCGTCACCCATGAATTGTTCATGGGTGACGCCCCCCCAATTTTAGGGGGGTTGGTTGACTCCATTTAATTTATCACATTATCTCTTAATTAGTTATTGTTAAATTAAATTATGTTGATAATGTTGCAACATTTTTTAATGTAAATTAATGTTGTTGGTTTTAACCAACAACAATCATAGCCATTGATTTAGCATGGACCAAGCATAGCCCTTGGATCCATGTGTCCCATGGATTGAGATCCATTGGATCCTAAACTAATATAAAAGGAGGGCTAGGGTAGCCTTCCATGGTACATCATTAAGAGTTGTGCAAGGTTACAACTCTCTCTCTCTCTTTCTCATTCTCGCCCTCTCTCTTTCTCTTCTCCATCAAGTGGCCGTCCACTTTATGTTGAGAAAGGAGAGACTCTCGGCTTTCGCCTTCGACGACTCATGGATCTCCATCTTCTTTGGAGTTGCTTACTCTAAAGGATGACGACGGATTTCGTTTGACGAAATCGGGGGAGCCATCGCTTGGATCTTCATCGAGGATTGCAGGAAGGAACGTGACTCATCATCACGCCCGCAAGTGCGTTCTTCGTGGATCGGACTTAAGATAGGAGGATCTCTACTTTGGGATCTCGCGATCACAACCACGCTTCAAGAGGTATTCCTTGTACTTTGTGGTTTGATGAAACGATCCGAGAAGTGTTCTCGTGATCATGTGGTTTCATCTTTAAAGTTAAAATTTTAATTTCCGTTGCATCTAGCATCTAGTACGACTAGTTGCTCCGATTGCATACGATGCGATCGACACGCTTCCGTGATGCGCTTGAGGATTCTCAATATCCTTCAGAACATTGATCTGAATATGATTCAGATGCAATCAGAAGATAAGCATCTTTGAGAGGTCCTCGAGATCTGGATTAATTTGAGATATGATCTCAACATCCAAGTCACTATATGTGGAACATACAATCACCATGTCCTTAGCTCCAAGTATCCGCGGAGAAAGTGCATTATTCTTGAAAGAGTTCAATAATAATTTCATTTTTGAATTGTATATTTAAGCATTAAGAAATTGATAATTAAATGTGATTTAATTATCATGAATAATGTGGATATGATTCATATTATTTAGATGCATGAGAATGATGATCCAAGATAATTAAATATGATTTAATTATCATGGATATGAATAATGTGGATAGTACTATCTATATTAGTTATAAATATGATTTGTACTATAATAGAGAGATATTTGTAAATAGTATTTATAAATTAAATGTTGATTTGAATTGGATTCGCATTGGACAATTAATTGAAAATACAATTTATATTTTATTTTGGGTATGTGAATATGATTCACAATTTTCAATGCATGATTGAAATTATCACAAATTAATTTGGAATTATTTTTGAATTAATTTGAAATAAAAGTTGTAAATAATGAAGGATTATGTGAGATATGTAATCTCACATAATTGAAAGAGGAATGCACCTTCCATGTAAGGAGGGTGGGCAGCCACCCTTGAGTTCTAAATCAAGAGTGGTCGCCCCCCCCCCCAATTGGAAGGAGACTTGCATACTTCCTAATCCTTCTATGAACATTTATGAACATTGATTTGATTGAATTAAATTATATTGATAATAATTCAATATATTTATTTTAATTTAATTAATTATTGTTGTAAATTTATACAACAAAATCATGGCCATTGAATGAAAGCACAAAACAATCTCAACCATTAATTTTGTGTAGCACATGGATTGTGATCCAAGGACTCCTAAAATATTACCCTAGATCTTCTTTTACACAACATAATTCACAAGATCTCTCGCTATCTCTCAAGCCCATCACCCCGACCTTCTCTCTCAAGAGTGATCGCTCGCATCTTGACCTAGAGAGACTCATCATCCGTCGTGTCGTAGCTTCAACTGCTAGTGGATCTACGTCTTTCTTGGTGCTCCTTGCACGTGAAGAAGATCTCAGGTTTTTATGAAAAAATTAGGAGGTTCTTTTATTGTATCTACATCTTGGATTGCGAGAAGGGTGCATCTCATCAACACTCTCGCAAGCGTCTCCTCCATCGGATTGGACTTGAGACAGGCAATCTCTTACTTTAGATACTTCGATCGCAATCACACTTCAAGTGGTAATTGTTCTTGAATCATGTGGTTTCATCTCTTTAAAATTTTTAAATTCAGCTGTCCCGAGCAACTAGTATGACTAGTCGCTCCAGATCGCATATGATGTGATCTTCATGCTTTTGTGATGCGCTTGAAGTTTTTTCTCATAAAAATAAAGTGGTATCAAAGCCTTGGTCAAGGTCTTAAATATGATTCAAAATCCTAGGTGAACAATGTTCTGTATTTCGGATGCATGGAGACTCGTTGTTTTGCATAATATGTAAGTTTCGAATTGGTTTTTTTGCTAAAACAAAAACCTACTATTTGTGCATTGTTTGGGTGTATTTTTTATTATTAAAATATATTTAAAAGGTCTAAATATGTCTCCAAAATAGTAGCCTTTTATTTGTACCAAAAGTGCATGATTAAAATTCGATGAGTTTCCACCACGAAATTATTTTTGCATGTATTCACGGATCTATAAGAAAATGGTTGTTTCTTATTGCTTTTCCATCATGAAATATAAAATAAACACTTTAATCTAGTAGAGAATCAAACATAAAACTGTTCGAATTTATTTCGCATGATTCCGACTATGTTTTTCATAGATATTCCATACTTAGTGGAGATGGGTCAGATGATGATTAGATCATCAAATATTCTTGCTTAATGTGTTTATAATTAATGGAAATAATGTAAATTATGATTTTTCCTTGATTAAATTGATGCCTAATGTTTATGAAATTAATTGATTAAACATTATTGGCCATTGAATGTATGTTTCATGAAAATTCTAGTTTATCCTACAATTGTTGTAGGATAACTTTTACATGCAAAACATGGTTGCTTGATATGCTTAGAAATTTAGGATCTCAAAGATGTTTTAATATGCATAAGATTTCTGAGTTATTATTATATAGTATAATGTCAGACATCAAAGTTGATCGATAAAACCGCAAGTACATTGGCATTATTTTGTATTGTTCTCAATCGGAATGGTGAAGGTGTCTAGTCCAGGTATGCTGGCTTGGTTTATTGATTAACACCTTGCATGTCAAAGAAATGTTCCCTCCCAACATAACTCGAGTGTACTGGACGTATCTATTTTTGAGGAAAGAATAATATGAATAAATCAAGTTGTACTTTAATTATTAAAATACAAATTAATATTTACATATGAGGGTGGATACTATATAGTAATATCAAGAAAACCTTAAATGTTTGTTGGTTGATTGAATTGGATTGATAATTAATTTAATATGATTAAATTATTAGATCTAATTAAAATAAACACACTATTACGAATAGAGTTGTATTTCCCTTAGAAGAATTAATTATGTGCATATGATTCATAATAATTAATTAAAATTTGAATGTGAATTGGATGATCATATAAATGACATCGATGGTCTCTCATCAAGGCGAAGGGTTCCACCTTCATGGATTGTATGTAGGAGACGCATGCCTGAAGTGGCAGCTCCTACATACAAGCGCATATGGATCAAGCTCTTTGCTTCTCGAAAGAGCAAGGTCGTATGCATAGTGATCCCAATATCGATTCCTCGTATTATTGGGGTGATAGTGGATTGTGCATAGTGAGTTATAATCCTATTCATGGTTGATTCAGTTAACAACAAGTCAACATCTCCTTAAAGGTGGTGGGCCCGAGTGTTAAAGACCGAATTGAGAAATGCAAGTTGGACTTACAAGATGGAATGTGTTCCCACTTATTTTTTTACCTGATTTACAGTTTCTCATATTATTGGGATGTAACAAAGGTAAAAAAAGGCATCCCAGCTCTTGTTAGAGGTATAGCGGTAAGTATATCTCTAGCTTTGGAAGTGAATAAGGGAATGAACTTTCAAAGTTGAAAAGGCAAGATAAATTTGATTAAAAATCTTTAATCAAATATTTAAATTCTTGAATATATAATTATTTATATATTCTAATGTAGCGCATTCTTAATTTTAGACAATGAAATCCATGAATTCACTCAGTAGGCTCTTGGAGGTCGACTAGTTGACCGAGCTAAATTACTCAGATTGGATCTGTAATTTGGCTCTTGTTCTTTTTTTGGATCGCATATCTTATGTGCCATCTAAGAATAAGTACACAAACCCTACAACATCGAAATAAATAAATTTCAATGAAAAGTATGATGGAGATCATACATTGGCCAGATGTTATATTCTGGGATCTTTATCCAATGTACTTTAGAAGCAACATGTGGATATGGATACTTGTCAGGATGTAATGATGAATCTCAAAGAGATGTTTGGTGATTTTAACCGCACTCATCATTATAATGTTATGAAAAGCTTATTCATTGTAAAATGTAGGAAGGGACTTCTGTTCGTGAACATGTGAACAAAATGTTCAGTTACCTATCAGAATTGGAAACTCTCGGGGCTGAGATGGACGCATACATGTGGTCGGTCTTCATTCTGTTGTCTCTCCCCAAGTCTTTTAATAACTATATAGTAACGTACCACGTGAATAAGTTGAACTTAACTAGTTCTGAGTTAATGGCTTCAATAAAGTATGTAGAAGACGTGATGAAGAAAGAAAATCCCATTGGTAGTGCAATGGTTGCACAAGTCAAGGTGAAGCATGGTCGGAAGCAAGGGTCTCTAAAGGATCTGACCTAGAAGAAAAAGAAGAAGGGTCAAGATGTTGGCTCGTCTTCTAATGCTTCCACACTGATAGCATCGAAGAAGACTAATGTCTGTCATCACTACAAGAAGCTGGGGCATTGGAAATGTAATTTCCCAGATTACCTTAAGATTGCAGAGAAAGATGAAGCCCTAGCATGTATAAAATATGCTTTCATCATTGAAACCAATTTTCTCGTAGGACAAGAAGGTAGTTGGATCATCGATTCTGGTGCTTCTATTCATGTATGCAATTTGTTTCATCTATTTTAGGAAACTAAGAATCTTGATGAAGGGTAAATAGTCATCCAGATGGGATCTAATGCAATTGTTGCAGCCGTCGTCGGGACTTGCAGCTTATCATTATCATTGGGAGAGTCATAGATTTAAATAATGTCTTTATGTTTCAGATGTTAGAAGGAACCTTGTATCTGTATCTAAGTAAGTTAGAAATGGATGTTCATTTTTAATTCTATAATAAACGTGTCATAAGTTATTATGATAAATATATTGCAGATGGTGTTCTAGCTTCTGGTGGACTCTATGAAATGTGCATTTATGAATCTATCATGAATATATCTACCACTAATAAAAATCCTAAAAGAACTAGAGAGGATGGAATCATTCAAACATGATTTGGCATCAAAGGCTTGGTCATTTATTTGTTGGTAGAATCAATATATTGATAAAGGATGGACCTTAGATTTTCTACAGGTCTAAAATTTGCCAACATGTGAACATTGTATTTGAGGTAAAATGACCAGGACACCTTTTCGTAACAAGGTTACATGATGCGAGGGTGTTTTTTACCTAATACATACTGATGTATGTGATCCTTTAGTATCGCGATACGAAATGGATATCGATATTATTTGACAGTTATTGATGATCATTCACGATACGAATTTGTCTTCTTATTACATCATAAATCTGCAGCATTTGAAAAGTTCAAAGAGTTCATGGTTTTGGTTGAGAAACAAATCGATAGGAAAATTAAATAGATTCGATCTAACTAAGATGACGAGTACCTCTTAGATGAATTTAAGGAATACCTCAAAGAGAAAGGAATTATCTCCAATCTCACTCCCCTTGAAACTCTCCAACTTAATGGTGTTGTTGAAAGATGCAACATGACCATCATGGACATGGTATGTTAAATGATGAATAAAGCATATTTACCACTTAGTTTATGGAGATATGCTTTAAAGACTACAATATATATCCTTAAGAAGATTACTAGGAAATATGTACTTAAAACTCCTCATGAACTTTAGTATGGTACCAAAGTCAGTGTTAGACACTTGAGGATATAGGGTTTCTTGGTCCATGCGAAGAATGTAGATGCTAGTAAGCTAGAATCTCGCACTCGACAGTGCTACTTCATTGCATATGTAATGGATGGTATTGGATATGAACTTTACGATCCTAAAACTCAAAAGGTTTTTGTCTTAGAGATATAAAATTTCTAGAGGATGACTTCCTTAAGAGTCAAGACAAAAATGAAGTGAAGGAACTCATTGAATCCCCGGAGGATACTTTCTGAAAAAGAAACTGAAGATGTAAATGAAGATGTAATACATGTACCTCTTCGAAGGAGTTTGAGGATGGTTGCACCACCTGAAAGGTACGGATTCCATGTGTCAAGTGAAATTGACAATGCCAGCTTCATTTGAATCATTCGCTGATCATGACATGGATAGATGCATGCTAGCAATGAAGTCTGAAATAGACTCCATGCACAAGAACGGTGTATGGTCCCTAGAAGATCCACTTAGAGGGGTAAAACTCATTGGATGTAAATATATCTTCAAGAGAAAGAGGGGACCTGATGGGAGGGTAGAGACCTTCAAAGCATGGCTCATAGCCAAAGACTACACACGAGAGAAGGCATCGACTATGATGAAGACATTCTCTCTTGTGGTTATGCTTCAGTCCATCAGGGCACTACTTGATATAGTTGCATATCTTGACTATGACATCTGGCAGATGGATGTTAAGGTGGCTTTCCTCAATGGATACCTCAAGGAGGATATCTATATGGAGCAGCCCCAGGGCTTCATAACCTAGGAAAGTAAAGTATGCAAGCTGAAGAAATCCATATATAGGATTAAGAAAGCTTCTCATAGCTGGAACATCAAATTTGATGAAACCATAAAGAGTTATAATTTTGTTCAGAATTCTGATGAACCATGTGTGTACAAGAAGCTTAGTGGGAGTGCCGTTGCGTTCATCGTGCTTTACATAGATGGCATCCTTATCATTGGGAATGATACACGAATGATGACCAGTGTTAAGATTTGGTTGTCCCATACTTTCAAGATGAAAATCTTAAGAGGGGTAAAATCCATTTGGTGTAAATGAATCTTCAAGAAGAGGGGACTGAATGGGAAGGTAGAGATCTTCAAAGCACGCCTTGTAGCCAAGAACTACATACAAAGAGAAGGAATCTACTATGATGAGACATTCTCTCTTGTAGGTATGCTTAAGTCCATCAGGGCACTGCTAGATATAGCCGCATATCTTGACTATGACATCTGGCAGATGGACGTCAAGATGGCTTTCCTCATTTGATACCTCAGGGAGGATATCTATATGGAGCATCCCCTGGGCTTCATAACTGAGGAAGGTAAAGTATGCAAGCTGAAGAAATCCATCTAAGAATTGTGATTTTGTTTAGAATCTTGATGAACTATACGTGTACAAGAAGCTTAGAGGGAGCGCCATTGTGTTCATCGTGCTTTATATAGATGACATCCTTATCATAGAAATGATACATGGATAATGACCAGTGTTAAGATTTACATGTCCCATACTTTCGAGATGAAAAATCCTGGAGAAGCCTCTTATATCTCGGGTCTAAAGTTGTTCAAAATGAAAAAAAAGAGGATTTTGGGATTGTTGTCACAACAAGGGTATATTAAGAAGATCTTGGAACGCTTCCATATGGAGAATTCTAAGAAAGGATTCCTTCCCTTAAGAAATTGTATCCATCTATCTAAAGGGATGGCTCCTCAAAGTGTTGACTATGAGAAAGGCATGAATGGATGTCCCTACACATCAACTATGGGAAGCCTAATGTATGCCATAATGTGCACAAGGCCAAGGCCATATCTACCATGCAGTGGGAGTGGTAACTTGTTACTAATCATGATATGGAGAGCAACACTGGAATACAATGAAGAACATATGTAAGTATCTGAGAAAGACATAAGATTACATCTTGGTATATGGAAATGTTGATCTCCAAGTCTTAAGCTACATAAATTCAGAGTTTCAATCTGATATTGAGGATTGCAGGTCAACATCACAGTTTGTGTTCCTGTTGAACGGTGGTGTTGTGAGCTAGAGAAGCAAGACACTACATCCGATTCAACAACAGAAGCTGAATACATTGTCGCATCGGATGCTGCAAAGAATGCAGTGTGCTTGCGCAAGTTCTTCCTGGAACTTAGCGTAGTTTCCTTTGATACTCCAATATCGCTACTGTGTGATAACACATGAGCCATAGCTCAGGAAAAGGAACCCAGATGGTATCAAACGAGCAAGCATGTGGAAAGGAAATACCATATCATTCGAGAGATTCAGAAGCCTGGTAACATCATCATCACCAAGGTGACATCTGCCGACAACGTTGTTGATCCCCTTACCAAATCTTTGACACAAAGGATTTTCGACCAGCATGTAATGAGCAAGGTTTAAAGATTGTACCTGGATGGTTCTAAGTACTAGTGGGAGATTGTTAGCTATGTGAGCCCGAGGCAAATCATTTCTGCAATAAATGTTATTGTAATCTTCGATATATCAATAAAGGTTATTGATTTATTTCACTCCATATCTGAGATTAAATGAATGAATGAACTATGAGGTCCCTTCGTACAATTAAGGTTATGTATCTAATGAACCTCGATTTCATCGTATTAATTTGCAGATATTAACCCCCTAGCTTAAATTAGTGTCAATAAAAACCAGATTAAAAGTTGCATATATCAGAGTCTTGAAATAAATTTAAAAACCAAAAAAATGACAAAAGCAAAATTGTAGTGTTTTTAAACCTATAAAAACACTCACAAAAAGATTTCTTCCTTTATTTGACCTCATTTGCATTTTTGGTAAACATTGTAGATCTCATTGAGATATACAACTTTCATGTTTTGAGTTTTTTCAAATTTGACCATTTTCTCCACTTTTTTCGAGTTTTTCTTATGAAATAACTTGATTGGGCCACGTGGCTCTTTCTGGTTGAGCCACCTTACCCACTCTTCTTTCCACCATGCGCCCTCCATCAGGAATCGTTCCATCGCCCGCTTCCCCTTAAATTGCGATCGCACATTTTTGAAGCCATTCTCAACCCTTCGATCAAAGCCCAGATCACACCTGGACTGCTCGTGTCCGCCCGCCTCTCTTTATGGCGTGTGTCACTCTCCACCGCCGCCCGATCTTCTCCAAAGCATTAAATCATGGCCAATGGATCCTGCCTTCGATCTCCACCATCCTATCCTCTCCAGATCACATCTGCACCGTTTATGTCCTCCCTTTTCCCATTTCGCCACGTTTCGCTCTCCACAGCCATTTGATTCTTCCTTTATCGATCTGATCCGAGCCACCCACGAGTGCCCACATCTCGATCATTGGATCGTGAGATCCAACGGACAAGGCCATCTCTACTACCTTCAGACCCGCCTCTCTCTCCCACATCGTCCACGTCACGCACACACATCCCCCTTTCCATTTCCCCCGTCTCATCAGCCATTATCTCCACTCTCTTACCATTCTATGACCAAGCACGATCCTCCCTCACCCTCTCGAGCCTCTTAGGTCACCATGTCTCCCTCTTCTTCGCTCCACACCTCCCATGGAAACCACGTAGCCCATCATCAAATCTCCCAACCTACCCCCTTCAAATAACCCATCGCCACCACCAAATCAGGTTGTCCACTTGTACGTGGGGCTTTGCCTAGTGATAGGGGAGACCGGATCGATGACGCGAAGAAGGCTTAGCCTCTGATGAGATCCATAGCCATTGTAGGCTATGTCTCCGGCCATTCAGCACCGACGAGCTGCTCCGTGGCTGCGGGAGTCCAGCGAAGACCCGAGCGCCGCGTAGGAGCTCAAGCACAGGCCCCGCAACATCCAATTCCTCCAGGTAAGATCTTTTATCATTCTTTGATTTTTCCTTTAATTTCTATGAATTTATTAGACTTCTACTCGCACTGTCACCTTCTATCGACCATCACATAATCTTCCTCACTCATCACTCATCTTCGCGCACACCTCCGATAACCATCTCCCCTTTTCTATAGCTTGACCACCTCCGACCCAACTCTTCTCATGTTTCCCTGGAGACGGAGCTCAATTCCCCCTCCTCCGCTCGCCAGGGACCCATTACACTCACGTCGCCCCCCCACGCATGCATGCTTCGGCCTAAGGACTAACAATGTAGGTATCTTTGATTGGTCGGAGCTCTCGCTGGGGTGGATTTTAAGCTTGTCATCATCGGCGATTTCGGGCCGCCTCCACCATCTAGACCGCCCCGACGATTCACAGAGGTAGGAGCTTCATCACCATCATCTTAGGATTCTTCATCGAGCTTCAGATGTCTTCCCACAGTCGGGCGGAGCTCCTATAACATCGTCAGAGCTCCTTAATCGCTGTCAGGCCTCGCGGGGGAGGAAGAAGGCCCACACGTAAATATGTCGTTGGATGGTACCCTCCTAGTGATCATCCAATGGCTTATCTTCAGCCACGTCACCTCCCCGTGCGCGTACAGCCACCATCCGATCTTCATGATCGTGTGGTCCACAAGAGTCCACGTCACCACCTTAGAGCCTCCATTCCGAGCCTCCAGACTGGGAGCGCCTGAGCCTCATCCGAGCCACCTCCGAGCCTACGTCGACTTCCAAGCCTCACCTCGTGTGCTTATATCACGTGGGCATGGGGAATTTTGCAGGAGAGCCCCTCCAAGTTCATCAAATTACATTCAGGTCCAATGAGCACGTGCAAACCATGCATGCATGGGGTTAATTCCACCCGACCCCCTCCGAGTTTGAATAATTGCAATTTAGACCCACACGTAAGGGTAAATTACAAGGAAGGCCTCTTGACTTATTTTTTGCATTTCAGTCCTTCTAGGGACATGTTTCTAGTACTTTATCTATTTATTTCTGTGTTTTCTTTGCATTTATGCCCTTGGACTATTTTGTGAATATCTTGAGCATCTGAGCTCTGTTCTAATCGATTTTGGTCTCATTTCAAAGCTTGTTTCATTGTCTATCTAATGGTGTGACTTGATTCTAATTTGACACTCTGATTCATGATGATTAAATTTAGTAACATAGTGTCTATTTATTTATTGATTTCCAATGCCTTGTAATAATGTATCAATGGAATTTGCTTTGTTATTTGAAACTGAAGTTGATTACAATTTATTGCTCAATGATTGTAATTAGGTAGGGCATATTTGTACTTGTTTACAGTTACATTTCATGGCATTAAAAAATTGAACAAAAAGAGTCTTCAAGTGTGCATAATGCCTTTGTGTGCATTTTGATATACGAGTTTTGTAATCTAACACTTAATTTGGATATTAGGAGTCTAGATAATCGCATAAGAGGCTCGTGTCCTTGAGTTTGACCTTGAGCTTTTCCAAGTAAATGAAATCGACCGCTTTGGTTTAAGTGATAAATTTTTAAGCGATTTTTGATGGATCCAATTCAATTGACAACCGCATTAAAATGACATTATTAAAGGTCAAAATCTACGATTCGTCAAATAGCACTGTTGCCGGGGACACTGCTCATCTTTTTGTATTATTTAGATTTTTACTATTTAATTGAGTGTTAATTTATAACTCATAGGTCTTTTTTGTTGTTTTACTTGCATTATTAATAATTCTTTGATTTATATCTAATGCATGCTTTTTGTGGCAGAGTCCCTTGGTGATCAACAAGGTGAAGAGCATGAATTCCCGCTATGAGGAGCCGTAGAAGCAAACATTGGAGAAAATTGAAGAAGGATAAAATTTTTCTTGCATTATTCCATTCATTGAATAATCATCTTTAACAACGGACTTCGTTTGAAGACTCACAAGTGTAAATGAACGAAGCAATTGTGGTTGTGTGGGGATCGCCCCACTTGAGTGTCGACCTAGGATCAAGCACGCGGCACTCCGAGCTATTTTCACATCTTTAATTTTTGTGTTTGATCGAGGTAGGACACAAACTAATTTTAGATGCACGTATACATCGTTCACTTAGCCAAAAATTAAATATGTTCTTTATGGCTAATAGAAGCATGCTAGGTGCGATTTTCGTCGACTTGCATACATTTAGTTGCGGGTTTTCAAATCAATCTTGTTTTCATGAATTTGGCTCAACTGTGAGTTTTCTCTTAGCATAGATCATGATTTTATCGAATGCATTGGATTTTTCTCGACATTCCTTCCTGGCTTGATCACCTAGGATTAATAGAAATTGGGGATGAGCGGTAGAGGATGTTTGATTGATTTATGCTCTCATTAAAATAGTGGTAACCTTAAATTAATAATTGGGACTGTTAATGCAAGTTGACAAATAAAATGGAGTAAAAATCATGTTTTGGGAGAGTAGTACCCTTGTTTACGTAGGATGTTTGATTCGAGATATTCTTTAATCCTTGTGTAAATTAGAATGATTTTAGCACCAATAAAAATGACAAGATAAATAACCAATATTTGTTGGTTTAACGTGTGAGTTGGTGAATTAAGGATGTTGCGTGGTTGATCGAGCCTTGTTTGTTTCGACACACTCCCCTAGACCTTACGTGCTCCATTCATCTCCATAGATTCATTCGCTCACTTGTAAATTCTCCCTAACTTATTTGTTCCACTCAAATCTTCCCAAGTATAGGAGGACCAACACTTAAGGGACTGGGATGAGAGATTCAAGTTTGGACTTAAGTATATGATCAACACTTCACTTACGCGACTGCGGTTAAGATGATAGGAGTTGAAAGTTCACTTAAGGGACTGGGATGAGAGATTCAAGTTTGGACTTGATCTAATGATGCCTGAGGATGGGATAAAATCATTGAAGGCTTCATAAAACATGAGTGTCAATATTTTTTAGCCAGTATGAGAACATGGTTCTTATACTATTTCTTGATATTTACCTAAGTACCAAGGTGTGATAAAATTAATGTTGATCAGTGTGCACCAACTCTTGGTAAAAGAAGTGGAGCTAGTCAAAAATAAAGCAAAGAAGTACAAATATTGAAAAAGCTCTCATCCTACAAAGTTAAATATTAAAGAGCTTCCACCAAAGGCGAGCGCTCCAAACCATTTCAAAGTGTCCACTTGAATCACCGTTATTAGGATCAAGGAGTCAGACTTGCACCAAAAAGGGCTATGCATCATAAATGCTACAAGTATGTGTGTAGAAGGTATAATATATACTCAAAAAAGGCACACCCCGGTGTATTCCCAGGAAAACAAGTGCAGACGACTCCAACTTCTCTTGAAGGATGCACTGATCAACATTAAAAATATGTGTCGAGTTAATAAGGCACTCGAGAGGATCATTGGTCCAATGAGAGGATAAGAAGAAATGACACCATCCTACGCCCTCCATTAACTGACCGTCACCTACACTTCCAAGTCTGACAACTAAAGAGATGGTGGATTGGTTACAAAATTTGGTTTATTCCCTAATGTTGAGGATTGGGTTCTTAGGAGAATTTCTTAGACTGAAACCTCGGTTGACGTTGTGACTATACTCTCATAACCGCGGTCAATGCTTAATTTCATATCCTTAGTTTATATGTATACAAGAGAGAGTCTGGAAAATTAGAGAAATTGGATACCTCTTGATTAAGGCTAGGTTCATCTTTGAAATTTTTGAATCTCTAAAATCGAAAGTTCTTGAACGGATCAAATCATGTACTCACATGCACAATCGAGGGTTAATCCAACTTATTAAATTTTGAGATGCTTGGGGACGAGCATAGCTTAAGCATAGGGGGATGATGAACCTCGACTTCATCGTATTAATTTGTAGATATTAATCCCCTAGCTTAAATTAATGTCAATAAAAACCAGATTAAAAGTTGTGTATGTCGGAGTCTTGAAATAAATTAAAATCCAAAAAAAAGTGACATAGCAAAATTGTAGTGTTCTTATACCTCTAAAAACACTCACAAAAATATTTCTCCATTTATTTGACCTTGTTTCCAATATGAAACTTGTAGATCTCATCGAGACCTACAACTTTCATGTTTTGAGTTTTTTTTCAAATTTGACAATTTTCTCCACCTTTTTTGAGTTTTTCTTTTGAAATAACCTGATTGGGCCACATGGCTCTTTATGGTTGAGCCATGTGGCCCACTCTTCTTTCCGCCACACGCCCTCCATGAGGAATTGTCCGATCGCCCGCTTCCCCTTCAATCACGGTCGCATGTTCCGTAGCCATTCTCAGACCTTCGATCAAATCCCAGATCACATCTGGACCGCCCACGTCCGCCCGCCTCTCTTCATGCCTCATGTTACTCTCCACCATCGCCCGATCTTCTCCAAAAGCATTAAATCATGGCCGCTAGATCCCGTCTTCGATCTCCACCATCCGATCCTCTCCAGATCACATCTGGACCGTTTGCTTCCGCCCTTTTCCCATTTCGCCATGCGTCTCTCTCCACATCCATCCAATGCTTCCTTCATCAATCTGATCAAAGCCACCCACGAGCGCCCATCTCTCGGCTGTTGGATCACGAGATCCAACGGACAAGGCCCTGTCTCCTACGTCCAGACCCGCCTCTCTCTCCCACATCATCCACATCGCACACACACCTCCCCCTTTCCATTTACCCCGTCTCCTCAACCACTATCCCCACTCGTTGTCTACTCCATGACCAAGCACGATCCTCCCTCACCGTTGCGGGCCTCTTAGGTTGCCATGTCTCCCTCTCCTTCGCTCCACACCTCCCATGAAAACCACATCATCCATCACCGGATCTCCCAACCTTCTCCCTTTAAATAACACATAGACACCGCCAAATCAGGTTGTCCGCTTGTACGTAGGGCTTTTCCCAGCTCCTCTCTGCCTCCCCGTGAAAGGGGGAGGCTAGATTGACGATGCGAAGAAGGCTTAGAGTCCGGTGAGACCCATAGCCAATGTCTCCAACCATTCAGCATCGACGAGCTGCTCCTCGTGGCCGCGGGAGTCCAACGAAGACCCGAGCTCCGCCTAGGAGCTCAAGCACAGGCCCCGCAACCACCAATTCCTCCAGGTAAGCCTTTTGATCCTTCATCGATTTTTCCTTTAATTTCTCTGAATTTATTAGACTTATGCTTGCACCGTCCCCTTCCATCGATCATCGCATAAGCTTCCTCACTCATCACTCGTCTTCACGCACATCTCCGACAACCATCTCCCCATTTATGTATCCTGACAACCTCTGACCCAGCTTTTCTCATGCTTCCCCGAAGACAGAGCTCGGTCACCCTCCTCCGCTCGCCAGGGACCATTACACTCACATCACCCCACCACGCACGCATGCTTCAGCCTAAGGACTAATAATGTCATCGTCGATGATTTCAGGCTGCCTCCACCATCCAGATCGCCCTGACGCTTCATAGACGTCGGAGCTTCATCGCCATCATCTTAGGATTCTTCACGAGCTTCAGACGTCTTCCCACGGCCAGGTGGAGTCCTGTAGCGTTGTCAGAGCCCCTTAATCATCGCTAGGCCTTGCGACGGAGGAAGAAGACCCATGCGTACATGTGTCGTTGGATGGCACCCTCCTGGTGCTCATCCAACGTCCTATCTCCGGCCATGTCGCCTCCCCATGCGCGTACAACCACCATCCATTCTTCATGATGGGGTGGTCCACATGAGTCCACGTCACCACCTCCGAGCCTCAGGTTGGGAGCGCCTGAGCCTCATCTGAGCCACCTCCGAGCCTGCATCGACTTCCGAGCCTCACCTTACATGCTCATATCACGTAAGTGCAGCGAATTTTGCAGGAGGGCCCCTTCAAGTTTGTCAAATTACATTCAAGTCCAATGAGAACGTGCAAACCACACACACTGGGAGTTAACTGCACCTAACCCTCTCCGAGTTTGAATATTTTCAATGTAGCCCCCTCATGTGTGGGTAAATTATAGGGAAGGGTTTGCAACTTATTTTATTTGCATTTCAATCCTTCTAGGGACTTGTTTGTAGTACTTTATCTATTTATTTCCATTTTTTCTTTGCATTTATTCCCTTGGACTATTTTGTGAATATCTTGAGCATCCGAGCTTCGTTTTAATCGATTTTGATCTCGTTTCGAAGTTTGTTTCATTGTCTATCTAATGGTATGACAATTTCTGATTTGACACTATGATTCATTATGATTAAATTTAGTAACATAGTATCTTTTTATTTAATGATTTCTTATGCCTTGTAATAAATGTATCAATGGAATTTGCTTTGTTATTTGAAACTGAAGTTGATTATAATTTATTGCTCAATGACTGAAATTAGGTAGGTAATATTTGTACTTGTTTACACTCGCATTTCATGGCATTATAAAATCGAACAAAAAGAGTCTTCAAGTGTCTGTATAATGTCTTTATGTGCATTTTGACTTAGTTTTGTAATCTAACACTTAATCGGGATATTAGGATTCTAGATAATCACTTAAGAGGCTCGTGTCCTTGAGTTTGACCTTGGGCTTGGCCAAGTAAAATAAAATCATCCACTTTGATTTATGATACATTTTAAGCGATTTTTGATGGATCCAATTCAGCCGACTACAATGCATTAAAATGACATTATTAAAGGGCAGAATTTGCGATTCATCAGTACCATGGCCATCTTAATGATCAACCAACTGTTGATTAAATGGTTAAATCATAGAGGTTGGTGCTTGGATGGGATCTAAAGTGTTAGATTGAGGACTTATTAAGCATCATCAAATGATTGTTGAGATATGATCTCCATCCTGAGAAGGAGATGGAAATCCTTCTCTAAATGTCGATATCTGACCGACATCTTTATTCGGGTTCTCTAAATAGGAATAGAGATTTTGAGGTGTCAAACAAGTTAGGTCAAAGAGTTGACTTAACTAGATCAAGATAACTAAGACCTATGTCGTATACTGTCACGACATAGGCATACATATTCTGACCGAAGTTAGATGTGTTATTATATGTCTAAGTAAATACATTTGGCAGACCAATTGGTCGATGACCTATTCAAGGTCTATACACCAACGAACCGGTGTGCATATGAGGGCATATGAGTAATACGATCTCTCAAAGGGATCACACATGTTCGCTATTTAACCGGAATACATGGGCTCACTCTTGAGGTATTGGGGCCAATCAAATTCCATGCATGGCCATCTTGCTTTGGAAGCATGACAAGAGTTTATAGGTACGATATATGCTTTTGAAAATTATTTGATCGATACAAATTTCGAATGATCGAATGAGAAACTTAATGATGAAACCCTGAAGAAGACAATTTAAAATTGAACTAAATCTTTGGGTTTATTCTCAATCTTCCAGTGTGCATGATGTACAAGTATTTTTAATACTCGAGGGTGATGTGATCATAAATGATTGTATAACCATGATGTTTCCATTCCAAGGGAATGATGAAACAGATATGGATTTTAGTGACCCCTCTCAGTAGATAAATAATTTGATCTTAGTCTAAGTGTTGGACATTAATCTGAATATGATTCGGATGCAATGAGAAGATTAGCATCTTTGAGAGGTTCCCGAGATATGGATGTGAGATATGATCTCAACATCCAAGTCACTATACGTGGAACATACAATCGCCGTGTTATTATCTCCAGTAACCACTAAGAAAGCGTGTTGTTCTTGAAAGAGTTCAAGAATAATTCCATTGTTGAATTGCATATATTAGCATTGAGAAACTGATAATTAAATATGATTTAATTAGCATGAATAATGTGAATATGATTCATATTTATTTAGATGCATAAGAATAATGATCCAAGAAATAAACTAGGATTTAATTATCATGGATATGAATAATATGGATAGTACTATCCATATAAATTATAAATGTGATTTATAATATATTAGAGAAAGATGTTTGTAAATAGTATTTACAAATTTAATGTTGATGTGAATAGGATTCACATTAGACAACTAATTGAGAAAACAATTTATATTTTATTTTGGGTATGTGAGTATAATTCCAAATTTCCAATGGCATGATTGAAATCGTTACAAAATAATTTGAAATTGTTTTTGTGAATTAATTTGTAATAAAATTTGTTGCAAGTAATGAATGATTATGTGAGATATGTAATCTCGCATAATTGGAAGAGGGAGGCACCTTCCATGTAAGGAAGGTGGATGACCTCCCTTGAGTCCTAAATCAAGAGCTGTCGTCCCCCCTTAATTGGAAGGAGCCTTGCATCCTTCCTTATCCTTCTATGCACATTGATTTGATTGAATTAAGTTACGTTGATAACTATTCAATAAATTTAATTTAAATTAAATTAATTATTGTTATAAATTTTGACAACAAAATCATGTCCATTGAATGAAAGCACAAAATAATCCCAACCATTTATTTTGTGTAGCACATGGATTATGATCCATAGACTCCCAAAATATTATAAAAGAAGAGGTAACCCTAGCTCTTCTTTTACGCACCATAATTCACAAGTTCTCTCTCTTCCTCTCATTCTCATCACTCCCTCTTTCTCAAGAGTGGTTGTTCACCTCTTGACCTAGAGAGACTCGTCGACGTTGCTACACCGTCGTGGCATCACTTTGACTGTTCATGGATCTCTATCTTCCTCGGTGATCTTTGCATGTGAAGAAGATCTTGGATTTTCATGTGATGAAATCAGGAGGTTCTTTGCTTGTATCTACTTCTTGGATTGTGAGAGTGATGTTTCTCATCAATGTGCCCGCAAGAGTCTCCTCCATTGGGTCGGACTTGAGATAGGAAGTCTCTTACTTTAGAGACTTCGATCGCAACAACACTTCAAGAGGTATTCCTATATCTTCTTTCTAGTCTTGATGAATTGGTTCGAGATGTATTTTCAAATAATGTGGTCTCATCACTTTGAAAATTTTTAAATTCTGCTACCCCTAGCAATTAGTAGGACTAGTCACTCCGGATTGCATATAATGTGACCTTCACGCTTATGTGATGTGTTTAAGGTTTTTCCCATAACCTTCACTTTACATGTATTATTAAGGATTTTATGAAAAAATGAAATAACGAAGCTAATAAATTACACATCCATCATCACATCGGTGCTGAACAGAAAGGCAGGTGGTCATTAGGGTAGGCATCTGCAAAGGAGTGTGTAAGAGATAAGAGACAACATGCTGGTCAATGGAAAGCCTAAATATAAGAAAAAGTTATAAAATAAATTATATAAATCAAATGATCGCAAAATGTAATTTGTAAGCGAACATTTTGAATTAGAAAGAGCTCTACATTGTGGTAGAATGGTTCATTTGCAAATTTCACCTTTTGAAAATGATAAGAGTTTTTTTGTTTTATAAGTACAAAATATATGGTTTTTTAATTATAATTTTTGTTTCATTTTTTATTTATATAATAAAGATAAATTGTGTTTCTGGCAACGACGCCATCTGATGAACCTCTCATCGATTAAGTTAATTCGGGCAAGTTATAGCATGGAAAATCATCAATCTATAAAAAAATTGAGCCTTCAATATCTCTGTGAGTAGGGACTCGATTTAATTAAAGTATTTTTAACAAGGGAATACAGGGTCGAACTCAGGGACACGAGCTATCTAATTGATTAATTATATCCTAATACCTAAGTTAAGCGATAATTTATCTACCTAGGTCAACATTGCACAGATAATACGATGGAAAACATGATGCATGAACAAAATGCATTTTTTGGTTTATTTTCGTGCGAGTTAATCAAATGACATAATGAAACATGATGATATGACGTGCAAACAAACATTTACATGAACAAATATACCCCTAAATCTATCAATTAGTTGAGAAATAAAGATAGATTCAATTTCATGATCAATTGATGCATCAAAATGGATCCAAATTCATGAATGGCATTTAAATACAAGGTAAATGATACATTAGATATCCAATTTAATCCATGTTGTTAAAGGTGTCAAATCAGTAAATAAATTACCATTATGTACAACAACAAATAAGCAACATAATGAAAAAGGAGCCTATATGCTCAAGATATAAAGCAAAGAGTCCAGAGATATAAGTGCAAGAAAAATATAACAAATATATAAAAAATATAACAACAGCCACTCGGAGGGCATAAGTGCAATTTTAAAAAGTTGTAGGGACTTCCTTGTAAATTTCCTATGCACATGGGCATATTTGTAGTTGTAAAAACTCGAGGGGGCCCTTGCACAAATTACCCCAAGTGTGCATTCATTGTACGTGCCCAATTAGTCTGAGGTGACTTGGGCCAAGCTCGATCTCACCAAGCCTCTGCGCTTCAGAGAAGACGATGCGGTTTGTCCATAGTTGTTGGATGGACACCGGAAGGGTGCCATCCAACGGCAGCTGTAGCTCCTAGGTGCTCTAACTCCTCCTCTTTGCAGTAGTGCAGACAGAGCTCCAACGAGGACACTAGAGATCCTCCACGCTTCTCGATGACTGGTGGTGATCTTGGAAGCTTCATAGGATGCTCGCAATTAAGCTTCGGTTTGGAGAGGAAAGACGAAACCATCTAGACTTGGTTGTTGAAGAATGCACACCGGAGGTGGGGCTCTAGAATGGAGCTCCATTTGAAGTTTGGCCATTGAAGAGATACATGCAAGATGGGTTGGCAGTGTGAATAGCTGAAGCATGCGAGGTGAATGGAGGGTGGCAAAGGAAAGAAGGTGAATGACCTAAGTGGGTTCTTCTCCGATATGGTTGAAGAAGAAATGATGGGATGAATGGAGGTCCTAGCAGAGGGAAGAGGGTGAACTATCACTCTTACACGGACCTATATCCATGGAGAATGTCGAGGACACCTCAGATGTGAGTGGAGAGGGGTTGTGACGCGAGAAAAATAGGAGAAAACAAACAAAAACTAAAAGAAGCATTACATAGAGAATTGAAGATCACCGTCGATGATCAGGATGGCTTGGGCTGAGTCTCCAAGGAGGCTCTGGTCGACGCTTGACCTCCACAACCATCGGAGGAAGATCAAACACTGACCATGAGATGATATGTCATAGATAGAGGCCATGGGTCAACACATGTATCTTCGTCCATTATAGCACATCAACTCCTCGCTCCTCTATCACAGGAGGAGGAGGATGGCTAGGCTTAGGAACATGAAATGGCAGACCTCGTCAAATGAGGCTGGTGGAGGAGGTTTTGAAGGAAACATGGAGACTACAAAGATGGTTCATGAAGTTTGTTACCATTGTTCTCTAGCCCTCGGAAATAGATCTGGAGTCTTTAGAGCTACACGTGATAGGGGTGTTAGGGCTTCATCTGTGAGTGGAGTGATGTGGTAAGGAGCTGGGGAGAGGTTAGAGTAAATGTAGGAAGATGAGTGGTTTGTGAGGTGAACGTGAGGACTCAAGCCCCCCCATACTTTGGTTGAGAAGAGCCAAAGTATAGAGATGTGAAATGAAGATAAAGGGACTTGAGGTGAAAAATTAGAAAGACTTGGTTTCCCCTATACTTAGGCTGAAGAGAAGCATACGTATACTTAATATGGAACTAAAGATGAGGAACAAGGACACTTGTTAGGGTTAGATGAATCTTCTCAGATGACTTGAATCTATGAAGATGAATAAGGAAAATGGAGTTGGGATTTATGAAAAGGTTGGGAAAAATATATAATAAAGGCTCAAACCTATCAAGCAAACTCTTGAGTTCACCAACTCACACATGAAAACCAAAAAATGTCGGTCATTTATCTCTTTGGTTTTATTGGTGATCATCCAAAATATAAGTCCATTTACGCAAGATCTGATGTGGGTTTTGGGCACTATCTTAGGGATGTGTCCTCACCTCTCAACATGCATCATCCATCTTACGTACAATGTGGGTATTGCTCTCCCATAAAACAAGTGTCAATTTTACTCCATTTTATTTAATCAACTTGCATTACCGGCCTCGCTTTTAGCTTAGGTTATCATTGAGATTAACGTGAGCAGGCAAGTAATCAATCATCGTTTATCATCCAGTCATTATTCCATTTATATCCTAAGTTGTAAATCAAGAGGAAAAACGAGAAAATCTGATGCAAATAGAAATCATGATGCATGCTCAAGAGAAGTAATCACAGTGCCTCCAACATTCTCCATGCAAATGCAAGACTGAAATTTAATTTATCACTAAGTGCACGTAAGTCAAGTAAAGTTGCATCCTAAACATGTCACTATTAGAGGGAAAGAATTGATTTGATTTAGTCTAAATAGAGTGATGTTTATATGCGTCTAATGAATATATGGAGATGAAGTGAATCTCCTACATTCTTAGTGTGTCCTACCTATGATTAAGCACACATAATGATATGAAATAAAAGATTCTCAGATAGCTGCATGCCTAACCCTATGTTCGAACACTCAAGTGGAGCCCCACCCGGGTTAAGGGTGGAACATGTTCCACACACCACATCAAAGTCTAAGTCCATGTCTGCAAATGCAAACCTTCAAATGAGGACCTCTATAAAGACAATTATTACGATACTTAGACAATAATCAAATGAACCGGAAGGCCAATTAAGTCCCTTGTTGCTTTAGAAAGTGCTTCCGCGCCCCCTCACAATGGGAGCTCCCAACTCTTTGCCTTTGCATCTCCTGAGTGTCCTCGATCCTCGCAGGATCTGTCACAAAAGCCTGAATTAGATATCAAATCAAGAAATATAATTAACATAAACAAAAACATAAAACAATGCAGACAACATCATAAAATAAAATGATGACCTAAATGTAAAAAAAGCATCGATTAATTAAATATTAAATATAGTAAATCAAAATGATAATTCATGTCCCTGACAACGACGTCATCTGATGAACCGTTAATCGATTAAATTAATTCGATGGAGTTGTAGCATGGTTGATCAATGAACTATCAAAGACCGAGCCTTAAATATCTCCACGAGAAGGGGCTCGATTTAATTAAAGTATTTTTAACATGGGAAGTCCAGGGTTGAACTCAGGGATACAAGCTATCTAATTAATTAATCATATCTTAATACCTTGAGTTAAGTTATAATTTATCTACTTAGGTCAACATTGCACAAATAATACGATGCAAAACATAATGCATGAACAGAATGCATTTTTGGTTGATTTCATGCAATTTAATAAAATAACAAAAATGCAACATGATGAGATGGCATGTATACAAACATTTACATGAACGAATATGCCCTTAAATCTATCAACTAATTGAACAATAAAGATGGATTCAATTTCATGATCAATAATGCATCAAAATGGTCCGAGTTCATTTAATGGCATTTGAATACAAGGTAAATGACACATTGGATATCCAATTTAATCCATACTTTTAAAGGATGACAATTTAGTAAATAAATTACACATTATGTAGAGTATCAAATAAGCAAAATAATGAAATTGAAATCACTGAAAAAGAAGTCCATAAGCTCAAGATATAAAGCAACGAGTCAATGGGTATAAGCGCAATAAAAATATAACAAATATATACAAGCCATAACAAATAAGTCCTCGAAGGTGCATAAGTGAAATTTTAAAAAAATCGTTGGGCCTTTCCTCTAAATTTTCTATATGTAGGGGCATATTTGCAATTGTACATGCTTGATTGGATCTGCTTGCAATTTTGAAGAGTGCAAGGGTGCATCTGTAAAGAGTCCCAAGCTCTCACGCATCAAGCACATCGGGCGAAGGCTTGGTGGATGGTTCGGGGCAAAGCATATGGCTTGGGACGTGGTTGCCTGAGGTGACTTGGGCTAGGCTCAGTCCTATCGAAACTCTGCACTTTGGGGCAGACGACGTGGTCGGTCCATAGCAGTTGGATAGACACCGAAAGGGTGCCATCCAATGACACATGTAGTTCCTAGGTGCTCCAACTCCTCCTCTATGCAGTGACACGTACAGAGCTCCGACGAGGACACCAGAGCTCCTCCACACTCCACGACAACTGCTAGTGATCCTGGGATGCTCGCTATCAAGCTTGGGCTGGAGAGGAAATGCAGAACCCTCTAGACTGGCTGTCGAAAAATGTACATTGGAAGTAGATCTCTAGAATGGAGCTTCGCCCGAAGTCTGGCCATTGAAGAGATATCTGCAAGATCAATTAACAGTGTGAATAATCGAAGCGTACGAGGTGAATGGAGGGAGACAGAGCGAAGAAGATGAATGCCCTAAGTTGGTTCTTCTCTGACATGGTCAGATAAGAAAGCATGGGATGGAGGGAGATCCTTATGGATGGAAGTGGGTGAACTATCACTTCGGCGTGGACCTATGATCCATGGCGAAGGTCGGGGACACTCAAATGGGATTGATGAGGGGTGTGTGATGAGAGAAAAATAGGAGAAACTAAATAAAAAACTAAAAGAAGCATTACCTGGAGCATTATAGGTCATCGCTTAACCTCCATAGCCAAAAGAGGAAGCTTAAACAACGACCATGAGGCGATGTGTCATGGCTGGAGGCCATGGATCAACAACTGGACCTTTGGCCATTGTCCCGCATCAAATCTTCGCTCCTCTGTCACAGGAGGAGGAGGAGGATGGCTAGGCCTAGGAACGTGAAATAGTGGACCTCACCAAATGAGGTTGGTGTAGGAGGTTTTGAAGGAACACATGACAATTACATAAGATGGTTCATGAAGTTTGTAAATGTCATGCTTTAACCCTAGAAATAGATTTGGAGTCTTTAGGGCTACGCATGATAGGGGGTGTTAGGGCTTCATCGGAGAGGTGGAGTGACGTGGTGAGGAGCTGGTGAGCAATTAGGGTAAATGGGGGAAGATTGGTGGTCGGTGAGGTGAGCATGGGAAAAGGACAATTACGGGATGAGGGCGATGAACGAGAGTTGTTGGATCATGTAATCCAACGACCCATGGAGGGACGCGAAGCGAGGGCGGTGATGAGATCTGCAGATAAGATTAGACGGGTTGTAGAGCAGGAACTAACGGAGGGCCAAGATCAGATCTTGAGAGAAGATCCAACGGATGAGAAGGCGAGCAGCAAGGGAAGAAGGGCTGGGCCATGTGGGTGGTTGTGGAGGCACCACGTGGCCCAATAGGAAAAAGGAAAAGAGAAAAATAAACAAAAATACACAACAAATATGTACAAGCTTCAATTGAAAAGTATAAAATATGAAAGTTGTAGATCTTTTCAAGATCTACAAGCTTCGTGTTGAATAAAAAGTCAAAGTAGGTCGTATATACATGTTAATATTTTTGTAAGTATTTTTAAGGATTTAAAAATACTTATTTTAATTTCTTTTATAATTTTTTGGTATTTAATTTCAAAACAAATATTTATAATCATTAATCTATTTTTATGGGATTTTTAATAATTAATATAGAAATAAAGTCATATTCATATATTTACAATAATTAGGGTTAGTTATGTATACGATGTCAAAAGTTAAAGCTAGTGAATTAGCTTTACATTTTATTGAATTGTTTAAGTTAGAGGAATAATAAATAAATAATATGATGATAAATCTCTGATTTATCACGTTCTCACAAGTTACTGCATTTATCCGTATTTATCCAAGTAATCCACAAATAATGAAAATATATATTTTTCCTTCCTATATCTCAATGCCAAGAAATCATTGGTTTCATTTTTTGTTGAGTAATAGTTCGAGTAAGTTATGAATGAGCCTATCAGAAGGTTGGCGCAAATAAATAGATTTCATTCATCTTCTCCGAGCTATATATCCTCGTTTAACTTTTGTTATTGAATTAGATTAAACTTTGATGAACAACTAATTGATTTCAATTCTTTCTGTCATTCTTTTCACTTCTTGCATGAAATTATCTGCACAAAGTAATTCTATGATACATTATTACAAATAAACGGCATAAATAAAACTAACAAGAATCAGTTTTCTAAAAAACTTATAAGTTGTCATCTTCATATCTATAAATTCAAATCATTTAGAAGATCTGAATTTTGCAATATTATCTGTATTACAGATAAAAGAATTATCTCCTTTTCACAGTAAATTCGTTATTATCAAAATATTAGTTGTTTTAACAGTTACAATGTTAGTCAGTTGAGGTATGTAACAAAGAAGGCGATGTTGACCAACTGAAGGAGGAAGACGATATGATAGACACATGATTAGGTCACCTGAGTGGATCCTATGTTCTACAAGCCATCATGAAAAACTATACACATTTTTGTATTGTTTATTTTATTTTTATTTGAATATTAGAACAAAACAAATATATGGATTACGAAGCTTCAGTCTTGAGCTGGAGATGAGGATGGTTACATAAATACAAACAAACGTATAAAAGGAAGAGCATGTAGTGAATAAAAATACAAATCTCGGAAAAAGATGAAGTTGCAAGCTTCATCTTTCTTAGACAAAACATGATGGTTCGAGTGAACTTTAACGAAAAATTCCAAGTGTTGAACCCGATGTGGTCTACCTTTGGTACTTAACAATTGCAAGAAGAATTATGGCAAAGTTCTAAGAGAAATACATTTTAAGTAACATTTGTCATTTAGTATTTTTCTTAAATTCAACCATTTAAATGTTGATCCACTTATTTGTAAGTAAATAATTACTTATATATATCAAGGAGCTTAAGTTTTATTCTATTTATTTGTTTTATTTGTGAATTTTGAGGTATTTGTAGTTAGATAATGTTTTATCGATACCATGAAACTGACATGGTATACTCATAAGTGGATATATATAACTGATAATAAATAAATAGGGGTTGATGGGGCTGCTCCCTGGGGGCAGCCAACATGGCTGCCTCGCCCCATTTTTTGGCAATTTTTTTTATTTTTTTGAAAAATATCGACATGTATATTCATCCCTATATCTCTTCTATATGCCATTCGAATTTCGTCAGAAACAGAGACTCCTATGGCCTCCATCCAGACATGGTCGATTTAAAAAATCCTGCGACCGTTAAAAAAATGACATATGGATGGAGGCCTTAGTAGTATCTGTTTCTGACGAAATTTGAATGGCACATAGGAGGGATATAGGGATGAATGTACATGGTTTTATTTTTCCAAAAAATAAAAAAATTTGTCAAAAAATGGGGTGGGGGCAGCCATGTTGGCTACCCCTAGGGGGCAGCCCCATTTTTCCCAAATAAATATCTAGGTTTCAACCCAAGTATACTTATAAGTGGATTTTAGTTTACTTTATATTTATTGAAGTTAATTTTTTTTATTATTTTATGTACATGTGTATTAATGATATTAATGTATATAATTGGATTTGGTTTAGTTAATCTTGTATATATAATTTCATAAAATTATATTGATATGATGATTTTAAGTAGAAACATAAGGATTCTATGGTTCTTAAGCTTCATCTCCTCTCACTTAGATCTTATTTATTCTAGGCAATGCAAATGCATTATACTAACATATTTCTAATGAAATTTGCATTTCAGGGTATTTTGAGATTATATAGTGTTTTGATATTTTTAGCATCCTTTACCTGGATTTTTAGCAATATGGGCATATTTATTACATTAAAAAACAATGATATTTTCATAAATTCATTTACACAAATGATTCTTCAAGTTCTACTTTAAAGCATCATAAAGCCAGTTCATTTCCAAACAAAAAATGGTAAAAGGCAATCAACTACAAACATATAAGAATAATCACATTACCATTAAGAAACACTGGTTCAAGATGACTCTACTTATAGATTAAACATATGTCAACATTTAAACATGAAGAGAAATCAATTTCAATAATAATATTCTCGTAACTAATACAATTAACGTGCAACCTAAATCAAAACATGCTAATTAGCGTACAACCTAACTCAAATAAAGAATTTTAAACGCACGAGTTTCTTTCTACTCTTTTTCGTGCTACATATATACTTCTCCTTTTTTGTTGATAGTCGATTTTAACTTACATCAATCATATAACATTTGAGTCACCGAGATTCAACCTAAAAGATCAATGTTCAAACATCTCACAGAAAAAATATATGGAATCTTGTCCCAAATGTTCAAGATTACTCGGGTATTTTCTTTTCCTTATTGGAAGGAGGAGTTTCTTTCTACTATTTTTCGTGTTACACATACACTTCTCATTTTCTCTGTTGGCAATCAATTTTATATAACAGTTGAATCATCGAGATTCAACCTAAAAGATCAATATTCAAACTTCACAAATTATTTTTTTCTCTCAGGAAAAAAATTAATCTGATCTTTTCTTATATGTTCAAGATTGCGTGGTATTTTCTTTTCGTTGTTGGAATGAAGAAGAAGTTTCTTTGTACTATTTTCGTGCTGTACATACACTTCTTATTTTCTCTGTTGATAATTGATTTTAACTTATATCTATTCTAGAGCAGTTGAATCACCCAGATTTAAGTAAAAGATCAATGTTCAAACTTTATAATTATTTTTGGAGAGAAATAATAGTTCGGATGCATTGAGGAATGTCCTTGTATTTTTTCCCCATGATTGGAAGGGAGAGTTGGGACGGGACAGACGGTGGGAATCCCTCAGATTTGGACAGGGACCGGAATTATGACATCGTAAACCTGAAAGAACAGTGAGAACCAGCAGTTGCTCTCGCACGCCAATCTCCCCCGCGTTTCCGTTTGTTATCCCCCACCCCTCTCTCTCTCCCATCTCACTCCACTCTCCTCCCCCAAATCCCACCTCCCTCCACTGTCGATCCACCCTCTGATTCCCATCCGACGGCACCCGAGTCGCCAGATCTCCGGTGGAGACTCATTCTCCCTTGCCTCCCACTCCGTTCTTTCGATTTCCACTGCATCATGGCTCTTAAGGCCCTGATCGGTCGTGCCTTGGAGCCAATTTGGGATCTCTAGGGTCGACGACGAAGTTTGGGAAGGTAGTTGGCTAGGGCTTTCGGTTGGGTGGGAAAATGTTGGATTTTTCCTGATTGGACCGGAATTCAGGGGATTTTGGTATGTGGGTAGCGATTGTTTGGATCCGCGGATGCGTGGGGGTAACGTTTCTGGATTTCTGGGGCTGCAGTGAGGCTGATTAAGTGTTGGCAACCGCTGATCCTTTTTTTAGAGTTTGCTGCTTCCTCACTAGTTTTTAATTCTTGCGTGTTCGGTGGAGCCTCTTCTCAGCTGGATTGGTGGATTCTGCTGATTTCTGGTTGTTTCGTTGACCGATGGAGGCACGCCTAGGAACGGAAAGCCGCCCGCTTTACGGCCCGGGGACGTCTGAGATGAGGATTGGGAGAGGCGGCGGCTCGGAGTGGGATTTGAATGACTGGAAGTGGGACGGGGATCTGTTTGTGGCAACGCCTTTGAAGGTTGTGCAGTCTGATTGTAGAAGCAAGCAGTTGTTTCCAGTGAACATGGGGCTGTCGAATGGCACGCTGTCTTGTGCGGGCGAGGCTGAGCTGCGGCTGAGCTCGAGGGGGAGGGATGAACTGGAGAAAAGACGAAGGGTGGCTGTGATGGAAGAGGATGAAGGAGGCCGGCAGGCTGGTCCATTGGCACTGAAGTTGGGTGGCATGTACCCCGTTGTGGAGGTGGAGGATTTCCCCAATGGAGATGTCAACAACAGCAAGAGGAGTAAAATCCAGGCAGAAAATGCAAACCGCGGAATGTGCCAGGTAGAAGAATGCGGCGCTGATCTAAGTGAGGCCAAGGATTACCATAGGAGGCACAAGGTCTGCGAGATGCATGCCAAGGCAAGCAGGGCTATCGTTGGAAACTCAGTTCAGCGGTTCTGTCAGCAGTGTAGCAGGTTGGTTATTGTGTTTTTTCACGTCGAAATTGGAAATCAAGAACATTTATGGTTTCTTATTGTCACAGTTTATTAGTTTACATTAGTATCAGTTCCCAGATTAAATCTACTGACACTTAGTTTAGTCATTTGGCACCTTGGTACTTGAGGAGAATTCCTATGAAGATATTTTTAACGCACCTTTAGCATTTCATACAGAATAACTAAACTCCTTGTGGGCTTAGATCCACATTATTCTGGTCACACATATAGAGATAACCAATTTGATAGCATTAGTTGCCATTTATTAGTTACTGAAAATCTTTATAGTCAGAGATTTAATACAAAAAACTCTTGATGAGATGATCCTGCTATATTATAACTATGAAGGTTTTCTGAAAGATGTAATAATTTGTCTGGACTTATCAATTTGTTCCATTTAATATTGCAAAAAGGCATAAAGTTTTATCCTATTTATCTCAATTTGACAGATAGTGATGGATAAGGTACATAATGGAATGGATCTTCTTGTAAGTGAGAGGATCTTTTACCATCAGATATGCCTAAGAGTCCTTCTAAAAAGAGTCTTTGGAATATGAACTATAAGATGCGGGATTGCACGATGTTGTAAAAGTTATTGAAAAAAGGAGATGACCGTTTGATACCCGTGATCATTGGAATTCATGCTAATACGATATCAAGTTAAACCGTGCAAGATTGAAGAGATATTTTTATGTAGGAACCTTTTTCCAATAATCCACTTAAATGGTCGGTGGTAGTGCAGTGTGTTAGGATTAGAGTCAAATTAGGATTAGGAATCCTAATGGAATTTGACACCTAATCATAATAGTAGTTGAATTGTATTCTATTTATAGTCCTATTGGGAATAGGACTATAGGGTTGTAATTGGGCTATATATAGAGGGTGTGGGAGGCATTGCCTCAACACCACCAGCACGAACAATGTAACCCCTAGAGAGAAAGGAGAGAGAAAGAAGAGAGGAAGAGAGTGAGGGAACAGAGAGAGTTGTACTCGTTCTTCTTTTAGTGATCTTTCTTCTCCGGTGGTCGCGAGAGGTGACCGACCACCATTATACCCAGTTGTTCTTTTCTCCACGTGCTTCTGTCATGGTTGTCGATTGCGCATCTGCATCCATATCTACATCCGCTTTCGTATCATGGGGGCCGATAGTCGAGAGGAGACGGTACCGATGGTTCGTGTTCTCGTCAACTAGTATCAGAGCAGAGTTGGTACCACTTCCGTGCCCAACAACTGGTATCAGAATAGAGTTGGTACCGCTTCCAGGCCCAACACAGTATGCCTACCACCCAAAGGCTAGGGTTCAATTCCTTCCTTGTATGAGTTGCGTTAGGTAGTTGACAACCGGCATAAAAATTAGTCAAATTTTTCAACATAGATTTGAGCAAGAATCCATGTAACTGACCCTATTTATAGTGGGATAAGGTTTTGCCGTTTTTTAACCGTCTTCCAATACTGGAGTTTGTTTTGAATGGGACTCACTATTGTCATTCATGGTTTACAACTTATTCCTAGTAACATCTTATAGGAGTATTGATGGTCCTGTAAAGAAATTAGCTTCTTCATTTTCATGCCTGAGTGAAGAAGATTAAACATGAGAAATGAAATGTGCAGTGCACCATTCTTGTCCACGGTGGTTTCTAGTGGGAATTTTAATAGTCCTACCGAACACTGAACTTATATTCAATTTGTTGACCATAGAAGTTGGAGACATGAAGAAATGGAATGCTTAAAGTTACATACTTCGTTCTGGTAAAGTTGCGGGATTATCGACCGTCCAATAAGGAATTTGGTTTTGCCAATCTGTTCGCCGAGCAAAGGAGGAGAAATGAAGAAATAGAGTTTAACCCCAGATTAAGTAGTCGTTCTTTGGTTTCCAAAAGGGAATATAGTTTTTCATGTTTGTTCTTGGAAATATCCTGTGAGATTATAATTTATCAATAGTCCGAAAAGCAATTTTTTCCAATATCTGGGCAAATAATACTAAGATAAGATGAAAAGGAACTTCCATATGGAATTTTTTTCTCATTTAAAAGAACCAAACGAGGTTTTTGGACATGGTCTTCAGCATCAACAAATTGCGAAAATGGGTAATTGTACTTTTAAATGGATCATCTTGGTTGACATTTTCTATGTCCAATAATGATATTAAACAGATAATAATAGGCATTTGTTGCTTGTGTAAAGGTAACACCTGAAATTTCCAATATGTGCTTCATAGAGATGTTCATTTTTTATTCCATATGTTGGGCAGATAAAAATCACATCTTGAAAAGGAAAAAATATTAGTATCTGTGATGAATGATCAATTTATCGAACTCGAGTTAATATCATTATTTAATGTGGAACTTGCCCATTAGAAATAAAATTCTGTGGAATTGAGACTGCTTTCCAGTTTCCCGTTTATATGGTCCAGTTGAAAAGTCGGAGTTGCAACTAAATTCTTTTGGGAGTTGGTTTTGAGAAAGTTTCTTTGGAGTTGTTGAACGAGACATTACATTTCTCTACGTGGCTGTGGCTGTGCCTGTCTTGCACTCCTTTTCAATGTAGATGCCGGCCTTATCATTTACTCTAAGAATAACGTTGTTAGTTCATGCATGTGCGTACATATTTTAATGGTGGCAAAAAGTAGTTGGCATTTAGCTTGATTTTATATTACAAGCTTAGAGCAAACCAAGATCAAAGCTAAGGATTCAAATTCAACCTTCAGTGAAGTTTAGGATGATACAAAAGAAAGCTAATCAGGCTTAGGTAAAGATGAAGCTAGAAAGAAAGTCAAAGATTAAAGATAATGACTACATGAAATGAAGATGAAGAAAAGATCAAGCGAAGATCAAGATTGAAGACTTTTTGTCCTTGTACTTTTATTTTTTAAGAAGTGATGTATCTCACGCATCACATCTCAGAACACAGGATTTCAGACTAAATTAGTTGATCAACACAAATTCGAGTCAATTAATCTCTTCTTGAGTTGACTTCTGTGCATTGCAATCAACTAACTTTGCTTCAGACGAATGAAATCTTTCATTAGTTGTATAATGTTCAACCAACGGTTACTTTAATGTTCACATTACCCCTAATGATTATTTAATAACTGATCAGATGGCTATGGTTTCTGCTAGTCAACTAATTGGTTCTGATCAATCGACTAAGACTTCTATCAGTTCAACTCTTGTCTCCATGAGTTGCTGTCTATTTCCAATCAGCCGATTTTTTTTCTCAATGGACTTATTATTCGATCAATCAAATAATTTGAAGATCACTCGAATACTCACGGTTTTAGAGAACTGTTCAGTCAATATTTTATTTTTTAGTTGATTAACTGAGTTTCGATCAACTAAATTCATGCGATCAATCGGCTAATTCTAACTGAAGTTGCTAGCCATTTATTGAACACTTGTATCCTTTCATTGACAATAATCTTATCCTTTTAGGTCTATAAAGAGACTAGGTGTATTTTTCGAATCAATTTTGCACCAATCAAGAGAGAAATAAAAATCAAGAAATCCTCTCACATTTTGAACTCCAGTCCTTAGAGAAGAAAAGTTAAAAAACCAATTATCAGTTGTGTTATCAACTTTGAAATGGTCATCTGCTCGAGTACCATCCTAGTTGTCACGACCTGTATGTAGAAGGTGGATAGATGCCACACAGCCAAAAACCCGTGGCGTAAGAGAGAAAAGGTGCTTCTCAGGACAAACAAGAGAGACGGGAGCCTTTTTGCATAGAATGTTAGAGTACATCCGATTGATGAGATAACATGCTGTCATGACAACATCACCCCAGAAGGAATAAGGAGCCAGACTCTATGAGAAGAGTTCTGGTGATGTCCGAAAAGTGATGGTGTTTGCATTCAACGACACCGTTCTACTATGAAGTGTAAGGACGTGTGGCTTGATGGATAATGTGATGCGAACTAAGAAATTTGGACAATTGAGTAGTATAGAATTCCAAATCATTATCAGAACGAATATAATTAAAAGAAACAAAGAAAGATTTTCCATTTCAATAATAAAATTCTGAATTATAATACTCACATCAAACTTATTCTTTAACAAAAAGACTCACGATAATCTGGAGAAATTATCCGCATCAACTAAGTAATACATGTGCCCCTGATGATGTGACACGAATTGAACCCCACATATCAAAATGAAAAGTTCAAAAAGACTCTAGCTACTATGGCCTTGATGACTTGGAAAGCTAGACCGGTGATGCTTTCCAAGCTGACATGGTTCACACTGAAAGGTGGACTTGACAAAAATCCCAGGGATGAGACGACAAATCTTCTGCAACGGAAGTTGACCAAAGTGGAGATGTCAAGTGTAAGGAGTGATCGATCCGGTATAAAGGGAGTTAGCACCAACATACTGAGACTAGATCAACCCGTAAAGACCTCCATGCTTACAGTCACATCCAATTACCCTGCTTGTGAGTATATCCTGAAAAACAAGGGAAGCAAGACCAAATATGACACGATAATTTAAATCTTTTGTAATCTGACTAATAAACAATAAATTCACCGAGAACTCTGGTGCATTAAGAACAGTCTGCAAATACATTGAGGGAGTCAAATGGACCTTTCTTGTCTAGTGATGGGAGAATGTGTCCCATCAACAATCGCCACTGATCCACCGGACTGTACATGGCTATAAGAGTTGAATTGTGAGCGATCTCCACAACGATGATGAGAAGCTCCATAGTCCATGATCCCCTCCGAAGGGTCTGGTCAAGAGCGACTAGTAAAAACATGAGTAATATCTGACGTGCTCGTGGAGGCAGAAGCAACAATATATGATGGGCTGGTAGAAGTACCAGAAGATCCGACAGTCGAGGGCATGATCTCTCGCAATTGTGCAACAAAGTCATCATAACGATGATCGGTAGGGTCATGAGCAGCCCGGACTTGCTCAGCAACAACACAGATGGTGAGAATCCATTCTTGGAATAGCATGTCTCCTCTGAATGGTCTGATATGTGACAATACGAACAAGGTGGGCGCAGACGTGTGCCTCCTCTGTCGCACATGTTCCTTCCTCTGAACTGAGGTGAGCCACCTCTACCCAGGAAGCCACCATACGACGTCTGAGAAGATGTAGTAGAGGGGATGCTCCTCAGTCTATGATACGCCTCCTCCATAGGCGATATGATAGCATCTGTGAGGAGCTGAGAGCGAGTTGAGTTGTATTCCAGGTTAAGGGCAGCCATAAACACCCTAGTCATGATAGAATCTCAATAGGCCTTATGCTGCTTTGGTGAGGCCGTTAGGGGTATGTAGCTATGAAGTCACTCAAAATATCCTAAGAGATGTGCACAAAGTGTAAAGAGGACGATTACCCTGTTTGGTTGTGAAGAAATCATGCTAGAGTTGCAAGATCTTTGACTCATTCCTTGCTTGAGAGTATGTACCTGCGAGTATATCCCACATTGTCTTTGTTGTGAGCTGTCTTAAGATATCATTGGCTATCTCAACAAAGACAGTACCAAATAGTCATACTTCAGCATACACATCATCTGCCTCCCACGAGGCATTAGTCCCAATCTTGTCCACCAGCTCATCCTACGTCGGAATATGCTTCTTAACATGGCTTTACAGTAGATTCATGAATTGCATCACCCACAACTCGTATTTTGTGCCATCCATCTTGATTATAGGTGTCAGACCCTTGAAGGTACCTGTGTATGGGGTATCAACTCTGCTTTCTGACATCGTGGACAGATAACTGGGATCATAGACAGATCGTTGAGTGTCTACACGGACATGAAGAGGGGTGGTTGCAGGCATACTCATACCACAACTGACCCTAGTTAATAGTTGATGAAAAGTAGTCTGATTTAGTCTAAAAGGAGCGAAATCAGACAAAAAGTTTGAAATTAGACTAAGAACTGTGAAATCAGGGAAACAAGAGGGCCATCGAGCGGTGTTGGGCGGCGTCGAATGACGCTGGGTGGTTATGGGGGTCATTGGGCAACATCAACAGCACCAGCTGCACCACCGAATGCTGCTGGTGTCAAATAGGCAACCGGATAGCCACGGAGCAGCTGCTGGGTGGTAAGGTTGCCGCTAGGGAAGCAACTACATCGCTGGCAGCGGCGAGGTGGCAAGGTTGTCGCTAGGGAAACAACGGTTGCATCGTTAGGTTGCCACTGAGCAGTGGCCAGGCCTCTGAAGTGAGGCTGGAGGTCGGGCTGGGAGGTGGGGCTTCCATGTTGAGGAAAATACATTGTTGTTTTCATAAAGCCTAAGGGTTCTCTTCTATAGAAGAGAGAAACCATAATGGGTAAATTACATAATAATGACTCGGAAATAAATAAACTGAAAAAGAGTAACATAACATAAAATTCTCAACATAGATGGTGTGGCAATCAATCCTTTAGGAGTGCCTTCTTTTTTTGTACCTAGATTCTATCTTGTTGATTTGGAGTGTGTGCTTTACTAGATGGCTTGCAATGTTGGTGATACGATGTGAATAGACAATTTTTTTCGTGACCATAGTTGGGACTTTAGCAGGATTTGATTGCGCTTACTCTGTAGATCAGAGTGGTGGCTCTTTTATTCAGAGCCTCTCCCTGATTCATGTTGACGATTATATTTATAATGTTCATGATTATATTTATAGAGACCTAACCTTAGTAGCTAGTTCGAGCATATGCACTGGCCAAAATTCAGGAGGAAGGAGTTTCACTCCCCTCCATTTGGAGAAATTTTCAGATACCAGACGGGAGTTGGCCGAGGGACAAGCTCTTGCTACTAGTGGAAGATGACAACGTCCGATGGGAGGGGAGTCACTCCATGCGTTTTCTAGTGGGAGGTGGTGACAATGCCTAATAATGAGGGGAGATGGGAGGAACGAAGGAACTATTGTTGGAAGGGGTGGGGTGGTTGATGTTTATGGAGAATTGAGAGACACAAATTGGAGGAGGGGGTGATGATGCCTAATAACAATGGAGATGGGAGGAAGGAATGGATTGTTGTTGGAAGGGGTAGGCAACAGACTGAGATTTGGTGTTTATAGAGGCTTGGGAAACATGATGGTGGGGAGGGGATGCATGCATGTGGCTCGATATTCGAAGAAGGTGGAAAAGTTGGCATCGACAGAGGAAGAGATGACGGTGTTAACTAGGAAGAGATGGCATACACATGATGTGAGAGGTGAGGATGTTTAGGTTTCACCTTCTTTATATGTGGTGGACGATATCCAGAAGGAGCATCATTGATCTTTGTCTATGGGCGATGATGACCCAAGTTGCGAGTCGTGTCTGGAGCTTATGCGTAAGGATATGGAGGTCCGCTTTCACAAGGTGATGTGCATATACATGAAAGCAAGGTGACGTGCATATACATGGGGCTGGTTTTGCCCGGGGCTTTTGAACCAATCATTTAAATGATGGTTGTCTCTAGATGCGCGAGGCCTGCCATGGTTGACCGTTATCAATCATAATGGGCTGCAGATGTCATGCTTTTGCAGGAAACAAAGTTCGAGCTTTGCAGTTGGGCTGTGTAGAGGAGTTTATCGTGGGTGAGTCTTTTCGAGTTTTTTGGGTTGTGAATTTTGTGGAACGATCATGGGTGTCTTCTTTTGCTGGAAAAACGACATGTTCCAGCAGAAGAATAAGATTTTGGGAGCTTGGATTTTGACGATTTATCCCTGTTGGAGTATTTGGTTGTGCGTCATATGAGTTGTAGAAGGTAAATGGATCCTGGAGAAGATTCATTTACCCCATCTACATGTTTAGTCCCACGCCAATGGTGGGACTTGGAGGCTATGTGGAGGCTATATAAGAAGCCCCAGACCTCCTGTATCCATTGAGAGAAAGTGAATGCATAACATGCCCCTTTGAGGGCTTCTCCCGTGGTTTCATCCCTCTCCTCACGGAGTAGGGTTCCACGTTAAATATTGTTCTTCATGTTCATCATTCTTGTTTCATCGATTCCGCTTCCTATTTTCTAACATGGTATCATAGCAGGTTTGATTCTCGAGTTTTCGTTATTATGTTCTATATTTTGGTTCGAGATCCGATTATCAGGATGTTCGATTCTTGAAGATTATTTTGAAGACTATTGTTCCTGTTATGGAAGATTTATTCAAGAATTCCTAGGGTTTTCTGAAACCCTAGATACACAGTCCAAGCCGCGATGCATCGCCATCATGTCCAGCCTCTTGCTGATCTCCAGTATCCATTTACCCTCTACAACTCATATGGCGCACAACCAAATACTCCAAATGATGATTTCTAGTCTGTGGTTGCTTCGGTGTACAAACTGACAGATGTTCTGCGTGTGGGGAGTTTTGGGTGGAGCTCATTGATGATAGATTCTGTTTGCCCCACTGTTTGTGGGTGGTAAAGGACGAACTTAATGTCATCCCTTTAGTTGTTGACTGCTGCCTCCGAGATCGGTGTATTTTGAATCTTGATTGGTGAACCTAATTGGAGGTTTTGGATGCCTTGAGCTGGAAATACAGGTGGAGGAGATTGTCCTTTAGACAATGACTTGATTGTTTTTGGTTTCTACAGAGATGTTGCTACATTTTTACTTGGCTAACATGGAACTTTGAGACCGTGTCTTGATCATTTTGGTTTCTACTGAGATGTTGCGATATTTTTAGTTGGCTTATATAGGAGCTTTGCAAAGGACTATCTTAATATTTTCTTCCCATTTGGGAGTTTGGAGAGGGGTTGCATCTGTAATCGCACTTCAATTGAAAGATCATGGATTCATGGGTATGGAGGAGGGTTTAGAGGTATGATGACCGAGTTCTGATCATCTCGACAGTTTGAGGGCTCTGCCACCTTTTATGTTGCTGCCAAGCTGGCTATGCTGAAATGGGAGGCTTTCTTTTGGGTTATGTGAAGTAGATAAAGTTTTTGAGGAGACAGGAAAGCTATGATGCACCTGGTGGTTGACAGCTTGGACCATATGGAGACCCTTAATGACAATGAGCTGATGAATCAAAGAGCTTAATAGAAGGTGGTATTGCGGGAAACACAAGGCAAATAGTAGAGTGGATATAGTAATCTAGTAGATGCGGTCAAATGTGAATGATGCAAACATGGCTTTGTTCAAAGCTGTGGTGAGTGGTAGGTGGCTGAGGAATCGTATTTACTCTAGGTAGGTGGAGTGTCTGTTCCTTAGTGATTATTTATTTGTTGGAGAGCGATGGTAAATCATTTGCTGTAGTTTAGTCAGAGGGAAAGGGATTCTGGTTGGCACTGGTTTGGTCATGAGTTTGGGATGTTATATGCAAAGTAAGCATGTGGGATGTTGCATTTTTTTAGGAAGCAGGAGATGGTTGGACGCTCCATTTAATATGGAACATGGCCTCAAATTGACATGGCCTCAAAATTTGGAGAAGTTCGGTCAAATTTAGTTGAAATTTCCGTTTATCCAACTCACCGAAATCGAGATGCTACCTTATTCCTTTTTCCAAGATTTCGGCGAATGCCTGCGAAATTTCACCTACGTTATGCCATTTTGTTGAAAATTGAAATGAGATATGGAGGATTGATTGAGAATGAAAGGAATAAATGGTGAATCATTCTCCCACTTAAATATGGTTGACTACATGGATTCTTGCTAGAAGCCATGCTGAAAGATCTATTTTTTACATTGGCTGTTGGCTACACAATGCAAACCCCACAAAGGGGATTTAAACCATGATTTTTTGGGTGATAGATACACTGCACTACCACCAGACCATTGGAGTGAGAATAACAGTAATACTTTATTGAAATGGTACGAGGTTTCTTATATAGTGTGAAACCTTAGAGCCCAAAAGGAGATAATTACATAAGCGGTTTCAACTTAATGGAGATATAATCAAGAGAAGATAATCAAATAATAAATAATTCTAACACTCATCAAGTTGGAGCATATCTATCGATTATGCCCAACTTGAAAATCAACCAAGATATGCATTTCTTCAGCAAAGCCTTCATGAATATATTTGTAAGCTGAAAACATGAAGAGTTATGAGGAGAGTGATCTTTCATCATCGCAGCACATCTTAAATGAAATGGCAATCAAGTTTAATG
This sequence comes from Ottelia alismoides, assembly GCA_037367405.1. Taxonomy (NCBI): domain Eukaryota; kingdom Viridiplantae; phylum Streptophyta; class Magnoliopsida; order Alismatales; family Hydrocharitaceae; genus Ottelia; species Ottelia alismoides. The sequence continues at coordinate 91,935 of JAZKJV010006762.1, forward strand.
TACTTGGTCCGCTCACGAAATATGGGATTGGTGGCAATATACATAGCGGATTTGTTGTCACAATATAATGGACATGAGTAATAACAGAAAATCCAAGCTCCCGTAGAAGGGAAAAAAAATCAAATAATCTCACAAGTGGCTTGGGCCATTGCCCTGTATTTAGCCTTGTGCAATCGGTCTAGAAACCTCTATCTGCTTCCTGCTTCTCCATGTAGTAGGGTTACTGCCATCAAACATGGCATAACCTGGAGTAGACCGTCTGTCCTATGGAGAACTAGCATAATCGATGTTTACGTAGGCATTGATGTCTGTTTGGCCATTAGTTTCGTAGAAGAGTCCTTTCCCAGAGATTCCTTTAGGTATCGAAGGATCAAGAGAACATCTTGCCAATAGCTGTAGTGAAGTCTTTCCATGTGTTGGCTCTTTCTGCTCACAACATACGGTATCTAGCATAGTGACAGTAAGATAAAGCAATTTACCCACTAGGCTCCTATATTGTGCAATATCCTCAACATTCGGATCACTAGATGTAGCATGTCTTCGCATCTCTATTAGGATGCCGGATGATTTGCATCCAAGTAAGCCGACCTATGTAAAAATGTCAAGGCAATACTTTCGTTGTGATAGATGTAGTCCATCTACGATACGCATCACTTCGATGTCAAGGAAGTATCTGAGTTGACCAATGTCCTTGGTGACAAATACCTTTCAGAGGAAGGCCTTGGCCTCTAAAATGTCTACTTTATCATCACCAGTAATTACCACGTCATCATCATACGCTGTCAGTATCACAATGTCCAGTCCTCCATGAACGCAGAGTAATTGGATGTCCTCTTGTGCAAGCCAAGAGAGTTGATCTCAGTGATAAGTATGTCGAACTATGCTCGTGGACTCTGGTTTAGACCATAAATGGCCTTACAGAGTCGGCACATACGCCTTCCCTCGACGGAGTAACTCGGTGACTGCATCATGTAAACTTCCTCCTCGAGATCACCGTATAGAAAGACAGTCTTCACATCAAGCTAAAAAATGGGCCGAATCTTGTTAGCAACAACATAAAGAATAGTGCGAATGGACCTCATCCTGACTACTGGAGTGAAGGTTTCAAAGTAGTCCACTCCATAAGTCTAAGTGAAGTCCTTGGACACAAGCATGACCTTCAGTTTGACAATAGAGCCATCTGGAGACTGCTTGATCATTAAGACCTATATGTAATCAACTAGCTTGATGCCACAGTGACATGACATGAGATCCCATGTAACCCTGGAAGTTAGATCATTCACCTCCATTTTTCCAGCCATGGTCTTGTTGATCACTATAATACCTCAAGGAATAGTAACGACCATAAGAGCATATGTAAATTGCATGTTAAAACTGGATAACTGTCAGTGGAAGTAAACTGTGACAAGGGATGTGGAGTACATCGCCTCTTTGGCTTCCGTAGTGCTATATGTAGTTGTGGTGGAGCATCCAGATTAGTAGTGGTGTGGCTACTTCAAGAAGGTGTATCATCGTATAAATGAGGAACATGTAAGGGAATTGTGTTATACTGAGTAGGGTGTTTCCTTTTGTAGATAATAGGAGGCGGTGAAAGCTCCAAAGAAATGTCACTAACAGATTGAGTGAAGTAGCAAGTTTGCTCGAAAAAGGTGACTTTAGCATAGATGTATGAACGATGACCTATAGTGTCATAGCACCTGTACCCCTTTTGGGTATGAGAGAATACCTAAGGAAAACACACTTGATATCACACAAAGACAATTTATAGTCTGAAAATTACGAACGAAGACCGTACGATCAAAAATCTTCAATAGAAGTGGAAAAGGTTCATCGCCAGGATACAAGAGTGAGAAAGGAGTTACCCCTTCGAGGACTGAAGACATGATGACGTATGTGGTAGTGAGAACAACATCAACGCACTAGGTTTTGGGTACCGTCATGTGAGTGAGCAAGGTACAGGCAATATCCAAAAGGTGACGAAGTTTCCTTTCCGGTATCCCATTCTGTTGTGAGGTATACATACATGAGGTTTGGTGAAGGGTTCATTGAGTGGCAAAGAAAGACACCAAATCCTGTTGAGTGAACTCAAGAGCATTGTCAGTCCGTATAGTCTAAATACACGTAGAGAAAGATGCTTTAATAAACAGGAAGGACTTGGCAATTTTGTTAATATATGACCGTTGAGTAAATAGACCCAAAAAGATTTGCTATGATCATCTGTGAAGACGATAAAATATTTGTGATTGCATGTAGTACGAGACCAGACATGACCGTAAACATCACGATGGGCTAAGGAGACAGTCAGTGATCGACGTGGCTCATTCCTAAGTGGAAATAAGGCCCGATGGTATTCTCCGAACTGATAGGCTTCACACTCAAAAAACTTAAAAGAGGATAGTTCAAGAAATATATGGGAAAGAGCTTTCGCAAAGGGGTGACCAAGCCGCAAATGCCATGGGAACGTGTCAGTGGAAATGGAGATTGCACCATCAAAGGTAGAATCAAGAGGGATATCAAGGTAGTAAAAATCGTTCTTCTCATGTCTCCTACCAATAATTTGCATCGTCCGGATGTCTTGAAAATAACAATGACACTCCTAAATAATAACTCGACAGTTTAATTCAACACATAGCTTATGAACTGATAATAGGTTCAGAGGAAAATCCGGTGCACAATAAACGCTAGAGAGCTTGAGCTTGGAGGAAAACTCCATAGTCCCGACGATAGTGAGAGGAGAGTGGGCATTTTTAGCAACCCAAATCGATTTCGCAATGGAAGAAGGTTGAGAGAGGTTAGAAGACTTACTTCCCCAGTCAAGTGAGCAGGCATACCATAGTCAATGATCCAGGTCAGTGTTGTGGATAAAGAAGAGTTGGCTACAATACATGAGGTAATAGCTAGATGCGTTGTAGATGTAGTCTCACTACGAGTAGAGTTCTGTAGAAGCTTCATTAAGCGGGTGATAGAAGTTCCTTGACTGCTAACGAACATGTGATAGAAGTTCCCTGACTGCTGATGAACACTTTGAAGGCCTGAGACCAGAGCACGTATTTATCCATGCTCTTGATTTTGATAGTAATTCCTTGAACCATCATATAAGATGTAGTATATAGAGGCTTGGTCTCGATAGAGGTTAGTGCCATTGCGGTAAGATATTGAGTTCAAGATGTATTTGGATACACTTAAGTAATCATGAAATTAGGGCACGATGCCCTTGTTCTATAGCCTAGGCTGAAGGATATTGAATTATCCTTAAGCGCATCACGGAAGCGTGATCGTCGTATCGGATACGACGAAGAATGACTAGTCGTACTAGTTGTTCGGTGTAGCTGAATTTAAAAATTTTCATGTGATGAAACCACATGATCCAAGAACACTTCTTGAATCGTTTCATCTATAATCACAACAAGTATAATGCAATACCTCTTGAAGCGTGGTTGATCGAGTCTCTAAGAGAAGAGACCTCCTGTCTCAAGTCTGATCGTTGGTGAGACCGCTTGCGAGCGCGGGGATGAACCCCGTTGTTCTCGCAATCTAAGAAGTTGATCCAAGTGTAGTTGCTGCTGATCTCGTCGCACGAGATCGAACGTCTCCTTCGTGAGTGCAGCACTCCAAGAAGATGGAGAACCGAAGAACGTCGAAGCGGCGGCGCGGTGGCGAAAGCGTTGACGAATCTCTCCTCTAGGGTATGGTGGACGACCACCAATATTAGAGGGAGAGAGGGCTGTTGTGTATGAAGAAAAGAGAGAGAGAGAGCTTCAAAATTACATGTAAATAGAGAGCATGGTACGCCTCTCTATTTATAATGTTTTGGGATCCATGGATCTCAATCCATGTGACATATAAAATCAATTGATGAGATTGATTTATGTCAATCCAATGGTCAAGATTGTTGTTGTCAAAAACAACAAATTTGGATTAAAATATATTTGACAAAATCAAACATAAATTAGTCCTAAATTAAACCAATAAATAAGAAGAGAAAATACATGGAGATTTCATCTCCGTGTACCTTCCATGTGGACGGCCACCCATTCCTATTTGGAATAGGGTGCCGCCCACCCTTTCCATCGGGAGAGCAATCTCATGACAATTCACGAGATTGCATATCTCCATGGAAATATCTCTTTATTTATTTGCAACAAATTTTGTTGGGTTTTATTCATCAAAAATAATTCACAATTATATTTGAGAATATTGCAATCTTGCCATGGAAAAATTGTGAATCATATTCACAACCCAAAACAACATATAATTTACATTGATAATTATTTACACAATGTGTATCCAATACACATAATAATTAATCAACACATATAAATTATAATTAGCTCTCTCTAATACATTATAAATCACATTTATAATATATTATGAATAATTGGATATTTCTATCCACATTATTCTTATCCATAATAATTAAATCACATTTAATTATATTGGATAATTTCTTCATACGTTAAGATGATTAAATCACATTTAATCATGATTTCTTCATTGCTTAGATCTTATGGAATTATTCTTGAACCCTTCAAGAATAATGCAATCTCTCCGCAGATACTTGGAGATAAGGACAGGGCGATTGTATTGTTCCACGTATAGTGACATGGATACTGAGATCGTATCTCAAATCCAGATCGTGGGCCTCCCATAGATGCTTGATTAAATCAAGACCGCAAATCTAATCTTCTCATTGCATCTGAATCACATTCAGATCAATGTCCAACATTTGGACTAAGATCAGATTACTTCTCTACTGAGAGGAGTCACTAAAATCCAGACCCGTTTCATCACTCCCTAGGAATGGAAGCGTCATGGTTATACAATCGTTTATGATCACATCACCTTCAGGTATTCCCAATACCTGTACATCCTGCATACTGGAAGACTCAGAATAAACCCGAAGTATTAGATCAATTTTATACTGTCTACTTCATGGTTTTATCAGTAAGTTTCTCATTCGATCATTGGGAGTCGGTATCGATCATATACTTTCCAAAAGCATATATCATACCTAGGTCTTGATCATATACTTTCCAAAAGTATATATCAAACCTACAAATTCAGTCAAGCTTCCAAAGCGAGACGACCATGCGCATGGAATTTGATTCTTTCCAATATCTCATGAGGGAGCTCATGCCTTCCGATTCAGTAACTGAACCTGTATGATCCCTTTGAGAGATCGTATTACTCATATGCCCTTATATGCACACCAACGCGCCGGTGTATAGACCTTGGTTAGGTCATCAACCTATTGGTCTGCCAAATGTACATACTTAGACATATAGTAACACATCTGTCTCCGGTCAGAGGATGCGTGCCTGTATCGTGACAGCATACGATATAGGACTTTGGTTATCTCGATCTCGTTAAGTCAACTCTTTAACCTAACTAATCTGACACCTTCGAATCTCTATTCCTATGCAGAGGACCTGCATCAAGAGGTCGGTCAGATATCAACCTAAAGAGATAAGGATTGCCATCTCCTACTCAGGCTGGAGATCATCTCTTAACAATCATTTGACGGTGCTTGATGAGTCCTCAATCTAACTCTTTAGATATTCATCCAAGCACCAACCTCTATGATTCAATAGTTGAATCAACAGCTGTATGATTATTAAGATGGCCATGGTACATAACCCTAATTGTACTAAGGGACCTATTATGCAAATTATTCATTCTTCATTTCAGATCAGGGAATGATATATGCAATAACATTTATTGCATAATGGCTCGCCGTGGGCTCGCATTTCCAACATAGGCCTCACAATGTATTGGATCAAGAAGGACCCTTTTTCTATATTGAACTAAGAACTCATAAGCACTCATGAAAATTAGACACCCTTAAGAACCCTTAGGCCCTCTCTCCTGTATTAGTCCAAAAAAGAATGCTTGTTTGATGGCAATGAGCCTTGTTCGACGGACCCTTGTTTGATAGCAATGGACACTGTATCATGCATGAATCCTTAATCTGACCAAGATGGCGATGGGCCCTATATTTTGAGTTCAATGATGCCAAGAGCGAGGACACTTGTTCTCAAGATGATTAAGAGGTACACGAGATGTACATGCATGCGATGATTCCCTCTAGAATTGAACTGATGACGAAGCCCTCTGTCCTATATTTGTGTTTTGTATCGTGCGATGAAGCTACCTGTGATGGTGCGCGAGATATTGCCCTAACGTAAGGGCAAGGGCCTGCTGGGACCATAGATGTCAAGGCGCACGCCTAGGCGCCCAACGCCCCAGGTCGTGCGCCTAGGAAGAACGCCTTGTTTTTATATAAAATGGTATATGCTTTGGGTCACCTGGGCATCTAGGTGACTATTTTCTTATGCGTACTACACATATATCGCATTTTGAAAACGTGATATACGTAACACATTTACAAAATACGATATGTCGCATTTTGAAAATACGATATACATGTCGCATTTTGAAATGTGATATACATATAAAAAAATAAAAAAATGTTGCCGCATTTGAGACACGTGACATCCATTTCCTTTAAATAACTATATGTCGCATGTCTCAAATGCGATACATAGGACACACTTTGGAAAACGCCTAGGTGCGCCTAAGCGCGCCTTGGCATACAGGCGTCCGGGTTTAACGCCTTGTCGCCTTAATAACCATGGCTGAGACTGACATCCGTGTGAGGGGATACAAAATGTAAGGTTCTGGTGGCGACAACGAAAGAGGAGAGAAGAGGCTTGCGATTGGCGGTAGGGTTTTGGGTGCAAGCCCTGGTCTAGGACCGTTACTTCAATACCATGTGGACAATTGATTGAGAATGAATGGAATACTTTATTCAAAGGTATATGGTTCCTTATACAGCATGAAACTCTAGCCCAAAAGGAGGTAATTACATAAACGGTTGCAACTTAACGAAGACATATTCTGGGGAAGATAATCAATATTTCTAACATAAGAAAAATAAGAGAATCTTGCATTTGTTTTCATCGAAGTTCTTCGTTATCGACAACTTTTCACCCCTTTCTCTGTTGATGTGCTGAGGTTTTAGAGAACTGTGAATTGTGTAAACAAGCTTGTTTTCTTGGTTCTGGAACTTCAGGCATGGAAGGCCATATCGATATTGATATCATTTCGATATCGCGTCGATATGATATTTCAAAGATATTTCAGCGATATATCGCCGAAATATCGATCATATCGACACACTTTTGTGAAGGAAACGCCTCAAAAGGAGGATATATCGCCATATCGGTACCCATATCGGTCTCATCTCGATATCAATATATCGACGACATATCGTCGATATATCGTGATATTTCCTTCCATGATTTCAGGTCTAAATCCAAACTGATTAGTTAGACTTAAGTTCTAAATGTTAAATTCAAGTTTAACTAGTTTCTTCCTTCTTTCTTTATTTTGATATATATATTTTGTTATGTTTTTATTGCATTTGTCATCCCATTTTTGTTGAAGAGACGAGTATCACGGCTTTTTCTTCACAATTATTACACCAATTCCAACTTTAACCAACATTTGCTGATACATATTAGCATGTGCGATGATTATGGCGATAATACTATTTTAAAACTTATATTTATACATCTATTTTAGAAATAATTGTGTATTGCTATCTTATTTATTGAGTTAAGAACATTAAAAACCTTGTGAAAAAACATGTGTTTAAAGTCATTTCCATGATTTTCGTCCCTTTTTGCAAAATTTCTCTGAATGGACTTGGCAAAACAATATCGAAATCGAAAAGGTAAGGCTTTGCTACAGAAGTCATCAGTTTTTTAGAGGAGCTAATATTGGTGTTCTCCTTTATGAGGGTCTTCTTGCTACAAAGATGGTTAGTAATTTGTATTTCGTTCGTTTAAAGGTGTTTTAGAGGACTGATTTCTGTGTTTCTTTGCTATGGCTGGTGACCTCAATGTACGTTGATTTTTTTTTAAAATCGAAACCAGCCACTTTAGCCCGTTAAACCAAGATCGGAGGGAAAATGATACAACCATCCATTTCGTGCTTAGAAAATAAGTCCCTTAAAATCGGTTAAAATCCGGTTGGATCGATAGACTCGGTCGAACCATTCATTTTTTTGATAAAAATAATTTCCAATTATTAAGTAAAGTAAAAATCCTTAAAGAATATTCATGTTTTGGTTCCATACTGACTCTACTATGATACTCCTTTGACTCTTCTCCTTCCATGTTTCTTTCAATGTAAGTCTCCTCTACTTCTTACGTTTCATAAAAAACTCCAATGGCTATGTTCCTTTGACTTTGAGAGCAAGCGTGTCGATGACTTAATATTTCCTCTCCTTTCCTCCCTCATGAGCATCGACGCTCCCTTCCTACCTTGTCCATCTTCCCGCCTCCTTCCTATAGGCAACAACGGGAAATGATGCCTCAATATCGAAGAAGATGCCATCATCACATTATGAGTATCAATGAGTTAGCAATCCTTCACGTGAATTATTGTTTTAACATTTATGTTTAAATTTATATATGTAATTATAATATAATACATTTATATTTATGGTGTAGCATAATGCATATTTATGTGTATGAAATAGCGGTCAAATGCAATTCGATCTGGTTGGACCATATGAACCAAACCAACAATATAACGATTCGATTTTTTATAATTTTATATATTGTTGACATCATCACATGTTCAACTGGTCGGTTCCATTGGTTCGACCATGAAAACCAGAAACCTAGACCTAAACGGTTCGATGTCTGGTTCAATTTTTAAGATCCTGCTTTGAATAGTGTTGGCACCTGGATGAGATGGGTAGCGGATTATGATTATGAACTTTTCATTTCCATTTTTTGGCCAAAAGGTCTGGACTTGGAGATGAAGTAAATCTTGAGTTCTTTTCCCTTGTGTTGGAGTATGTTGAGCATGCATCACCTATGTTATAGATAGGTAAATGGATCATTCCAAGATCCATTTACCACAACCTGTTGTTTAGTCCCACAGCTACCCGTTGTGAGATGTGGAGACTCAGTGAGGGCTATATAAGAAGCCCTTTACCTCTATATTCAGTGAAAAAGTACAATGCATACATCATCCCTTTGAGACGTTCTCTCGTGGTTTTATCCTGCTCCTTAGGGAGTAGGGTTCCACGTAAAATCCTAGTGTTCCTTAAATATTTATTTTGTTTTCTCTGATATGCTTCTGCATTTCCATTTTCTAACATGATATCGGAGCGGGTTCGATTCTCGAGGAGTTATTTTCATTATTTGTTCGAGATTCGATTTTTTTTGTGTTTTAATCTTGAAGAATATTATGTTCGGAATTGTTCAAGTTTGGCAGATTAATTTCTACATGGGTTTTTTGTTATATGGAGTGTTTGGTTCTATGCATCTTTATCAAGAATCTAGGGTTTCCGATGAAACCCTAGTTCTGCACCATCCAAATAGACGTTGGCGGCACAAGCGGTGCCTCCTCCAATTCCTGCAGTGATGGGTTCCCGGGAGGGGAACCCTATCTCACGAAAAAGGGACAACCGTCCTTTGTTCTTCAGCTTCAACGAAAAAAGGGGGCCCGATTAGTGGCGGAACCCGTGGAGGCCCAACACCGTCCCTATCTTCGATCGCATGACTTCCAGCCAAGGTTTGAAAAAACGAAAGGCGGAACGAGGCGTTTTCCCTGGAAGCGAGGCGAGGCGTAGCCTCGAGGCGGTCGAGGCGTAAGCCTCAGTTTGTATAGAAAAATAATTATAAAATATGTAATAAATATATTTATCGGTGAAATAATATAATCTGATAAACATATAATATATAACAATGTAATATATGATGATATTATGAAGATAAGAACATGAAAAAAGGATATGTCAATGACTCAATGCCATAAACCTTTCTACTAAATTTCTTTTTTTGAAGCTCAAAGGAGGGGGAGGCACTCGACGGTGTTCACCCCAATATATTAAAAAACGAAAACATTATTTACAGAGAACATAGAAGCTGTACAAAAAAAGCCTACCCGAAAGGGTAGCTACAAGAAATGGATCCCCCAAATCACCACAGTGGTCTACCCCTGGGACCAATCCTCCAGAAGACGCTTAGCACGCAGAATGATATTCTCCCTGTAGAACCGTTGAGCCGCAAATATTGCCTCGTTCCTCCCCAGCCAAATGCTCCACAGCCTTGCGATTGGATCAAGAATAAGCTTCCTCTCCCTACCCCTTGAGTTAACCAAACTCTCGCACAATGCAAGAAGGAGACGACGTTAACCCAAGGAAGATCATCCCAAAGAGTGCGAACAGGGCCGCACTCGAAAAATAGATGAGAAATTGATTCCCGCTCCGCATCACAGAGTCTGTACATCGAACCAACGTTCGGAAAAATAGCTGCACACCGATCACGAGTCAAAAGCCGTCCTCGACGAAGAAGCCATAAGAATATCCCAATGCGCTCGGGAAGTTTGAGGCCCCACAAGAATCTACAGTCACGCACCAAGATATCGTCATCGGCATTAAGGGAAGGAGCGAGAGCGGAATACGCCTTACGCGAAGAGAAAGATCCTTCCTTCCAGGCCCAGTGGTCACACCCAACATTCGGTCGAGGAGCATCAACTAGCAGAGCCAATAACGATAGAAAATCATCCAACCGATGCTCCGAAAGGGCCGCAGCGATCATAGGGCTCCAGCATCCGTTCTCCCAACATGAGGCCACGGACGCCTCCTTGTCCTCAACCAAAGCAAAAAGATGCGGGAACATCATGTTAAAAGCACCCCTTCCGGACCAGTCATCAGTCCAGAAGCGAAAGGAGCTCCCGTTGCCCAACACTGGCTTAAAAAATGATCGATTTTGCCTAAAAACAGTCGTCACTACACGCCAGAATGGAGATAGGCAAGAAAGCGAGTTGCCCCTAAAGCCACCAAGCAAGTCTGTACCCAGTAATTCCTGCAGGACATTAATCATAAAGTTGTCCTCATTCCCCCATACTCGAGAAGCCCACTTAAGCAAAAGAGCTTCATTAACCAAATCCAGTTGCCTGACCCCCAAGCCCCCCAACCTCTTAGGCCGAGCAACAACCTCCCACCCCACGAGGTGAATCCCCCTTCTCCCTTCCCCAATGCGTCCCCACAGGAACCCACACATACACTTCTCCAACCGCAAGCGAATCCCCTTGGGCATACCACGGACCGGGAAGAAATAAATATGAATAGAGGAAAGCACCGCTTTAAGAAGTACCAGCCGCCCACCCCTGGACAACAACACCACACGCCACCCCGCGAGGCGGGCCTCCATCTTCTCCACCACAACCTTCCAATCGCGAAGACGAGTACGGCCGACAGCTAGTGGAAGGCCAAGATAGTCAAACGGGAGAGAAGAGGGGTTGGACCCTAGGAGCTGAGCGCATTCCAGAACCTCAGCTTGCGACATGCCGAAAGTAACCACCTTAGACTTCGACGCATTAATCACCAGACCGGAGGCCTCACTGAAAAGTTGCACAGTAGTGGCCATACCAGACACCGCATCGGGCCCCCCTTCAACAAAGCATAATGTGTCGTCAGCGAACTGAATAGATGGGACATGCAGCTCCCCAATATAGCAACCCTGAGTCAAGCCCGCCTCGGCCACGCCGTCAATCATACGAGGAAGGACATCAGCCGCCAACACAAAAAGAAGAGGTGCGAGAGGACACCCCTGCCGCACCCCCCCTCCTCGGCTGGAAGAAACCCCCCACAGGGCAACCATTCAGCAAAATGGAAAGTGAGGCCGTGGATACACACCGCCGCATCCACGAAATCCACGTACCCAATCAAAAGGAAATCGTTGGCTATAACTATCACTAAAAATTTTATCTAAAAGGGATTGGCTATAGTTGTCATTATAAATATCCAAGTTGTTGATATAAATCATATGATTTGAATCCTAACTATATGTTCTACTATACCCAGATGAAGAACGGTCTGATGCCCTCCCTGTGCCACTATACCCTACCAGTACGGGGGTATTCGAATTCATATATGTTTTTATATGTTTAAGGATGTAATAGTAAGAGTTCACTGAAATAATTTGGCATGTTAATGGTAAATATGAATATGAAAAGGTCAAACTTAAGCATTCATCTTGCATAAATTAGTAGTTAGACATAATTAATAGTAAATATGAAGCAGTTTGCTGAAATAGTTACACATAATTAATAGTAAATATGGAGTTATGGGTACGAAAGAAACATCAGATTTAGGCATTCAACTTGTATAATCATTATCCTAAACAAGTATATATTTATAAGCTTCTCAAATCACCATGTAAACTATTAAAATAATAAAAAAAATCTTCAAAAATATAAAGCCTCGGAAAACGCCTCGACCACCTCGAGGCGGAATGCCTCGAGGCTACGCCTCAGCTACTCGAGGCGCACGCCTCACTGGACAAGGCCGAGACGCACGCCTCGAGGCTAAAAAGGCCTGCCTTGCCTCGAGGCGTACGCCTCGACCGCCTCGAGGCACGCCTTTTAATACCATGCTTCCAGCCCGCCACCCCTATCTCCAGGCCACGCTGCATCTCTAGGCGGTGCTCGCATGATCTCTCTCCTATTCGAAGCTGACAATGATTTAAAAAGTTCATCATTTGAGATCAATGGACCAATCTTCTCTGCAGAATCAACATGCATGGGATGCTGCTCAGATAGCATACACTGCTCCTGCTTATCAACCTGCTGTGGTAGCTAGCGGTGCTCCAACAGTCCTTGGATCGGCTTCTCCTCCTACACAACCAACAGGGGATGCAAGCCTCAGGCGGCCACACCTCCTTCATGCAGCCTTGCACGCATCCAGGCAGTGTGTTCCAGGTCACCGTAAGGCCTCGATCGCCGCACCTCGGCCATGATCAGCACAACCCATCGGAGGTTTCTCTCGATCTCGCGCAGGCGGCGCGAGATCTCCTCCTCCAAGCACGCATGCGGCGCATGGCTTTGAGGCGAAGAGCCTCTTCTCCTGCGGCGACATCAGGAGGCATCTGTTTCAATCAGCGGCGGTGGCTGCTCCAGCTGCATCGAGCGGCATCAGCAAGGAGGCGGCGGTGGCTGCTCCAGCTGCATCGAGCGGCATCAGCAAGGAGGCGGCGGCTGCTCCAGCGACGCTTCCCGGGGGGGTGCGCGACAACAGGTTCTCCATGGGGGCAGCGTGCGACAAGAAGAAGGCCCCAATCGAAGGGGAGGCGTTGTTGTGCTAAATAGGGTTTGCGCCAAAAAGAGCCGCAGGTTAAAAAAATCATTTTTCCTGTTTGGCCCAAATGAGCCCAGCTATGATTATCTGGAGTTTGGGCTTGGAGGGAATGATGCCTTCCGGCTTTCAAAAGCCCACAAAGTTCTCAGTGTGCGAGGGATGTTATAGACCTTTTAATTATTAGAAACTGCGAATTTATTTGGAGGACTAAGACTGCTGAGAAAGTTAGGTTTTTCATGCGGTTAATGTGGGGGAATTTGATAACAGAGATTTAAAGGTGCAAGTGTGCGGTAGTCGGTAGGTTCTAGTGTTATTTGCCAAATTGGCACTTTAGTTCCTGAAGATAAATTCGTCGAGCTTCCTTTCGCGCATAATGACATTGGCAGTTTTGGCAGTTTCATGATTGATTCATCTTTTGATGCCTCCTGGAGGAACTTCAGAATAAAAGGGGTAAATACTGATGGTGATGATGTGCACAAACCACCCATTCATAGACATGCAATAATGATTCTTGGACATTTTGAGGGAACTTGATGATCATCATTCGGATTTTTCTTAAATTCTAGAGTTAAATGACACTTTAAAATGTTCAATAGCATTAATCCTGGAGAGCTTGTTGTCATATATGGACATCTTTATCCACATTTACAAACTATCATGATAATAGATAATTGTTTTTTTGGTTAGTTTAAAATTTAAAGCGAATCCACAAGTTAGCTTGTCATATCTGTTGTAAACAAGCATATTATTTTTCTTATTTGTAAAGCTGGAACATGTGCATTTATCTTGGAGAGCTTGTTGACATATATGGACATCTTTATCCACATTTACAAGACTATCATGCGTTAGATAATTGTTTTTTTGTTTACTTCAAAATTTTAAGGGAATCCACAATTAGCTTGTCATATCTATATTGTAAACAGACATTATTTGTTTATTCTTATAGCTGGAAATTTGGAATGTGATGTGTATGACATTGGTTTGTAGGTTTCAACATAATTTGTTTATTATTATAGCTGGAATGTGATGTGTATGACATTGGTTTGTAGGTTTCATCTTCTTCAAGAATTTGATGAAGGGAAGAGGAGCTGCCGTAGGCGTTTGGCTGGTCACAACAAACGAAGGAGAAAAACCCATCCTGACACCATGGGCAATGAAGCTTCGATGTCAAATGACCAAGCCAGCAGCTATCTGTTAATAAGTTTACTAAGGATTCTTTCTAATGTGCCATGTAAGTTCAATCATACATTGATGATCATTTTTTAGGATCACCTTCTGATGGCTTCTTTGCCTACTTGCTCTAGATCCCTAGCCTTCTATTCTAACCTATTAAAATAAAGCTGGGACCCATTGTACCCTTGAGTGCTTGCAGATGCATGCCAATTATTGCATGTTTTTGCGGATGTGAATGTTATCAATTAAATGCAATAAATTAATAGTCGAAGTTAATTTCATTTTTTTCTTTCAATATGTGACGTCATATATGTCTTGTTGCCCATGTATGCATCAAATGCTGTTCTGCTGTATATGAGTTGCCAATTCATGGTTTCATTTTTTTGCGTCATTATATTTTGTAATCTAATGTTTAAAATGTATGGATAATGCCATGTTTGGTTCAAACCATGGATAATGCCATGTTTGTGAATTTGTCTTAGTTTTTCTTCTTCCTTGGTATAGAATAACCTAAGCATGCAAGAAGGCTCAGCACTGTGGCTTATTCCCTCGTTGTTAGAATTATTGCATCTGGCTTTTGCAGCTTCTACTAGTTTTGCAGTTTCCCTCGCTTGAAATTTCTACATCTAATTCCATACATATTGACCAATTGATGAATAATAGAGATGCCAGTACAGATGTTCAGACAATTACGTTTATGGTATATTTGCTATATTCTGCACGGCTGGTTAATGCTTTACCACCAAGTTTATATATGAAGTTGTACACGTTAATTTTTCTGAAGGAATATACCCAAGTTAATTTAGGAAACTAATATATAACAAGTCGAGTCTAGGTCAATAGGTTTGTTAGTGTAAGAAAACAATTATCCCATGCATGTGAATATGAGTTCATTTAGATATATTGCTAATAATTACACTTTAGCTTAAGGGTTTTTATAAATGTAACTTTCTTATGTTGGTTCTCTCTATAATTGCACTAATGTTCTCCATTATATAAGAGACCATAAGAACTCTTTTCTATTATGTAATTTAGGCCTATTTTCCTACACGGTATAAGAACACCAATCTTAGATCGTGATTCTAGACCTTGTTTGGAACCCAAGGAGTGGTTTGGTGGTATTGCAGTGTGCTTACACTTTAAAGGACCCAGGTTCGAATCCTAAGGGGGACACTCCAGATCCCCGAAATTATCGGGCCTACTATTAAAAAAACCTCTCCATCATCTGTCTTCTAATGCTCATGTTGTCATCATCCTTTACAACTTGATTTATCGCTGCCAACCGGGGCTCATGTTGCTCGTGCTGCCAACCTGCCAACACCATCAATCCTCTCCAGCAGTTGGCAACGCTATCTTTATGACACTATGCCATTGTTGGCTGCAATGCCTGTTCATGGGCCTCCACATTTGGCCATTGAGACTTAGTCACTGGTTGTTTTGTTTCATTATGGGGTCAAGTTGACCGTCTAACTCTTCCAGGGCACTCGAATATTTTCAGTGGGATGTGAGGTGTCATGATGCTAGGTCTACGCTTATAAACCCTTTATATGTCTGAGCACGTATTGTTTTCGAATCATAGTTTTGTCTTTCGATCTTTTTTCCTCTAATAATAATTACCAACGATGACAAGTTCCCAATAATGGGATTCAACGAGGAATAGATGTGATTCATCAAGATGAACAAGATGACCTGCAAACTTTGGTGCATGCAGTTCATGATTACCTTTGAGGCTCGTGATAAGGGATGTCTTGAAGGAGACAAAGCCTAAGGATAAAACACAAATATTTTTTTCTTCAGTAAATGGTAATTTGCATGGTTGAACCCTGATGTTTTAGGTGGAAGGCATACTGATCTACCACCAAAACACTTCAGTAGGTTTGAAAATGATAAAGTATGTATTTAAATAATAAGGATAATTCTCAAGTCGAACTGTGGATTACATGGTAGGTACTTCACAAGTCTAATGCTAAGGATATGTATGATTCCATCGCCTCTACCTGTTCTTAAATGAGGAACAAAACAAAGATTTTGCAGCTCTACCATGATATATATTTTTTTGAAAAACCTACCACGGGTAAACTCCCAAGCTGGGAGCTACCGTCTTAAATTTAAACTTAAAATGAAGATGAAGCTACATAACATTAATGAGAAGCCTAGAAATTGTACAGGGCTTTACAATGGATATAAGCATTCTCCGAGTAGAACCTTTGGTTTTTAAAAATATTGTCATTTCTACCCTGCCAGATCGCCCACATCGCCGCGAAAGCCTGTGAGACGTCATCAGTGGAGCCATGCCCCATCCTCCTGATCGATCGCCAAAAGGTCGCGGAGTCCTCGGATCGCAGCCACGACAAAACCAAAACACGCCAAACCTCGGTCGAGGTTTGACATTTGAAAAGACCTCCTGCTGCCCATGACACCTGTCGTATATCACGTCCTGAACACCAAAAATACGAGCCTGCCTAACTTGGTCACAAATGCGATCCCTCCTTAAGCACCACAGGAAAATCTTGACCATCTTAGGAATCCTTGCTGTCCAAACGACTCTTAAGTCTTGTATCAGATCCATGTCTAGCACCTCCGAAGAACGATGCAGGTGCTCATATATCTTTTTTGTGGAGAGCTTCATCCCCCGCCATTCGAAATGGTCCGCATGCATGGTGTAGGGACCATGGATAGTGTCAGCCTCCGACGGCAACTCAGATTGCAACGTAAGAAATTCGTCCAGCCTCTGCCTCAATAAGTCCTTGACGAACATAGGTGCCCAAGTGCCGGTCCCCCCCACCTGACAAAGAGTATTGTCATGATCCGCGCTGCCAGAGCAAACAATCTTGGGAACCTGTCGCACAACTTTCCCTCCCCTGTCCAATCGTCGCCCCAGAAGCGAAACAGACGGCCATACCCCACCTCCGGAGCCAAAAAGGGTGTGAGATTCGAGAGGACACCACGTAACCAGACCAAAGAGGAGATTCCCATTGCAGCCTCCCAGCCTCCAGCTCGCACCGGACACCATAGATCTTGCGAAGAAGCTTGAGCACCAAAGAAGACGAGGGACCCCAGATCTGGGCCGCCCATTTACCCAGTAACGCCCTGTTCATGCAATCGACATCCCGAACACCCAGTTCTTCATCCATCTTCCCCTTCATCACGTCCTTCCACCCCACAAGATGAAGCCCCGCCTTTTGCTGCTTGCCATCCGACCAAAGGAAAAATTTCATCAACGCCTACATCTTCTTCCGCACACCAACAGGAAGGATACGCGTAGAGAAGAAGAAAAGCGGTATCGCGGAAAGAACGTGCTTCAACAAAACAAGTTTGCCCCTCTTGGACAAAGTGATCGCCTTCCAGCCCGCCATTCTTTGTTCCATCTTATGAAGCACAATATCCCAATCAACTTTCTTCAATTTCCCATCCGTCAAAGGTAAGCCCAGATAGATCAAGGGTAGTAACCCCAGATATATATCACGGGTGTGGGCGTTGCCTCGGGCGCACTCCGATCACACGCCTATTCTTTGGTCTTTCGGGGAGGAGGAGAGGGGCTGGTTCCTCTTCCGCTTTGAGAGGAGTTGGTTGCTGGAGGAGGGCTTCCGGGAAGACGTGATTGCTTGTTGGAGGGATTGGAACCTGGTGGGGTCAGCGGTTGCCCGCTTCTACGCGAAGCTTTCGCTCTTGCGATCCCATCTTTCTCGCTTTGGCAGGGATGTAAGACGGCGACGTAGGCTGAAGAGAGGGGATGCCCAAGCGGTCGTGTCGCACCTGGATGAGCTGGATGACGCACGTGGTTTGGAGAAGGAGGCGGCGGAAGAGAGGATGAAACTTTTAGAAAAGATTTTGCAAGAGGATCGGAAAGAGGAGATCGAGTGGAGGCAACGGTCCAGTCAATGGTGGCTACGTGAGGGGGATGCCAATACACGCTTCTTCCACAGCATGGCGTTGGGGAGGCGTCGGAGAAATCACATCCACGAGCTCCTTGTGGGGGACCAACGAGTGGCAGGGGAGGCAAGCATTAGTGCTGCGATCTGTGACCATTATGTGACTACTTCTTGGAGGCAGCGGCGCAGTGGTTGGGGGTGGTCGGGAAGAGGGGTGAGGCGTTTAGATGGGTCGCAGGCGGAGGCACTGCTGGTGACGTTCTCGGAGGCTGAGATAAGGAGTGCAGTGTGGAGCCTGAATGCGGAGGGGACTCCGGGGCTCGATGGCTTCCCGGTGTTCTTTCATAAGGAGTTCTGGGACATGTTGAAAGGAGAACTCGTCGATCTGATGAACGAGTTTGCAGAAGGCAACAGGGGTTTTGATAAAATCAACAAAGCTTTGTTATTCATGCTGCCGAAGGACTTTCCGTCGAGAATCGAGGACTATCGCCTGATCGCACTCTCCAATGTGATCTATCTGGTGGTCACGAAGACATTGGCGAACCGATTTAAAGTGGTTATTGACTCGGTGGTCTTGCAGGGACAGAGCACCTTTATTCCTGGGAGGCAAATGGCAGCTGGTTTGGTGATGGCGTCAAAGATTTGTCTGCATTGGAAAAGGTCGAAGACGAAAGGTGCTCTTTGGAAGATCGACTTCTCCAAGGCATATGATTGTGTTGATTGGAATTTCATATGGACATCGTTGAGGCAGAGGGGTTTCCCGAAGGTGTGGATCGGGTGGATGAAAAGATGTATTACGACGACTTCCTTTTCTGTTCTTATTAATGGCAAGCCAGAGGGCGGTCCTTTCCAGCTTCAAAGGGGGGTGCGGCAGGGTTGCCCCTGGCCCCGATGCTCTTCGTGATCGTGGCCGATGCTTTGGTCGTTTTGTTCAATCAGGCGGTGGAGTCAGATGTGTGTGCGGTTTTCCGGATGGAGGATTTATCTATTCCTGTGCTTCAATATGCCGATGACACGTTAATCTTGCTTGGCGGATCGGAGATGCACATGGCAAATGCGGCCATGCTGGTTGATATCTTCGGAGAGCTTTCGGACGTGGTTTGCAACAACAATAAATCCAAGGTGGTCACCTTCGGGATGAGCGACAACGAGAGAGAGGCGATTGCTGCTATTACTCTACCATGATATATATCAAACCAAGAAGAATGGTCAGCCTTTTACTATTAGAAAAGCTTCATAGCTACTAACCTCTGTCTCTATGATTCGTATAAGGCATATATGGAGATGCTCATAGTTGTAGTTTTTTAATATGGTATGGATATGGCCTATGATTCTATGAGGAATTAATTACTTACCAATGTTCAGATTCCTCCCATTGAGGAAACCTTTAGTCAACTCAATCGAATTTCTATCCCGGTTGATCCAATTCCTCCGACTGACACTACTTACTATGGAGGCTATGTTGAGTAGGCTCCTTTGTTGTATGGGGTCGAGGTGGCATAGGATGTGGTGAAGGTCGTGATCGTTCTCAATCACAATGCATCTTTTCTAGGAGGATTGAACACATACTATAATTGTTGACCAAATCATGGACATCCTACTTCTGTCAGCCGTGTTACAAATCAACATGATCAGATGGTTGAGATATCAACCTCATTTGATAAGTTGGCTATTTCCTTTCATCATTAAGAAATATGACAAGTACTACTTCAAATCATCAAACCTCCAGTAAACACACCATTGCATTTGGTATAGCACCCTCAATGATGAATAAGGTATCATCCGCATAATGCAACATATATATATATATATATATGTATGTCATCGGATACCATCTTAAACAACCTGTGCACCACTAGTTCATTGGAAATGGTTAAGCCCATCATAACTGAGAAACAGAGGTGCCAACAATTATCCCTATCATATACACCTGGGAAGACCTCCAACGTGGTTCACCATTGATAAAAATTGAAGGACAACATATTTCTTCATTTAAGCAATATATACTTTCGGGATGCGTGTATGTCATAGTAAGTTCTATAAAAATCATAGTTTAGTAAGTTCTATAAAAATCATACTGAAGGTTGTGAGCCTTGGATTAATCCACCTTACAAAGAAAACCCTCCACCCTCCTCTTTCAATCAAGGACTATGTCACAAACCATGACAACTGCGTCCAAGAATAACCTTCCAGGACCAAAGTTGTTTGCAGGGAGTTTATTAATGTACCTACCCCTTAAGTCTATTAGCCAACACCTTTGCAAGAAGACGTAGGCAAACATTAGAAAGCGCAATTGGTTAGTAATCCTCAACCATCAAAAGTACATCCTTCTTAGAAATTAGAATTTAGCAACAGAAAAGCTCTATTCTGCTGATCAAAACTCAAGATCCCCACCCAAGTCTCCTTAACCATCTTGACGACATAATGTCGTATTAATGCCCATAAATCATCGGAGAAGAAATTTGGAAAACGATCGATCCATGCAAGCCATTTGCATTTAATTTGCAGATTGCCTTACATACCCCTTATTCCGAGAATTCTTCTATAAGCATGTCCACCTGCACTAGTCCAAGACAACTAGCTTCTCGCCCTAACCATCTCTAACTTAAATATTCGTTCAATGCTACACCATCGCACTGTGCAGTTGTTTGTCCTCTTGAAATATTGAGCCCAACACATGAATCATAT
This sequence comes from Ottelia alismoides, assembly GCA_037367405.1. NCBI lineage: Eukaryota > Viridiplantae > Streptophyta > Magnoliopsida > Alismatales > Hydrocharitaceae > Ottelia > Ottelia alismoides. The sequence goes on from JAZKJV010006762.1 coordinate 112,827, forward strand.
TAATATGATTTCAATGCTTTCTACAACTCACCATTAAGTAAAAAAAGGTATTGTTGGCTCCCCCTCTTTCATTTAAGATTGCCACGATTGATGCCTCCGTCCGATCTCTCCTCCTCTTTTCTTCATTCATTACCATCTATTGCTCAAATCTAAGCATAGCATTATCAATTGAGAAGAGGTTGGAGTCTTCTGTGTAGTCAAGCGAGTATGCTAACTTTTATGCCATCTTTTGATCATCTTCTTAAAAATCTTCATCAGGGTTGTAAAGTTGGAGAGGACTTGTAAATAGTAGATCCTTCTTAGACATAATTGGACCATATGCCTACTCAATTCCAAAACCTGGTTCAAACATCTACACCTTTTTGAATGTGAAATAAGAATAGGCTCACTCCCTCGGGTCTCATAAAATAGGCATGTGGTCAGATCTAGCCATAGAAACGCCCTTGTGGATATGGATGTTTTGTATCCGATCCGTTATTGCATTCATTCATATAGATTTTGACATTTATTTCCATATCTGTTTAGAATGGATACATATATGAATATCACTTTGATATTCACAAATATTTGTATTTGTATTTGCATATCCATTTTAATATACAAATATATTTGTAGATTATCTATAATTGTGTGTAAAAAATCTTATGGCTTCATTTATCACTATTGATATAGTTGTTATGAAACAAATATATTTAGAGATTTTTACACCCATAACTTGTATTCTTTTGTTATTACGTACATAACCCTCCATACCCACGCATTACATGGAGAATCAGTGAATAGTTGCTCCGTCTTATGCACATGCCCCTTCGTTAGTGTAGTCCATTAACGCTACCTCTTATGTCTTCTGATGTTCGGGTCTTCAGCACGAAGTGGAGCACAAGAGGGCTCCTGGGGCAGTGAACGGTGTCTCTACGTGCTCCTATGATGGAGCTCCTTCGGAATGTTCATCTTCTCCGACCATTGTAGATGCCATCTGGCGAGTAAGGTTGAGGAGGGGGAAGAGATAACGGTTGTAGCTTGCACTCACCTCCACCTTCTTCCTCGTCAATACCCACATGAAGGATCGGACTGTCATCTCCTTGGGCCAGGGGCTTCATGTTGTCCGAGGACCAATAGCTGGTGGCTACTTTCGATGAAGAAGCTCCCATCTACTCCGCCCCTCCGACCACCTCCTCACTCGTTCCTCCACCCCCGTTGTAATGTCCCATGCACTAGACTCGGTCCGTTACCGAGAAGTACTAGCCCAGACAACCTGTTGGACTTGGAAGCCTAGGTTGTCTAGTAGTAGTCCTCACTACTTATAAGCTACTACTACGCTTTGTTATTAGTAGTTATGGTACTATGTTTGAGGTGCTACAACTACCTTTACTTATATTCACAACATTCTCATTGCACAATGGCCCATGATCTATTCCCAATAACAGTGACGACTTCACCTGCTGGGTACCCCTTTCCTCCTAATACTATGATATGTGTGGCTCCACCTCTTCGACATCCCTTTCCACTATTGAGGAGAATCTGCCCTGATACCATATGTAATGTCTCGGGTCCTAGACCCGGTTCGTTATTGGGGATTACTAGCCCATACAACCTGTTGGGTTTGGGCCCAACTGGAGCCCTTGACCACAGTCCAAAAACCCATGTTGTCTAATAGTAGCCCCCACTTCTTATAAGATACAACCACACTTTGTGATTAGTAGACTTTTACAACACTGGGAATCAGAGATGTTCATCTTCACTTAATCGGTTCTGCAATATTCTAGAAGGCAGAAAGGTTGTTCATTGGAGTTGTTACTTACAAACTCAACTTGTTTGAAGATGGGCCCATAAGTGTTCGTCAGAGATGATGCTTTTGCAGGCGAAGACAATTTTTGGGATTTAAGGTCCTGAGACTACATGCTACAACCCCCTCCTGCAAGTAATGATCTTGCTCATTTCTTAGAAATGTAAAGAACAAGACCAAAGTAAAATGCTCAAAATTTACAACCCATTGCTCTGAACAAAACTGTTGTGATTCGACGGTGCAGAGACTCCCAGAAATACACCGAAGCTAGTGCTAACTCAGAATGAATCCTTAAAATTAAAAGACAAATCACCCTATAATTATCTACAAGAATCGAATTAATATGTTACATATTCAAACATGGTGGTGCTCATGACAACTGAAGGGAAGAGGGAAAGAAAAGAGGACAATGGTGCCTTTAGCAAATGTGAATTAACTCAAGGAGCAAAATCGTCAAGATTTGATGGATTCATTAAAGATAACAGAGAAAATAGATGGAAGTTAACACATGATTATATCATGTAAGAGTTAAGCATCATTCATGGTTCTCCATGTAATTCGCGATTATGGAGGTTATGTACGAAATAATGAAAGTATATAGGTTTATGTGAGTAAAAATTTCATATTTTTAATATATTTATTTTAACGTAAACCATCCTAGTTACGTATATTTAAGTTAATCTACAAAATGCTTATCCTTTTATTTGTATGCGATTTGTAGTTGTTTTAGATTCATAATCGTTTTTAAAGATATGATAACACATTTTGTATATCCGTCGCTATTTATATCCACAATCATATTGGTATTATAAAATAGATAAGGATATAATTCTACATGTATTCGTATCCATATCCAACAGTTTTCATCCTTAATCACATCAACTCCATATAAAAAAGGAACTTGTTCACTCTCGATCTTGAGAGGAGTTTCTCCAAGTGTATTTATAGTTCCCCTTATCAATGAGTTCTGGTTGCAATCCCAATTAAAGTTCAAAAACCATTCGAAGTCGGGATCTCAACCATCTCCTCTAGATGGAACGATGCTCATCATCGTTTTGGGGCTTATACTACCCTCTACATACATCCTACTGCATTCCATCTTCTAATATATTGTACCTTATCAGAATTGAGGAGTGAACACTGAGGCAGTAGTTGTGAGGACTGTTAAATCAACCATTGTTTAGACAAGTTTGTTTCCAGTAGTTGGTAGGATTATAGCACTATGTAAGCAACTATTTGTTGATTTCCTGTCCATTGTAGAAAGACTATCAAGTATTGACTAGAAAGAGGGAAGTATGTTTTTGTGGTCGTGTGGGTGATTACTAGTAAATGAGTTTGTGGTGCTTAACAATAAAGGAGTTCTTGGTGCGAACCCCCTAGCTAAAGCTATGCGAAGAAGAGATCCGTCGGCATAATTTCTAAACTATATAATAATTGATTTTTTTGATAGGACTATATAATAATTGATGCAAGACTCAATTTCTGATTTAAATAAAGTACTGCTGAAATCCCGACCAACCAGGCATTATAGGTGAAGGAAATGCATTCTATCCCAACCTAGCTTATCTCATAACTCTTCTATAACAGAAGTCTTAATTGGTCCATTCACGGAAGAAACCACCATATGTAGACCATTACCCACTCTTCCAAGAAGCTTTATCACTACCATTGCACCCTTGTGAAACTCTTCCTATTTAAAGGTATCTCCATTCTACCCGAACCAAGATATCGCCATATCTGTCTATGGCATCGCCACAAACTTGGTCAGATTGGCCGCGTTGAAACTCATATTCAGTCATGCATCACAATATTTAAGTTTCCTTGCAATAATACATCCAAACTCCATTTTAAAAAATAAGTTGCAACTTTAGCTTGCTTCTCTGAGTCATTGAGCTCACATTAGTTGGCAAAACCTGCATCGAAAGATGGATGTACCCCCATAAAATGTGCGTCAATTGCACCTGGAACCACCTCTCAAACCCTTTAAGTATCCTTACCTTCTCCTTCTTTGACCTCAAATCCAGGTTGGTAAGAGTTATTTGTATTTATCTACTACTTATTTCTTTCTGATATAAATTTTCCTTTTAGGTTTCTCTTCTCTATATAAGAGGGCCCGATGGTCTCATGAATAATCAAGTTCATTATTTATCTTCACTTGGTATCCGAGTGACGATCTTAAATCGAAGCTCTGAGGACATACCGTCCCCATCCCACCTACCCCCACCCTTTTTTCCACGAACTGTCGCCACCGTGGTGCACCGCACGACCCTCCACTTTGCGACTAACAACTCCCACCGTGGCACCCAAGCACAAGTGCATTACGCTTCCAACATCATGCCCTACTGCAGTGCTCCAACCGCACCACCACGACTCCTCGTCTTCGCATCCAACGGTCCAACACCATTCTCGTGCCTCCTCTAGTTGCCGTCAAGTGCGCACCATGCCTTCGAGAGGCTTGATTTTGGGTTTTAAGTGATTTTCGACATCTAAACCCACCCCGCTTGCCCTAGAGCACCTCTAAGGTTGATGGGAACAATTGTGCTTAGAGTCTGCATAAGCAATCAGTTCCCATGAGATGATTGTGTAGGCATTTTCAGATCGTTCGACAAGCCTAGTCATGTCCTTCCTGAGCTCCTTTATTCGTAATGTAAGAAAACATGGTTGATGTATCCTCCTCCTGAACCTTCAAAGGCCCAACACCCATCGTCAAGATGAATGGGAGCAACTATGAACTGCGGGCCATGCAGTTCATATCATGGAGAGCAACAACAAAGAATACATCTAGATGCAACCTAAACTGATGGACAAGATTGGGTTGATGCTTTATGAAAGCAATATTAAGAATGGACGCGCGTTTGACTATCTAGTACCCTTACCATTGAGATAGGTAACGACATTCTCCATCAACCTACTGCCAAGACAATGTGGGACATTCTCATTGCCACATATTCTCAGGTGAGGAATGAGACGAAGATTCTGCAGGTTCAGTACGATATCTTTACAACCAATCGTGTGCATTATACTCTTGGCTCAAGGACATTTTTGAGAAGCTTTATAGTTTCATGCCTTTACCACTGAGCATGAGATGGCATAGTGGAATACCACGATGATAAGCACATTTTTTTACGGATCTTGATTCACGTTATGATGTCGCCCGTAGCCAGCTTCTCACATGAGGGTCTATACCTATCGAGGATTCCCACTGTTGGTAGAGCAGGATCACAGTGCCTCTTGCAGCTACTACTCAAACCTCCTTTGCGATGGTCGCATCTCGTGGCAATGGATGTTCAACACCGTTCAGAGGATATGGTATTCGTGGCAGAGGAGGTGGATGTTCTTCTCGCCAATAGTGTACGTACTGCAATCATTTCGGGCACTCTGAGGACATTTTCTTCCAGAAGCATGTTCACCGTGTGTCTGCCCAAGCTGCCAAGCAGACTGAGCAGACTACCACTTCTATTGATAAGAAGTTTGGCAATCTTGTCTCCCGTCTGAGGGAGATTATGACTCCTTCCACAGGCTCCTTCGGTCCTATCTGACTTTGCAGCCTCTACTAGTATCTCAGGAAAAGCTTATTTACCTACTAGTTGTCACAATGCATACATATCAGAGTGGATTGTGGACTCCTGAGCATCTCAACATATCTGTGGGGATAGAGCACAGTTCACATCCTACCGTTCTGTCACCTGGCAGATTGCATATGGAATACATTCTCCTATTAGAGGACATGGAGGGATTCTGTTGATACCGTCCATGCGTCTGCAGAATGTACTTCATGCACATGATTTTTGTATGAACTTATTATATATTAGTTATACTACCAAGGACCTCTGAATTGTCATGTGATATTTAATCCCTCTCATGTTGTGTTTCAGTACTCATGGGTAATGCAATTGGATGCGGCCATGAGCAAGATGTCTTTACAGACTGGTCCAGTCTCCTTATGCGACCCTATATTCCATTTCACCAGATCAATTTCTCTGTACATGTGGCATCTTTAGTTCAATCATCTTCCTCTGTAGAAGCTGTGCAGAGTCCCCTCATTGATTCCTACTCAGTTCACTTTTCAGTGCGAGGTGTGGTAACGTGGGAAGCCTCACCCTGCCAGTTTTCGTAGTCATCAAAATTGTAGCAACAATTCTTTATTTGAATTAGTACATTTTAGTTTTTTGTCCCTCTGCCATGTTCCTGATTACAAGAGGCACATGTTCTATTTAGTTGTTGTCGATGACATTTTTAGACTTTCTTGAATTTTTCTTCTGAAAAATAAGGTTGAGGCTGGTTCTGTTATTCAATGGCTGGTTCTGTTATTCAATCCTTCATTATTGAATAAAGAATACTTTCTGCTTTTGTTAAATATGTTCGTTTTGACAATACCTTGAAGTTTTATACTATTCATTCATCTCTCTCAATTCTTTATGTCCCTTGGCATCCAACATCAGATTTCTTGTTCCAACACTTCTTAGCAAAATGGCATTGTAGATATACTCACCTTTTTGATATTACTAAGACTCTTCTCATCCAATCATGTTCACCACTCTTGAGGTGATGTTGTCCTTGTTGCATGTTACCTGGTTAATCATATGATGTCCTCTATGATAGGCGAAAAGATTTCTTTTTCGATTGCATTTCTGAGAAGGACCTTTGCACCTTAACACCTTGTATCTTTGGCTCTGTGGCTTTTATTCATCACCTCACTCCTATTGTGACAAGCTCTCCCCCGGAGCTATCAAGTACGTCTTTGTTGGCTACTCTTGGACCATGAAAGGGTATCGATGTTGTGTTTTGACCATGTTAGACATAAGTATTTTTTTTGGTTGAAATCCAGAAGCAAGGGGGATACACTCGACGGTGCACTCCCCAAAAATTTTATTCAATAAAAAGAGGGAACAGAGAGGACAAAAGGAAAAAACAAAACCACACTACAAAGTCATTACGATGCCCAATCCCTCACCAGGTGTTTTGCAAAAGAGCCCACATTCTCCTTATAGAACCTTTGGCCCAAGAACAATAAGTCATTTCTCCCCCGCCAAATCGCCCAAAGCACGGCCACCGGAAGAAGCAAATCCAGCATCGGCCTCCCCTTATTAGCCCGAAGCGCAGACCAGAACGACTGGAGGTCACCAGTGCAACACCAACCCAAATCAGCCCCCTGCCAAATCTCAACCACCTTGGGGCATAAAAAAAAAGAGATGCTCCACAGACTCAACCGTTGCATCTCAAAGAAGACATCTATCGGAAATCACACCTAAGAGCCGGGCACAACGGTCCCTCGTCATCAACCTCTTCCTCCGCAGCAGCCATAAAAAGAAGCCAACCCGCTCCGGAAGCTTCAGAGCCCACAGAAAGGCACAATCAAGAGTGATACTCTTCGACACCGACGATGGTGGCCTAGTGATAGCGCCTAAGGCCTTCTTGACCTTGAAGGGGACTCCTTCCAGCACCAGTGATCGCGCCCCCCAGGAGGGCGCCCAACCTCCCTCACCGCCTCGATCAACGCCAAGAATTCCTCCAGCCTCTGATCCGAGAAATTCGCGGAGAAAGTTGGACACCAATTCCCATCCAACCAGCAAGTTGCAACCGTACAAGATTTATCTTCAGCCAACGCAAATAGCCGTGGGAAGCGGGAGCAGAGGGGAACCCCTCCCGCCCAATCGTCCGTCCAGAAGGAGAAAGACTCCCCCCCACCAAGCACCGGCCTGAAAAGCTCAATATTCTTCAAGAACACCTCCACCACCCCCCTCCAAAACATGGTGGGGGAGGCAATACACAGATCTGCGACGGCAAGCCTCCACCCACATCAGAAATCCTCCGCACGACACTGCAGCAGAGATCCTCCCCTGGCCCCCAAATCTTGCACGCCCACTTAAGGAGCAAGGCTTCGTTTATATGCGCGAGCGACTTGATCCTCATCCCCCCTGCTCCTTCTCATTAGTAATATCATCCCACCCAACCAAGTGGATCCCCCTCGCCCCATCCCCTCTCTTCCCCCATAAGAAGGCGCGCATACGCTTCTCCGGCCGAGCATTGATCCCCTTGGGCATCCTCCGGTTGGACAAAAAGGAAATCGGAATCGCCGAAAGGACCGCCTTAATTAAAACAAGTCTGCCACCTCTCGATAAAAATGTGGACTTCCAGCCCGCCAATCTTGCCTTCACTTTCTCCACTACCTTCAGCCAGTTCCTCAACCGCGTCCTCCCCACGTTCAAGGGCATCCCCAAGTAATCCATTGGCAGCGAAGAGCATGCCAACCCCAAAGCCACTGTATAATCATCACGGTCCAGGACCGTAGGGCAGAAGGGCACGAACATGGACTTGGCCACGTTCTTGACCAATCCAGACAACTCGCCGAAGACCTCAAGAGCCACGACCATACACCGAGCCTCCGCCACACCCCCCTCCAAGAGAAACAACGTATCATCCGCGTATTGCAAGATAGGGATATGCACATCCCCCCTGGAAAAGCCCCGCGAGAGGCCGCTGCCAACCATAGTGTTGACTATGTATTTTTCTCGCACATGTGACATGATGACTTTGTTTGTGAGTCTGGTGAGGAGATTTACTTTCCACTTCGCCTCCACCTCCCATCGTACATCCTCCTCTTGTAGCTCAGACTTTGCCTCGTTAGTAAATTCGCAGGCTGATTGTCGTACCCCTTGCTCATGTGCCTTCCCCATCACCCATCACGCCTCAACCCTCAGGCTGGGTTTCTACTGACGACACTGTTGATATGTTTGTACAACAAGAAACTTTACAGGGAGAGATTGCAACACCTCAGGAGAGTGTGGTACATGGGACACAACATCCAACTTATCTTGATTATCCTATTGCTCTTCGCAAGAGAAGGCGTACTTGTGCTATGTATCCTTTTGCAGCCCATGTTTCTTGGGGTGTTTATAAGAGGACCTCAGGAAGTTTATGGTGGGACTGTCAGCTCTGCACTCTAGCCTTTCCCTTAATATAGATGGTTGTCGTTGTAGAATTATTTCTATTGATACATTACCTCTTATGTTTCTCTTTTATGCACATGTCAAATCATCTATCAACATTGGTTTAATTATACAATGCTTCAACTTCTTTATAGGGACCCCTAATCTACGTCAAAAGGTAATTTCTCTATGTTTTCAATGGCTCCCCTTTAGTCGCTGAAACCTTTGCATTCACTAGAGAGTTCTAGTGCTTAGACCTTATAGAACATCTAGAATCTCTTAAATTCGAAAATCATGCAGATCCACCCAACCAAAGGTGAGATTCGAAGAACAATTATACCACTTGGATAATCTATATTATCTTAATAACACCGAAGAATTGGGATCCACTAGGTTGGCTTGGGAAGTTGACTGGTTGGGTACCAATTATTCGAAAACCTTTCTCAGTTGTCCTACTACTTGTGTCCTTCATGCGGCGAGCCTAACACCACATATGAGGATGCCTGATTTCCTAAGGTATCCATAAATGGCTCTGGCCACTTTGACGATGGATCATCTGGTATCGTATTTTCCTTGAGTAGTAATGGCACATAAATATGAGTTTTTGGGAGGAATTTGGGTTTTTATATGTGATATTTCCTGGCCATGGCTTCACATGGGTGGTGGTTGGCGATTTTAATGTCACCTTTGTAAACATATATATATATATTATCTACTTATGTAGTCTTTTATTATTTTCCATTCCCGCAGTACTCTTTATGTAATTTACCCATAGACTACTCTCCTATATAAGAGAGCCTAGGGCTGATGGAATAAACAAGTTCTTCTATTTTCCCAACATGGTATCAGAGCGACGGTCCTAGACCGGAGTTCTTGAAACCCTAACCCTAACCGCATCCCACCGTCGAGCCTCATCTTCTCCCGCATGTCGCCGGTCGTGGGCCTCCTGCGCCCCGCGCCTCGCCTCGCCTTGCGTGCATCTCCAGCGTGTCTTGCACGCTTCTCCAGCGTGCTTCGCACGCGTCTCCTGCGCCCAGCGTGCACCCCCTGCACGCGTCGCGCATCCTCAGCGTGCCTTTGAGCGCTCCTGCGCCTCTGCGCCCTCGTGCGCTCCTGAGCCCCTGCGCCCTCGTGCAAGCATTGCGCATCTCCAGCGTGATCTCGTGCGCTCCTGTGCGCTTCCTTGCCGCTGTGCGCATATCCTGCGCCCTATCACGACTTCTTGCTGTGCGCATCTCTTTGTAGTGCACCCTTAAGCCGTAAATCAGTCCTGCATATATCTCTAGCGCTCACAACTCCTAAGAAAGGGGTTTGTTTGCTTGAAGTCTACACAGGTGACTAAACCCATACATGTTCGTGTAGACAATCACAACTTTAGTCTACTACTCCAGTCTTCTATTGCCAGTATGTCAGAAAGCAAGGCGGATATTCCATCTATAGGCGCCTTTCGAGGTCCAGCGCCTATTGTAAAGATGGATGGTATGAACTATGAACTGTGGGCGATGCAGTTCATGAGTATGATGAAGTCAACCGGTAAGAAACACATCCTTACCGAAGAAGAGTCTGCTGAGAAGACTGGAGTTAATGCCTCGTGGGAGGCGGACGACGCATATGTCGAAGTATGGTTATCAGGTACTCTGGCAATCGAGATTGCCAAGATATTCTTCATCAGCCCACGGCTAAAGCAATGTGAGATATTGTGGCTGTCACATACTCTCAAGCAAAGAATGAGACGAAGATTCTGCAACTTCAGCATGACATATTCACCATCAAGCAGAATGGACGACCTCTACACTCACTATACACATCTCTACGAGGGATGTTCGAGAAGCTGTACAGCTTCATGCCCTGACAGCCATGCCAGAGCAACAAAAGACCTACCGGAATGCTACTATGGTAGGAGTTTTCCTTGCTGCCCTTGATCCAGAGTACGAGGCGGCACGGTTTCAGATCTTGGCAGATTCTACTATACCTCCTATGGAGGAAGCCTTTCACAGACTGAGTCAGATCACTGTCCCCTCTACGGCCACGAATCAGACTGCTTCAACAATGGCTACCAACAGGGGCCGTGGAGGTCGTCATACCCGTGGCCGTGGTCCTCGTGGTAGAGGAGGTCGTACTCGGCCAATATGTACCTACTGTCATCGCACCAGACATACTGAAGATACATGCTACTCTAAGTATGGATTTCCTGCATCCGCACGAGTCGCCGAGCAGATAGAGCCTCCATCTGCTGCCTCTTTAGATCAGCGTTTTGATGATCTCGTTGTCCGTCTAAGGGGCATTATTCCTCCATCTGGCCCAACACCCACTACTGAGAACCGGTCTGATGCTGCTGCATCCGCCTCTGCCTCTACCAGTACATCATGTAGCACACTTGCACTTACTAGTAGTGGATCAGATACTTCAGCATGGATTATGGACTCTGGAGCCACACATCATCTTTGTGGCGATCAAAGTCTACTTACACGATACAAACATATTCCTCCAGGTCGAACAGTGGTCATTGCTAATGCCACACATTCCCCAATTACTGCCAGGGGGAGATTAGACTAACATCATCCATGCAGCTCAAGAATGTGTTACACGCACCTGATTTTTCAATGAATTTATTATCTATCAGCCAAATTACAAAGGATTTACAATGTCGGACGATTTTTGATCCATCTTCTCTTGTTTTTCAGGACATCCTTACGGGCAACGTGATTGGTCGTGGCTATAAGCAAGGAGGCCTCTATCGCCTCAGTCAGACTTCTTTTGCTGGAATCTCATTCCTACCTACTGGACCCGTATCTCCTCTGCTATGGCATCTGCGCTTTGGGCATCTACCGCTTCAGAAGTTGCGTCGTATGTTACCCCAGGGTCTGCCTCACACATCTATCCAATGTGAAGCTTGTCAGTTGGGAAAGCATCATCGGTCTACCTTTCCCAGTCGTCAGTGTCAGAGTAGTACCTCCAAGTTTGAGTTATTTCATATTGATATCTGGGGTCCGAGTCGTGTTCTTGATCATCAGGGACACATATTTTATATAGTTATTGTGGATGACTTCTCTCATGTGTCATGGGTGTTTTTGTTAAAGAATGAATCTGAAGCAGGGAATATTATTATCAATTTTCTTAATGAGATTCGTAATGTTTTCTCCACATCAGTTAAAATTGTGAGAAGTGATAATGCCCTGGAATTGTGTACTCATGTCCTAGCCAATTACTACTCATCCCAAGGGATTATCCACCAGACATCCTATGCCTATACCTCCCAACAGAATGGGATTGCTGAAAGGAAACATCGCCACTTACTAGATGTCACCATGTCACTTCTTATACAGAGTCATGCTCCTTATTCTTACTGGGGTGATGCGGTTCTCACAGCATGCTACCTAATCAATCGTATGCCGTCCTCTGTTCTAGGTGAAAAGATTCCTTTCTCCCTTATCTTCCCTGGTAAAGATCTGTTTTCCCTTACTCCTCGTGTGTTTGGTTCGGTTGCCTTTGTCCATCAATTGTCTCCTGGTACTGACAAGCTCTCTCCTAGGGTTGTCAAGTGCGTGTTTGTTGGATATTCCAGAACTCAGAAGAGGTATAAGTGCTATGATCCATTGCGCAGGCGGTATCTAGTTAGTGCAGATGTTACGTTTTTTTGAATCTGTAATGTATTTTTCATCCTCAGGTGATCAATTGATACCTCCAACTAATACCGATGCCATTTATGTGACATCACCACCACCATCACCACCACCACCATCTGCACCTCCTATTACTATACCTGTTTCACCACTACCATTTCATTATACCCGCAGGCCTGCTCCAGCTCATGGTCATGACTCATCACCTAGCTCGCCCAATGTATGTTCTGAAGATATTACTATTGATGGATCTGACAATGTTTCTGAGCAGGATATGTTACAGAGGACATATGAGGACATGGTTGATTTAGATGTTCCTATTGCTATACGCAAGTCGAAGCGAAGCTGCGCTTCATATCCTTTAGCAGCTTCTGTGTCATTTGAACGACTAACTGGAGATTTCAAGAATTTTGTAGTTTCTTTGTCAGCTGTAGATATTCCTCGGAGTTACCAAGACGCTATGAAGGATAGTAGATGGCGTCTAGCAATGGAGGAAGAAATGGCGGCACTTCAGTCTAGAGGAACTTGGAGTTTGGTTCCTATACCTGTAGATGTGTCCCCAGTGAGCTACAAATGGGTATTTACGGTCAAGCAGAATGCAAATGGCAATATTGACAGATACAAGGCTCGTCTTGTTGCTCGTGGCTTTACACAGACATACGGGGTGGACTATCTTGATACATTCTCGCCAGTAGCACGCCATTCCACTCTACGGATCTACTGTCTGTTGCGGTTACTTGTGACTGGCCGCTATATCAGTTGGATATGAAGAATGCCTTCTTATATGGTGACTTACAGGAGGAAGTCTACATGCAGCAACCACCCGGTTTTGCTGTTGAGGGGGAGTGTTCCAAGGTGTGCAGACTTCATAAGGCTATCTATGGCCTTAAGCAGAGTCCCAGAGCGTGGTTTCAGAAGCTCTCAGATCTTTTTGAGAAACAGGGATACAAACGTTCAAATGCTGATCATTCTTTGTTTGTACAAAAGACTTCCAGAGGTATTATTGCAATCATGGTCTATGTAGATGACATCTTGATTACATGTGATGATTTACAAGTGACAAAGAAGGCGAAAGAAATGCTGGGTAGCGAATTTGTCACCAAGGACCTTGGAGTTCTTAGATATTTTCTGGGACTGGAGTTCACCAGAAATCCGCATGGGTTGGTAATGTCTCAGAGAAAATATGTCACTGACCTGTTGAGTGATACAGGAATGCTTGGCTGCCGACCTGCTACCACACCAATGGATCTCAGTATGAAGATATATGATGATGATAAAGAGGAGGTGGATAGGAGAAGATACAGAGAACTGGTGGGCAAACTTATATATATCACTATCACTAGGCCCGACATAGCCTTTGCTGTGAGTCGAGTGAGCCAGTTCATGGAGCAATCACGTCAGGTCCACATGGATGCAATACATATGATACTCAGGTACCTCAAGTCATTCCCATGTGCGGGTCTGCTGTTCAAGAATGGCAAGGTGATTTCTATCTCAGCCTGTGCAGATGCAGATTATGCAGGGTGTCCCAAGGATAGGAAGTCCACCTCTGGGTTTGCTGTGTATGTTGGAGATTCCCTAGTCTCGTGGAGGAGTAAGAAACAAACTGTGGTAGCAAGGTCTAGTGCTGAATCTGAATATAGGGCTATGGCCCAGGCTAGTACAGAAATGATGTGGGTAAAAGCTGTGCTTATAGATTTACATATAGAAGTCCCCCTTCCTATGGCTTTAGAATGTGACAATCAGGCGGCCTTGTTCATTGCAAACAATCCAGCATTTCATGAACGAACCAAGCACATTGAAGTTGATTGTCACTTTATCTGTGACATGATCCAGAAGGGATTCATTGCTACATCCCATGTTAGTTCAGAATCAAACTGCAGATATTTTTACCAAGGCATTACTGCGAGGCCCGTTTCAGAAGTGTGCGTCCAAGCTGAGCATGATTGATATCTATGCTCCATCTTGAAGGGGAGTGTAAACATATATATATTATCTACTTATGTAGTCTTTTATTATTTTCCATTCCTGCAGTACTCTTTATGTAATTTATCCATAGACTACTCTCCTATATAAGAGAGCCTAGGGCTGATGGAATAAACAAGTTCTTCTATTTTCCCAATAACCTTGTTGTCGGAGGATAGGTTCGGTGGAAGAGGAGCATAGGATCGGGATTTGTTCATTTTTGTTGCGGTTGTTGAGAAGTTAGCTCTGGAGGTTGTTGGTGCATCTAACAAGTATGTTTGGAGGAACTCCTATTCCAAGTCCAGAATTGATTGGTTTTTGCTCTTGATCGAGGCTTTGGAGATGTTCCAATTGGCATTTGTATCTCTTTTGCGCTTGAGGTCAGACCGATCTCCTTTGTTTGGATACTTGTGAAGGGTGATCTCCGCCTTCAACATTCAAGTTTGAATGATCTTGCTTTTGGGTGATGGATTTCAAGAAATGGTGGGGGTGTTTTGGTCACAATGGAGATGAATGGCTCAACATCTAAGCGCTTCTCTATTTTAAGTTGAAGGCTCTCCGGTTAATGCTGATTCGCTTCAACAAGGAGTTGTTGTGGACCTAAAGGAAAGACCTGACATAGGAGGAGGTGATGCGTTTTGACTTGCTTGAGGATAAGCAAGACCCTGATGAGTCAGAACTAGGTAATGGAGGGTTAGCTCAAAGGATTATTGAGGAATAGAATCTGAAAAGAGAGGTGGAATGGAGACATAGATCTTGACAAAAGTGGTTGAAGGATAGAGACATGAACACGAGATTCTTTTCAAACATGGCTAGTAGTTGACGGTGTTGAAACCTCATCCATTTGGGGAGGGGCTTTTAATGGTGAATCATCGATGGCTGGAGTAATCATGAAACACTTTAAACTTGTGAGTAGGCGTGTGCTGCACAATGGATCTAGATGGCTAGGCTTGGAGATTTCTCAGGTTACTGATCAATTGGCGGTAGACTTGGTACACGATTTTGATGTGTGGGAGATTCAGCGGTCAATCTTTGATCTTAATGTCGATGAGTGCCCTAGACTTGATAGATTTTCGACCTTCTTTTTAAGGGAGTTTTTGGACTTGGTGGCAGATGATGTTAGTGCTATGGTAGCTGAATTCGCCAAGTGGAATTTAGGTTTTGACCGTTTGAAGAGATCGTTTATTTTGCTGCTACCTAAGAAGGAGATTGTGACTATAGTAGAGGACTTTCCTACTATACCTAAGAAGGAGATTGCGACCAAAGTATATGACTTTCATTCTATTGCCTTATCAACTATTGTTTACTTGATTGTTGTGAACTGATTGGCTAATCGTCTTCGAGGGGTGCTTGGTAAAATTATTCCGCATGCAATATGCCTTTTCGTTTGGGAGATAAACGACACAATGTATGTCAATCACATTTAAGGTTATTGCTGACTGAAGGAGGTTAACTGTTCGTGGAGTGCTTTAGAAGGTGGACTTTTTAAAGGCGTACAATTGTGTGGGTTGGCATTTTCTGTGGGCTTCGCTCCATTAGAGAGGTTTCTTATACCTGGATTTCATGGATGAAGTAGTGTGTTACGATCTCTTTGTGTGCTATTGTGGGCATGGTTTTCCCAGTGGAGGTTTTTTTTTCAGCCATAGAGGGGTGCTCAACGAGGCTATCCTTTGGTCCCACTTCAATTCGTTTTAGTTGCTGATGCACTGTCGGTTATGGTGGAGAGAGTTGTAGCTGGGGGATTTCGTTCCGGCTATTTGAGGAATGGGATCTCCGTACTGATTCTGCAATATGCGGATGACACAATTCTTGTTTCAGTAGGTGGTGTGGAATGCTGCAGAGGATTCTCGGTTGCTCTAGATCTATTTGAGGTTTCAAAATTGATGATTAATAGAGCCAAGTCGACTTTTGCATCTTTTGACTTAAGTGCTGGGGACTGTGGCTCGTGCAACTACATTTAGAACACCCAGGGCTGCTCTGACCTTGCATTATTTTGGTCTTCCCTTGTCTACTGGCAGGTTACATCAGGTGGATTGGATGCATGTGATCAATAAGTTGGAATAAATTGGTCAACTGGAAATAATCATGTTTATTTCGAGGCGGTAGACTCGTGCTGCTTAAGTTCGTTCTTTCGGCTATTTTCATGTTCTTACTCTTTAATAGTTCGCTCCTTGCTTGGGTTAGGGGAAGATTAGAAGCATGATGAGATGTCTTTTCTGGTGCAACTCATGTTCTGGTCCAACTCATGCGACTCTCCTGGTGTACCACTAGTAGATCGGGGAACTATGGTGCATTCCAAAGATGATGGTGGACTTCGTGTTCTTGGCCTCAAAGAGACGAACCGAGCATTAATAACGAAGTGGATGACTCGAATATGTGGTAAATGTGATGATTTGTCGTGCATAAAGAATTTAAGGGGTTGGAGAGAGCCGTTGGTGCCACCCTCACCCCCAATATTTTTAAGGAGAATTTCTGCGATGATTGCTAATGTTTGACCGTTCCTGAGACTTGTGTTGGGGGAGGGTGAGGGCTTTTGCTTATAGCATGGAAATTGGGCGGAGAACGGGGCGTTATGTGAGAAGTTTCGTCGGCTTTATGCATATTATCCAATGTTTCAGTTGTTGATTGGGGGGGGGGGGTGGATGGGGCTTTCTTTCCCACTTTTTGTTTTGATGTGATAGACTAGAGGCTGGCCGAGCTTGTGACGTTAGTGGATTCACTATATGGTGTGGGTGGTCCCCTAGGGGCACGAGGCCACCAGTGTTGGTTTGATGGCAGATTTTCTGTTAGGAAAGCTTACAAGGCGTTATTAGGGACGATGCCCTTTGACCCTTGAGGTTGTGCTTCTGTTTGCAGGAGGATTCGGGGTTAAAACCTTCCACCTTGAATCAAAGCTTTTCTTTGGTTACTAAGACATGGTAGGGAGATGACCAGATCTAGACGTGCTAGATTTTTCAAAGAGGCAACTGTGTTTGTTGCTCGGAGGCTGATAAAGATATTGATCATCTTTTTTAAAGTGTAAAGGTTCGAGGGATATATGGGAAAACTTTGGCTCCTCAGTTATGCTTTCTGGCACTCAGTTGGCGCTAGTTGGTGCCGTAACGAGGGGGATAGAACAGTTTGGCAGTAATCTGTGGTTGGCCAGAAGCATGTTGATTTTCCCGACCGACTATATTCCATGTTAAAAATGTAATCAAACATGCTAGATCGTTAGTATTTGCATGCTAGATCAAGCCGAATACTGGTCTTTGTTAATTTATGGCTCCTTAAGAACGGTACCATAATATTGTGAATTAATGGTGAAGTTTTTGAGCACACATCTTCACGATGAATGCCCTTTTTCTTTTCAAAAAAACAAGATTACAACTTCCATTCTACTTCGTGAGGCACCCTCTCACTGCCTCGTGTCAGAAAATAATTTCACCGCTTACGCACCCACCTCAGGTTGGCTCCCCTCCCCCAGCAATGAAGCAATGTTGCCAATATCGGAAATTGCCACCACAAAAGATGCTGCCCCGAATGGTTTGCGGTCATGGGAAGGTGGAGATTTGGTGTTGGTTCTTGATGCATTTGTGGACCTCCATCTCAACGATCAACATTCTTTATTGTTAATAATCCTTCAATCCATGAAAAAAACTGAACATGTAAAGGCTTACTGTCAGAGTATAGGAATATGCTACAGAAAGGGTATGTGCATTTCTCCCGTGGTTACCGGTTAAGCTGTTGATATCTTCACTGAGCCGCCTTTGACATGCAAATCCAAGCTGAGCATGATGGATCTCTGTTCTCCAGCTTTTTTTTGGGGGGGGGGGGTGGGGGGTACATTATAATGCAGGTCTTTCCTAATTTTAACCTTCTAATGTTGGTTTTCCAATTCTCCCATAGGATACTCCCTACATTTATGAATGTCAATCATTTTTTCTACATATATTTCTTTATTTTTGTTGAGATGTTGTATTTATATAAGGGAGCCTGACTTAGAATTTTATTTACTCCATCTCTCCTTACTGATGTTTATTTTGATGCAAATTATGAATGTTTGGTTTTTCCATAATCACTTGTGTATTCTCTGTGATTACATACATATCATATATAACAACAACAATAAGAAAGCCTTTTTCCCACAATTAAGTAGGGTCAGCTACATGGATTCTTCGCCTCTATTCAGATCTATCGTGGATCAATCCCGAGCTTATATCCACAAAAGTAAGATCCCTTCGTATATGTTGGAGTATTTGTTATGTGCGCCTGTTGAGATGTAGCAGGGTAAATGGATCATGGAGAAGATCCATTTACCCCATCTAGTGTTTAGTCCCACATTGTCCAGTGGTGGGACTTGGAGGCTCTGGAGAGGCTATATAAGGAGCCCCAGACCTCCTATATCCATGGAGATAAAGGAATGCAATATCCACCCCTTTGAGGGCTTCTTCTGTGGTTTCATCCTGCTCCTCACGGAGTAGGGTTCCACATTAAATCCCATTCTTCATATGTTCTTTATCATTGTTCCATGTTTTCGCTTCCGCTTTCTATTTCTTAACATGGTATTAGAGCGGGTCGATTCTCGAGGATTTTTTTAATGTTGTAATTTGTTTGAGATTCGATTATCATTCGATTATGGTGCAAGATATTTTCATATTGTTTAAGTCATATAGATTCGAGGGTATTCAGAAACCCTTGTTTCTGTGAAGATTCCCGAAGATAAGAAATCATTGGGTTCCATCTCAGAAACCCTAGATCTGGTTTTGCATCTAGGCGGTGCTCGGCATCCATCCAGCATCCTGTGAAGTCAAGAAGTCCTCATCAGCAGCAGAGTCACCCATTGCGGCGTCCAGGCGGTGCTCCATGTCTCACCAGCAAGACCCATTGCGACATCGACAAGCATCAGGCTGTGCGGAACCCATCGTGCCATCACGGAGCACCCCGCAGGCCCCATCTCCAAGCGCACAGATGCACCGCAACTCTCCAGGGAGCGTTGCTCCTCGCTACAATCTCCAAGATCTAGACCCAGGCGCGCAAGATTGCTGTCCAGCGACGCATCTCCAACAGATCTTGCCATATACAACGGCGCAGATTCTTGAGCGGCTCATGGCGGTGAGCCCTAGTGAGCCCTAACGATTATCTTCCAAGCGACCTCATGCCGTCAGACCTTGCACAAGGACACATCTTGCGCTGCAAGTCCCCGGCGGCATCTCGAAGCAGAAGACTCCCAGGTCGATCGCCCAAAAGCCCCTCGTAGCCGAAACGCGCAGGCGGAGAGTCTCCACCATCCTCATCCTCTTCCTCACGCGGTGCCTCTCCACGCGCAGACCCTTTCCTCGCGAGCTGCATCGGACCTTAACACCGGTGCAGGCGCACCTTCCAGGCGGCGAGCCCCCTCATGCTCCCACGCCGTCAATGCCCCGCGCTCCGACCTCTCTTGCGGCTCCAGCAGCAGGCAGCGAGAGCCGCCTTCCCCTCGTCCCCGAAGCCCTGCGGCGACGGCAACATAGAAAGCCCCATCAGGGGCAGCATGTGAAAAGAGGGTTCCCAATCGTGGGAACCCTAGTTGGAGTGACCGTTTTATAAAAAAGAAGGGGAGCCTGTGGTTCAATTTTTTTTTTAAAAAGAAAGAGGTTGCAGATAAAAAAAGGAAGAGGTGGAATGTTAAAAAAAGAGGGGTGGGGCAGCAAGTTTTTGAAAAAAAAAGGAGAGAGGATGCTGCATTCTATAGAGCTCAATTGGGCTAAGGCATATTTTGGGCCCAATGGGCCGTTTTTTTTTAAAAAGTGATAAAAAAAGAGAAGACAGAAAAAGAGGCGCGTACAAAAAAACCGTACGCAAAATTTAAAAAAGAAAGGAAAGCCGGAAAAAATGTGTCAAAATGGCTTTAAAAAATGTTAAAGAAATTTTCAAAAAAAAATGACGGCTTGAAAAAAATGATGATGAAAAGCCGCAAGTATTTTTTCGAGAATATTCATGTTTTTCCCATATTTATGTATTATCTTCTCTTCTCCCAACGTGGTCAACAATGTCATTCCGACCAGTATGGGAGAAAGGAGGAGTATATGTAGAGTCATAGGTCTATTCAGATTCTCCATATCCAGATTTGCAGACTAGCCAGATGTTCAGACTCTACAGTTCAGTTTCAGACTCGACGTCAGATATTTCCGAGTCTCGAGATTCAGACACGCACGAGCAAGGTTTAAAAAAGCGTGAGGCGGTCCGAGGCGTTTTCCCAAAATGTGAGGCGAGGCATAAGCCTCAATTTTTTGGAAAGAAAAATTAAAATTAAAGCAAAATAAATTGGAATAAATAACAACACAAAATATTGCAATATATTGTCCTAAAGTTCAATACAAACTGCCAACTACAACTATGATTGTTCAAAGTTCAAATACGATTGCGATATTAGAAAAGAAAACATAATAAAGTTTGACATGACACCAGCATGAAATTAATGCAACATATTGTCCATCACTATTATGTAATACATCGAAATCACTAATCATCGATATTGATTCAATGAATCAACATCAGTCGTCTCGCCCCTTAGCAGTGTTGTCGCCGCCGTCGTCGTCTTCACTGCTCCTACTACTCATTGGGTCATCATCAGAATCATCCATATAATTCAAATGCACATCATCATCAGCCTCATCATCGCTTCCATCCTCAGAATTGGAGTACTGCTCCTCAACATTAATAGGAGTTTTTCCTTTACCTAAACAAGAAAATAATATGCATAGTCATTCATTTGAAAGTTAATCACAAAAAAGCATCGGACATTCTTTTAATTTGTAATATTGTATTGCACCTTTGTCGTATTTTCCCCCTTTCTTTTTAGGTCGAGTGACTTGAGCTCCTTCACCTCTTTCACCTCCTTCCTCCTCGAGATGATCATCCTCAACGGGTATGTTTACATCGAGATTCTGATAGACCTCGACATCTTGAGCTTCTGAAATCCATTCACCACCGGAGTCAATGTCTTCCAAACATAAAGGATCTTCTATTGTTTTCTTCCTTAATTCTCTATGTTTCAATTTCAGATTGAACATGATATAAACCAGATCATTGAGCTTCGCTTGTGATAAACGATTTCTTCTCTTTGTGTGGACCTATATAGACATATACATACGTAAGGTTTAAGTGTTTAACATGAAACAAAAATACTATCATAAAAATAAATAATGCTTTAATCACTTACTTGATTAAACGAGCTCCAATTACGTTCACAGCCAGAAGCACTGCAAGTCAAGCTCAATACCCTAATAGCAAATGATGCCAATTCAGGTGTTTCATCTCCAAACAACGTCCACCAATCCACTGATAATGGTCAACATATTTTAGTAATTATGTTAAACTATATGCAAAACTCTTACAATTTATTTGCAACACTCACCAGGACTTCTTGTTTTCCTTGTATTAACAACATTTGCCCATCCGAAAAATCCTCTGGCATGCATAAAAGAATCAAGTTGTGAATATGCTTTCATCATCGCATCTGGATCAATGATCAATCTTTCCATGCATGAAAACAATCCCATTTTGACTTCTAAGTGATTAGAAAATGTCGGTTCATAATGAAAGTGGGGATTGAGGAAATAAGCAGCAACATGTAAAGGCCTGTGAAGTTGACGATCCCAACGACTATCAACAATATCCCAAATAATCTTATATTTGGTCTCGTCATTTTCTAGATTTCTAGCAATCTCTTCCTTGGCCATGTCCATGGCTTCATATATAAATCCCATCGGTGGATATTTTTCAGAATCCACCAACCTCAAAACGGTGACCAACGGTTTCGTGGTGTTGAGAACATATGCAACACCAGGCCAAAACGACTTGCTCTTCACAACAATGTTTACCACACTTTGCCCCAAAGGTCGATTCACATAAGAACTATTCTTCCATGCTCTTGAAGTGAAGAAGGATTCAAGTGAATCCTTGGCTCTAATCAAGCTTTGCAATGTAAGAAATGCAGTGGCAAATCGAGTAACGGCGGGTTTCGCCAAATCACAACCTGCAATTTTTCTCACCATTGCTAAAACCCCAGCATGAGCATAAACAAAATTGATTTTTTTGAACACCGATGCATGAAGAGGCAATTTAAGGATATCCTCCAACATCAAATCTATGCAATGCGCTGCACAAGGTGTGCAGTAAAGATTCTTCCTTTTATCCATCAACATCTGTCCAACTGCTTTATAAGTGGATGCATTATCCGTTATTGCTTGGACAACATTCTTCTCTCCGACCTCCTCAACAACTTCATCCAATACTTTAAAAAGCATCCTAGCATCTTTAACTTGATCGGATGCATCAATCGACTTCAAGAAGTAAGTGCCTTTGGGATTATTCACCAAAAAATTAATCAATGTGCGTCCTTTCGTGTCAGTCCAACCGTCCGACATGATGCTACAACCCATGGCAATCCAAGAAGCCTTCACCTCATCAACAAGAGTGGTAATGGCCTGCTTCTCTTCTTTCAAAATCCAAGTTCGGAGTTCATGCATGGTTGGTGGCTTGAAACCCCTTCCATATCCACATACATCAGTCATCATCGTTAGATAAGGACTATTGGCTATGTTGAATGCCAATGAATTCTAAAAAATAATCTCCCAATGCTCCTGCAAATCCACCTCTCATCTTTTTTCCAAATTGCATTTAAAGTGAGTTGTTGTGTAGGAGGATCCGAAGTACCTACACCCCTACCTCCATGTGCAATAAAAAAATCCATCGGTCCTCGAGCTTGCTTTATACTACTAGAATCTGTCGGTGCTCTTTGTGACGGTTCATTTTCATCACATCCAGATGGCCTTTGCATCCCAACTCGGCAAACTTCTTCCATGTCTTCAAATCGTCTTCTCTTTTCATTACCCTTGCTGTCCATGAACATCTTCATCTCTTGTTGAACTTCAATAGGAACGCTTGGACAAGCTCTCACATTCTTGCGTGTCTTTGCAAGATGGTCTTTTAGTCGCTTCACCCCACCGGTGATCTTCATCGAACAAAAATTACATTCAACATATACATATCCTTTCCCTTTGTGATGATCGTCCATTTCAAGTTCTCGGCAGTATCTCCATCAGGGATCCGATCGCCCCCCCCCCCCCCCCCACTTTGGCCTTTCCTTCCCATATCTACATGTTATACAATAACATACACATATTGATATATACTAACAGTACAAGATGAACATACATGTAATCCTTCATCATGGGTAAGAATTTAACCCAAAACAATTGGAAAAATACATAAAAAAAGATCACATCAAAAAAACCGTTGAAAAATATTTGCGAAAGCCTCCCCCATAATGAAACCCTCTAATAGATAACAAATAAAGATGATGAACACAAGGAAAACATAAAAAAATTGAAAAAAAAATAAAAAAAATGTCGTTTCAGAGGTGGCGGCGACGCAGGGCTGCTCCAGCTGTGCGGCGAGAGGCTCGGCGATGGAGAAGGTGGCTGGGCGGCGACTCCGGTTGGCGGCGACACCGGCTGGGCGGCGAGAAGCGGTTGTATGGTGAGAATCGGGGCGGCGATATCAGGGGAAGGGCAGTGGGGTTTCGTTTCTGTCAAACGGAACGCCCCCTCCCCCCAACCCTTCGGTTTTACAAAAAAAGGTCACGCGTTTTGCACGCGACCTGAAATTTAAAAAAAATATGATTTTTTGAGGCTTACGTCTCAGCCTCACCTCGAGCGCCTCAGGCGAAGCTGAGGCGTACGCCTCTTATGATGTACCTGAGGCGTACGCCTCGGGGCATTTTGGGCCGCCTCGCCTCGAGACGTATGCCTTTGCGCCTCGAGGTGCCGCCTTTTAAAACCATGCGCACGAGTATGCGGTCTTCAATTTCGTGGTCCCCATCATTCTTGTGGTTGTTTCGACCAGAGTTTTCATGTGAGCCATAGGGACTCCAGAGCAGAGGATCATTCCCTATGCCATGTGGGCAAGGGTTTTCATGTGGTATCATAGGTACTCCATAGTAGAGCACCATTCTCTGAGCCAGATGGGAGAGACCCAGTTCTCCGACGAGGAGACTCCAGGCGCGGTTTCAGACTCGATGGTCAGATTCCAAGTCTTCTGTTGATTCACACTCCAGTCGTTCGTCCTCCTCACCTGCACGGCATGAGAAGCAACGTCCTCGACAACAGCAGTTGTGCGCGTTGGGTTGATATTGTCCATAGTGTCCTGTAGCGTGGGTTGAGTTTCTTTCTGTTTGTCCAAGCTGAGCATTGCATGCTCCAGCTTGAGGGGGAGTGTTGGAGTATTTTTTATGTGCGCCTATTGAGATGTAGCGGGCTAAATGGATCCTGGAGAAGATCCATTTACCCCATCCAGTGTTTAGTCCCACATTGTCCAGTGGTGGGACTTGGAGGCTCTGGAGAAGCTATATAAGGAGCCCCAGACCTCCTGTATCCATGGAGAAAAAGGAATGCAATATCCACCCCTTTGAATGCTTCTCCCGTGGTTTCTTCCCGCTCCTCACGGAGTTGGGTTCCACGTTAAATCCCGTTCTTCATATGTTCTTTATCATTGTTCCATGTTTTCGCTTCCGCTTTCTATTTCTTAACAGTATAGTCTCTTTCCAACACTTTTTGGGTCGTCTTCGTCCTCTCTTAGCCGACTCAGCATCCCAACACTCGCATCTCCTAACTGGTGCATCAACTGATCTTCTTTGCAAATGACCAAACCATCTTAGGCAGTTTTCTCGCATCTTATCCTCGATTGGAGCTACAAAAACTTTCTGTTTGATTGCAACATTCCGAATCCGATCTTTATGTGTGTGTCCACATATCATATATATATATATAATTTGTTTAGTATATAGCTCTTTGTTTATTTGATGCTGATTTTTGAATTATACATGCATTAATCTTGACTTTTGTTGGTTATCAAACATCATGAAGTTCGTGAAATGTACAAGATATCATCAATGACTGGTAAAAGAAAAGGAAAATAAAAGGATGTAATTTATGGATGCTGATGAAATTTCTTGAATTATAATTCTGTCACCAACATTAATAGATCCATGATGTTCTTGGCATTAACAAGCATTTGTTATCAATGTGAACCCTAAATCCTTGATGGATCTTCTATTTATTTATTGTGGTCATATTTGGAAATGTCCTACTCTACTGCTAAAGAGAGCACTGTATATCTGATTATGCATTTCCTTAATCTGTGGTCCTCACACACAGCCAGTTCTGATATCTATGTCTTTTATCATGTTCTTAACTTCAAATAAAGCTTTTCTTCACAAGTGCTGGTTGCCTGTTTTGTTTTTTCTTGTCCCACCTATGGAGCCCCTTGGTATGCACACACAGAGAATTCTGACACTCATGTTGCTATAGTTGCCATTTTTTTTACCCATTACCACTGCTATCGCATCATGCACTCATATTCCACTTTGTGCTGCGGCCGCTGTACCATTGCTGTTTCATTGCCGCACCCTGTTTAACTCCACCACTGCTCATAGCCTTTTTTATCAAGCCCGATTTTTTTGTGGCATAGGTAATTGTTTTCATCGAACAAAAGATGTGTACATGATAGCAGAAGTTTGAGTGGCTCATGGCCTTTGCATCAAGAAAAGATAAAGCGAAGGCTGGTCATAGGCCTTCAAGAAAACAAAAATATGACTCAAGTATTGCCAGCATGGCCTTGAAGCAAGTAAAATTATGAAAGGAAGTGCCAAAACTCAGCCGAAGTTCTCTTCAACTGTCATAGATAGTGATGTAAATCCTTTTAATGAAGTATTCCCCTTTTGTCGTAAGTCTCCTCTTCTTGGTTTATGCCTTTTGCTCTCCAAATATTTTTCAAAACCTTTTCTTGCTAAGATGGATGTGTGGACACACACGTAAAGATTGGATTCGGAATGATGCAATCAGAATGAAAGTTGGTGTAACTCTGATCGAGGATAAGATGCGAGAAAACCGCTTAAGGTTATTTGGCCATTTGTAAAAGAGGTCAGCTGATGCACCGGTTAGGAGATGCGAGTTCTGGGATGTTGAACCGGCTAAGAGAGGGTGAGGAATGCCAAGAAGTGTTGGAATGAGACTATACGAAGGGATCATAGTTTTTTGGATCTAAGCCCGAGAATGACCCAAGATAGCTCTGAATGTAGGCAAAGAATCCATGTAACCGACCCTACTTGATGTGGGAATAGGCTATGTCGTTGTATGCTCTTTTCTGATCTAGACTACTTTAGTCCTATCGTGCTTTCTCAGTCTCCTCTGGAACTCTGCAATCTCTTCTTCGAACCAGATTTCATGCATAATCACATCCTATCAATCATTTGATTCCATCACAATATGCAATGTTCGAATTTACCAATCGTCCCCTGTCCAGTATTTATCATCAGGTATCCCAGGGGAAAAAACAAGCTTTGAAGTACCCTTTCAAACTGCATTTTTCTCACAATAGACCTCTGTATCAGAAAAAAATACAACCTCTGAGGTATCCTTCTCAAACTGCATTTTTCTCACGGTAGACACCTCTGTATCAGAAAAACTTGAATTGTGTCACATACAAAATCATGTTTGTCTTCCTTCTTCTCCAGGAAAGAAATATTCCCATTTCAATATTTGGTTTTTGAAGTTCCCTATCCTCCATCTTCTCACACTCCTTAAGATCACTCAACTCTTCAACACTACTGCTCATGGTTGCTGCTGCATGTCTAACAAAACTTGTTGCAGAACTATAAATATGGAATAATGAGAAAAATGAAGAAAATAGAAATTGGTATTCCATGGATTTCGGTGCACTATATGATTTCTTCGTAATGCATGACTCAGTAATCATGTATTACTATTGTATTTTTATGCTACTGTGATCTATTAACTCTACATTAATGCTCATATGTCAACATTCTTTGTTTGTCATGGCTGCTTTAGAACTAATCCAGGGTTCTCTCTGAATAATCTAATTTTTGCCAGCTCAAAATTTCTTTGTATTTAACTGCAGCCATTGGCAATGGAGAGACAAAAGATCAGGATCTTTTAGGCCATTTATTGAAGAACCTTGCAAATCTAGCAGGATCATTCGATTCCAGGAATCTATCCGCTCTCCTGCAGGCATCTCAGGAACAACATAAAGGAAATTTGGCTGGACCATCTTCAGATGCTGCTCAAGCTATAATTTCCAGATGCATTACTGCAAATGAATCCCATAAGCCTTCTGATGCTCAGGGAGTTCCGGACTCTAATGGAAAGTTGGATAACGCTACTTCATGTCCCGTTGCCTCTTCAATTGAAATTGCACGAAAAGCGTCTCTCATGCAATACCATCCAGGTTAGGATACTTAATCGTAGCTTACACGTATCATCACTGAAATATTTTACATGTTAATTGATCAACTTAGCAATATATGTTCTGCTTGCAGAAGCTATTGTGCAGAAGGACGAGTCCAAAACACAGAGGTCTGGAGTGAACAATTTTGATTTAAATGATGTCTATCAAGATGAACTGGATATCATGGAGGAGCCCGAGCAAGTTGAAAATTCAAAAAGCCAAGGGACAGGTTCACCCAACTATCCTTTGTGGTTGCTGCAGGATCGTCATCAGTCAAGTCCCCCACAGACAAGTGGACATTCAAATTCACTATCTTCGGATTCTCGTGTCAGTTCAAATGGAGATGCACAGGTTAGTGTATATATGTGGCTGGAAAAGAGCCTCTTATATGCCTATGCTTTGATTCTTTTTTACTATCAAATTGCTAACTTCTACATTGTAGCAGTGTAATGCATGCCAATGCCATCTTCCAAAATGTCTTCATTTGCTGAATTGATTGTGCTCTTTCAGCTCTTGAAACTTCTTGGATGATCTTTTTTTTTCTTCTATATGCTTGGAAATTCAAAGGGGATATGAGCTATGACGTTTGATATCTCCATACCTAAACCACAAATTTGCTTTGAATTCTTTTGAAGTAAAAAGAGGTGGGCACCCATAATATACCACCAGCCTTAAATATTGATGAATATAGAAATCGATTACAGTTTCCAAGAAATAGACTTAGCATGTTGAAAGCTTGCTATGTATTTGATCTTATGAACTTATTACAACGATAACAAACCCTTTTTCATATTTAATTGTGGTGTGGTAGATGCGTTCTTTTATTCTGCTCCAACTAATCTTGGGTCAATCTGGACCTAGCTCTAACTAGGGAAGAACATACAACATTGCTTCCCTCCAGCATCTTGCTGGTTGTATGCGGCTTTCCTTGCAGATCCGATCCATCTTATATCTCATTTCTGTGAGGCTATCAATTTTCCCCCTGGACGGTTGTCTAATACTGCATCGGGAAGTCTCTCTCATGAGTCATCTTACGTTCTATGCTTACTGCACCATCTCGCCTTCCAATGATCTCATTAATTTTTTTTTGCTTTCTCAAACATGGAGATGGTGCTGTATTTGTAAAAAGCGGTTATTGGTTTCATTTGAGTGGAGACTATTTTGTATTATTGCAGTTATGTAATTAGATGAGTAATTAGATTTTTTTTTTCAAATTTTATTACACTACTCTTGTTTAAATATATTGCTTAGTGCTGGGACTTGTTTGAGTTGATGTCTATGTATGGGCCCCTGCACTACTGGTAACCCTTTTTTTAACCAAACTACTTGTAATCCTTGAAAAGAATATTATTCATTGGAATCTCTCAAGTAATATAATCATCACTTTGTCCTGAACTACATAAATATTCTGTTCTTGTTCATGATGCATCTGTGGAATGAACTATTGTAATTGATTAGCAAAAAGAATTGAGAACTTTACGTGATTATGAATTTTGTATTGGAGTTGTTAGATGAATTTCGGTATTTTTTGGACATGAATTATAAATTAAAACCTAGTGTTATTATGTTTTGTAATTATTATTGTGTCTTGTGTTTTAATTTCGATCAAACAGTAACATTCACTCCTCTTTGGCGTTGAAAAATTACAGTAAAAATCATTTAATTGCTTTAAGTATTGAGATTGATAGAATATTTTTTGTTAATTACATATTTTTTTGGAGGAATAATGAAGCTTACGCTCTGCCAAGAGGCTACACTCTGCCTTGATTTCAAGGAAGTCGCTTGTCGGGTGGGATTGTTCAAGCTTCTGGAGAGATATTAGATCGGTGTGTGGATACTGTTGGGAAAAATGAAAGAGCATGTTTATTCCATCAACCCTAGGCTCTCTTATATAGGAGAGTAGCCTATGGGTAAATTACATAAAGAAGAAGACATGAACTGGAAATAACTAAGAAATACATAATTGAATAATATATGCTAACACACCCCCTCAAGATGGAGCATAGATATCAATCATGCTCAGCTTGGATGCACACTTCTGGAACGGGCCTCGTAGTAGTGCCTTGGTGAAGAAGTCTGCATCTGCACAAGCTGAGATAGAGATTGCCTTACCCTTCTTGAACAGCAAACCCGCACCTGGAGAAGACTTAAGGTATCTGAGTATCATGTGTATAGCATCCATATGAACCTGGCGTGGTTGTTTCACGAACTGGATCACCCGACTCACTGCGAAGGTTATGTCGGGCCTAGTGATAGTGACATACAGAAGTTTGCCCACCAGTTCTCTGTATCTTCTCTTATCCACCTCCTCCGTATCATCATCATATAGTTTCATACTAGGGTCCATTGGTGTGGTAGCAGGTCGGCAACCAAGCATTCCTGTTTCACTTAACAGGTCAGTAACATACTTTTTCTGAGACATTACTAGCCCATACGGATTTATGGCGAACTCCAGCCCCAGAAAATATCTAAGAACCCCAAGGTCCTTAGTAACAAATTCACGCCCCAGCATCTCTTTTGCCTCCTTTATTCCTGGTATATCATCACCTGTAATTAAGATGTCATCTACATAGACCATGATTGCAATGGTGCCTCTGGAAGTCATTTGTACAAACAAGGAATGATCAGCATTCGAACGTTTGTAACCCTGTTTTTCAAAGAGATCTGAGAGCTTCTGAAACCACGCTCTGGGGCTCTGTTTAAGGCCATAGATAGCCTTATGAAGTCTACACACCTTGGAACACCCCCATCAACAGTAAACCCAGGTGGCTGTTGCATGTAGACTTCCTCCTGGAGATCACCGTATAAGAATGCATTCTTGACGTCCAACTGATACAGAGGCCACTCACGGGTAACCGCAACTGACAGCAAGATCCGTAGAGCAGAATGGCGGGCTACTGGCGAAAAAGTATCAAGGTAGTCCACCCCGTATGTTTGTGTAAAGCCACGAGTAACAAGGCGAGCCTTGTACCTGTCAATACTGCCATCCGCATTCTGCTTGATTGTAAATACCCACTTGCAGCTCACAGGTGACACATCAGCATGTATAGGAACCAGACTCCACGTTCCTCTAGACTGGAGTGTTGCCATTTCTTCCTCCATCGCTAGACGCCATCTACTATCCTTCAGAGCGTCTTGGTAACTCCTTGGAATATCTACAGTTGACAAGGCGACTACAAAGTTCCTGAAATCTCCAGATAGTCGTTCAAATGACACAGAAGCTGCTAACGGATATTTGGCACAACTTCGCTTCGACTTGCGCATAGCAATAGGAACATCTAAGTCAGTTGTGTCCTCGTCTGTCCTCTACAACACATCCTGCTCAGAAACATCATTAGATCCATCAATAGTAATATCTTCAGAACATACCTCAGGCGAGTTAGTGGATGAGTCATGACCATGAGCTGGAGCAGTCCTGCGGGTATAATGAAATTGTAGTGGTGAAACAGGTATAGGAATAGGAGGTGCAGACGATGATAATGGAGCTGGTGGTGGTGGAGGTTGTGATGGTTGTAATGGTGGTGGTGGTGGCACATAGATAGCATCGGTAGTAGCTGGAGGTGTCAACTGATCACCTGAGGATGAGAAATACATGACGGATTCAAAAAATGTAACATCTGCACTAACAAGATACCGTCTGCGCAATGGATCATAACACTTGTACCCCTTCCGAGTTCTGGAGTACCCAACAAACACATACTTGATAGCCCTAGGAGAGAGCTTGTCAGTACCTGGAGACAATTGGTGGACAAAGGCAACCGAACCAAACACACGAGGAGTAAGAGAAAATAGTTCTTTATAAGGGAAGATAAGGGAAAAAGGAATCTTTTCTCCTAGAACAGATGACGACATACGATTGATTAAATAACATGCTGTAAGAACCACGTCACCCCAATAAGAGTAAGGAACATGGCTCTGTATAAGAAGTGACCTGGTGACATCTAGTAAGTGGTGATGTTTCCTTTTAGCAATCCCATTCTGTTGGGAGGTACAGGCACAGGATGTCTGGTGGATAATCCCTTGGGATGAAAAATAATTGGCTAGGAAATGAGTACACAATTCCAGGGCATTATTACTTCTCATAATTTTAACAGATGTGGAGAAAACATTACGAATCTCATTAAGAAAATTGATAATAATATTTCCCGCTTCAGATTTATTCTTTAACAAAAATACCCATGACACACGAGAAAAGTCATCCACAATAACAATATAAAAACGGTGTCCCTGATGGTCAGGAACACGACTCAGACCCCAGATATCAATATGAAATAACTCAAAATTGGAGGTACTACTCCGATACTGACGACTGGGAAAGGTAGATCGACGATGTTTTTCCAACTGACACGCCTCACACTGGATAGATGTGTGAGGTAAAACCTGGGGTAACACACGACGCAACTTCTGAAGAGGCAGATGTCCAAAGCGCAGATGCCATAGTAGAGGAGAAACAGGTCCAGTAGGTAGAGATGAGGTGCCAGCAAAAGAAGTTTGGCATAGGCGATATAGGCCTCCTTGCTCATAGTCACGCTCAATCACGTTGCCCGTAAGGATGTCCTGAAAAACAAGAGAAGATGGATCAAAAATCGCCCGACATTGTAAATCCTTTGTAATTTGGCCGATAAATAATAAATTCATTGAAAAATCAGGTGCATGTAACACATTCTTGAGCTGCATCGATGGTGTCAGTCTAGTCTCCCCCTGACCAATAATCTGGGAATGTGTGCCATTAGCAATGACCACTGTTCGACCTGGGGGGATCTGTCTGTATCCTGTAAGTAGACTTTGATCGCCACATAGGTGATGTGTAGCGCCAGAGTCCATAATCCAAGCTAAAGTATCTGATCCACTACTAGTAAATGCATGTGTGCTACCTGATGTATTGGCAGAAGCAGAAGCGGATGTAGCAACATCAGAATGGCTCTCAGGAGTGGATGCTGGATGAGATGGAGGAATAATGCCCCTCAGACGGGCAACAAGATCATCAAAGCGCTGATCCAAAGAAGCAGCAGATGGAGGCTCTATCTGCTCAGCGACTCGTGCAGATGCAGGGAAACCATGCTTAGAGTAGCATGTGTCTTCAGTATGTCCGGTGCGATGACAGTAGGTATACGTTGGCCGAGTACGGTCTTCTCTACCACGAGGGCCACGGCCGCGTGTATGATGGTAACCTCCACGACCTCGGTTGGCAGCCATGGCTGAGGCAGTCTGATTTGTCGCTGTAGATGGAACAATGATCCGGCTCAACTTGTGGAAGGCTTCCTCCATAGGAGGAATAGTAGAGTCTGCTAAGATCTGAGACCGTGCTGCCTCATACTCAGGATCAAGGGCAGCGAGAAAAACTCCGACCATAGTGGCATTCCGGTAGGTCTTCTGTTGCTCTGGTCTGGTAGTCAGGGGGATAAAGCTATACAGCTTCTCGAACATCCCTCTCAAGGATGTGTACAGTGAGTGTAGAGGACGTCCATTTTGCTTGATAGTGAATATGTCATGTTGGAGCTGCAGAATCTTTGTCTCATTCTTTGCTTGAGAATATGTGGCGGCTGGAATATCCCACGTATCTTTGGCTGTGGGCTGGTGAAGAATATCGTTGGCAATCTCGATTGCCAGAGTTCCAGATAGCCAAACTTTGGCATATGCATCATCTGCCTCCCACGAGGCATTAACTCCAGTCTTCTCAGCAGGCTCTTTTTCAGTAAGAATGTGTTTCTTACCGGTTGATTTCATCATACTCATGAACTGCATTGCCCACAGTTCATAGTTCGAACCATCCATCTTCATAATCGGCGTTGGACCTCGAAATGCGCTTACAGATGGGATATCTGCCTTGCTTTCTGACATACTTGTAACCAAAGACTGGAGTCGTAGATTGAGAATAAGATTGTCTACACGGACATAGATGGGTTTAGTTGCAGGTGTAGACTTCAAGCAACCAAACCCATTCCTCTGAAGGTGTGCGCGCTCGAACTACGTGCAGAGATGATCTAGGCGCACAAAGGGGCGCGCAGGGAGCACGCGATTAGGCGCAGGGAGCGTGAGAGGGGCTGCACGAGAAGGCACGCTAGAAATGCGCTATATGCGTGAGGGGCACGCTGGAGAGCACGCTAGGGACGTACGCTAGGTGCGCAGCACAGTGCGCGATTCGTGCAGGCGCAGGCGGAGGCACCGCACGCGAGGGATGCGCGCACGGCACGCTGGAGATGCGTACGACACCGCACGATAGGGATGCACAAGCGCAGGAAGGCTGGAGGACTCGCAGGCGCAGGAGGGCTGGAGGACTCGCAGGCGAGATGCTCTGAGAGGCGCCTCCGGCGGCAGCAGTACGAGGAGAGAGAGGGCTCGACGGTGGGGCTAGGGTTAGGGTTAGGGTTTCAAGAACTCCGGTCTAGGACCGTTGCTCTGATACCATGTTGGGAAAAATGAAAGAGCATGTTTATTCCATCAGCCCTAGGCTCTCTTATATAGGAGAGTAGCCTATGGGTAAATTACATAAAGAAGACGACATGAACTGGAAATAACTAAGAAATACATAATTGAATAATATATGCTAACAGATACAGTCATGAGGACAACACATATCCTTTTGCGTTGGTTTGGGCTATACGGTGCATCAGGAATGATGTCATTTTTGGGAGGCATACTTTTTATACTGAGAATGTAATTGAACACGGTAGGATGCAGTGTATAACGTAGAAAATATAACTCAATGTAATTTATAAGTTTTAACATATATATATATATATATGTAGAGGTTTACGTTATGTTATGATGTACTGTTACGTATTTCTTATTTATCTCATGTACGTCTATGTAATTTACCCAAGGGTTTTCTCTCTATATAAGAGACCATATGGCTCTATGGAATAACTCAACAGAGCATTATTGACTCTGACATGGTATCAGAGCTAAAACCCTAATCTAGGCTTTTTCCTCCACCCCCTCCCGTTCGGCCGCCGCCTCTCCTTTCTTCGGCCGCCGCCCCTTCCAGCCGTCGAGGCCCCAGCCTCCCGTCGCCGAGGCTCCAGCCTCCTCCCGCCGCCGTCCTCACAAGCCGCCGCCGACCCCACCCGCCGCCAACCCCACCAGCCGCCACTTGTGGCTCTCCTTCTCCGGTCGGCGTCGATTCAACGATGGGTTCAAGTGCATAAAGTCTACATATGCACTTGAATCCAAACGGGTCGTTGTAGACGTCATTTCTTCTGCCTATCGTCCCTAGGTCTTCTTCTCCGACGATATGTTAGAACAAAAGGTTGATATGCCCGCCATAGGTGCCTTTAAAGGTTCGGCACCAATAATCAAAATGGACTGGACGAACTACGAACTCTGGCTATGCAGTTCCTGAGTCTTATGAAGTCATGTGGTAAGAAGCATGTTCTTACCGAAGATGAGCCGGCAGAGAAGACGGGGATATATGCCTCATGGGAGGCTGATGATGCATATGCCAAGGTCTGGCTGTCAGGGACGCTCACGATGGAGATCTCCAACGACGTCCTTCATCAACCCACCGCCAAGGCGATGTGGGATATTCTGGATACTACATATTCTCAAGTGAGGAACGAGACAAAGATGCTGCAGTTGCAACATGATATTTTTACCACGAAGCAAAATGGGCGGCCTCTTCATTCTCTGTACACGTCCCTACGTGGGATGTTCGAGAAATTATATAGCACCATCCCGCTCACAGCCACCCCCGAGCAGCAGAAGACATTCCGCAATGCCACTATGGTAGGCGTATTACTTGCTGCCCTTGATCCGGAGTACGAGGCATCCCGCTCTCAGATCCTCGCCGATGCCACTATCCCTCCGATGGAGGAAGTCTACAGGAGGCTCAGTCGTATCTCTGTTCCCTCCAGTGCAACAACTCCACCTCCTTCGGCAATGGCGGTCTCCAGAGGACGAGGTAGTTCGTCTTCATTTCGTGGCCAAGGAGGTGGCAGACGTGGCCGAGGAGGTCGTGTGCGTTCAACGTGCTCATTCTGTCACTGCACTGGTCATTCCGAGGACACATGCTATTCCAAGCATGGTTTTCCTCCTTCTGCACGTGTAGCTGATCATGTTCAGGCTCCGTCAGCATCTACTCCAGATCACAGGTTCGAGGAGCTAGTGGCACGGCTTCGTGACATTATGCCACAGTCATCATCAGAGGGTGCTGATACATCTGACGTTGCGGCTTCTGCGTCAGCTACTACCTCTGCTACTGCCAGTACCTCATGCAGTATTTCTGCCTTTTATCATAACCACGATCTCTCAGGTTGGATTGTTGACTCTGGAGCCACCCATCATCTCTGCCGTGATAGAGATATGCTGCAGTCCTACAGGGATGTTCAGTCTGGTCGTTCCGTGCTCATAGCTGATGGCACTCATTCCCCTATTGTGGGTCAGGGGGAGACTTTCTTATTGCCCTCCATGCACTTACAGAATGTTCTACATGCACCAGAGTTCTCCATGAATTTATTATCAATTAGTCAGATTACAAAAGATTTGCACTGTCGTGCTATATTTGACCCATCTTCAGTCATTTTTCAGGACATACAAACGGGCAGGGTGATTGGTTGTGGTTCTGAGCACAATGGCCTTTATCGTCTAGTACGGAACTCCTACGTTGGCGTCTCACTACACTCTCAGGGATCCGTTTCTCCGTATACATGGCACCTTCGCTTTGGTCACCTTCCGCTCCAGAAGATGCGTTACCTCCTGCCACAAATCTCTCCGAAATCTTCATTTCATTGTGAAGCGTGTCAGTTAGGGAAACACCATCGTTTTAGCTTTCCTAGTCGTCAGGGTCGGAGCAGCCGCTCCCCGTTTGAGTTATTTCATATAGATATTTGGGGTCCTAGTCGTGTCCCGGATCATCAGGGTCACATGTTTTATCTTGTTGTGGTTGATGATTTTTCTCGTGTTTCTTGGACTTTTCTTCTTAAGAATAAATCTGAAGCAGGAAGTGTTATCACAAATCTTATCAATAAAGTGCAGAATGTTTTTTCCTCTACTGTTAAATATGTGCGCACGGATAATGCATTGGAATTCTGCACTCGTTCTCTTGCTCAGTTTCTTTCCTCTAAGGGCACTATCCACCAAACTACATGTGCTTACACATCTCAACAAAATGGAGCCGCGGAGAGGAAACATCGACACTTTCTTGATATTGCTCGCACATTACTTATTCAAAGTTGTGCACCATTAGCCTTTTGGGGAGATGCTATACTTACAACATGATATCTGGTAAATCGTATGCCTTCTACCGTTCTTGGGGAAAAGGCTCCAATCTCCGTTCTCTTTCCTGATAAGGACTTGTTTTCACTTACCCCTCGTGTCTTTGGAACTGTCGCCTTTGTTCATCGCTTGTCTCCAGGACTTGACAAGGTCTCTCCTAGAGCTGTTAAGTGCGTTTTTGTGGGCTACTCGCGGACACAAAAAGGATATCATTGCTATGACCCTATTAACGACAAGTACTATGTGAGTGCTGATGTTACATTTTTTGAGCCAGTCATGTACTTCTCCCCTGCAGGTGACAGATTGGTTTCCTCTACATCTACGGATGATAATGTCTATGTTCCCCTACCTCCAAGTCTGGGTCAATCTGAGTCCACTACACCACCACCACCACCACCACCTCCATATCCTCCCATTCCACCATTCCCTAAGTTCTACACAAGGCGGTCAGGGCCTGCTCAAGCTACACGTCAACCATCCAGCACGCCTCAGGTATGCTTCGATGTTATCGCTAACGATGGGTTAGATAATGCACTGGTGCAGGAATCTTTGATACAGGAGGATGATCCGCCAGTCAGTACAGTGAATGATGATATTGATCGTCCTATTGCTCATAGGAAGCAGAAGAGGCAATGTGCGTCCTATCCTCTTGCGTCTCAAGTGTCCTTTCATCGTCTTACTGGTGATTTCCAGAGGTTTGCAGCAGCTGTCTTGACGGTTGAGATTCCACGGACTTATCAAGAGGCCATGAAGATTGATCACTGGCGTTTAGCCATGGAAGAGGAGATGCGTGCCTTACAGTCTCGAGGGACTTGGTCCCTAGTTCCTATTCCTCCTGGTGCTTCTGTGGTGAGTAGCAAGTGGGTGTTTACAGTTAAATATCACGCAGATGGGCGTCTAGATCGGTACAAGGCCAGACTTGTCGCACGAGGCTTCACCCAAACCTATGGGGTAGATTATTTGGATACATTTTTACCAGTGGCTCGACACTCGACTCTTCGCATTCTACTATCTGTTGCTGTGGTACGTGATTGGACCATTTTCCAACTTGATGTCAAAAATGCATTCTTGTATGGTGATCTACAGGAGGAAGTCTACATGCAGCAGCCACCGGGTTTTGCTGCTGAGGGGGAGACTCAGATGGTGTGTAGACTTCATAAGGCTATCTATGGCCTTAAACAAAGTCCAAGGGCATGATTCCAGAAGCTTTCCTAGCTGATTGAACGACAGGGGTTCAAGAGATCAAATACGGACCACTCATTGTTTATCCAGAAAACTCCCAGAGGTATGGTTGTCGTCATGGTATATGTTGATGATATTCTGGTTACAGGAGATGATGCTCAGGGAATCGAGATGACTAAATCTCTTTTGAGAAGTCAGTTTATTACGAAGGATCTAGGCACGATACGATATTTTCTGGGGATAGTGTTTGCGAGAAATGCACAAGGAATGGTAATGACCCAAAGAAAATATGTCACAGACTTGCTAGTTGAAACAGGAATGGTTGGATGCAGACTGTCGAGCACTCCTATGGACCCAAGTATGAGACTTTACGACAATGATACTGAAGAGGTGGACAAAAGAAGATACAGAGAGATGGTGGGTAAGCTTCTATACATCACCATAACTCGACCGGATATTGCCTTTGCAGTAAACCGGGTGAGTCAATTTATGGAGCAGCCTAGGCAAGTTCATATGGAAGCCCTGTATATGATATTGAGATACCTGAAGTCTTCCCCAGGCACATGTTTGTTATTTAGAAAAGACATAGATCTGTCTATTTCCGCTTGTGCAGACGCAGAATATGCAGGATGCCCAAAGGATCGTAAGTCTACTTCAGGATTTGCTATCTTCATAGGAAGCTCTTTGGTTTCTTGGAAAAGAAAGAAACAAACTGTTGTGGCGAGTTCCAGTGCTGAATCCGAATATAGAGCCATGGCACAAGCAAGCACAGAAATGATGTGGGTTCGAGCGGTCTTGGAAGATTTGAATGTAAATGTCTCTTTACCTATGCAGCTTCAATGTGACAACCAGGCAGCATTGTTCATTGCCAATAATCCAGCTTTTCATGAAAGAACAAAGCACATCGAGGTAGATTATCACTACACTAGAGACATGATCCAGAAGGGCTTGATTTCCACTTCACACATCAGTTCATAAGACCAGACTGTTGATATATTTACCACGCCATTGCTCAGAGGACCTTTCCAGAGATGTTCTTCCAAGCTGAGCATGATTGATATCTATGCTCCATCTTGAGGGGGAGTGTAGAGGTTTACGTTATGTTATGATGTACTGTTACGTATTTCTTATTTATCTCATGTACGTCTATGTAATTTACCCAAGGGTTTTCTCTCTATATAAGAGACCCTAGGGCTCTATGGAATACCACAACAGAGCATTATTGACTCTAACAATATATATATATATATATATATAGGGAATTTATCCAGAGAGCATTGTGCCGATTTGGGTTTTTTTGAGCACCCAATTGTAGCCGTACATCTACAAGATTCAATCCCCAAAAAATAGGAACTAATTTTCGTATGGAAATAAAACAAAATCGGAAATTTAAACTTTTCTAAAAATAGCATTACATATTTGGGAAGGCAAGGCACACGTATATGATTGCTAAAACTATCGATTCATTCCAACGCAAAGGACTTTTTTCGTTTCAACGCAAGAAAAGAGGTATGTGATTCGTTTCATGATTTGATCGCTTATTTCTATCACAATTTCGTTGTTTTAATGATATTTTTTTTTCTATTTCATCGTTTCATGATTTCATTATTTGATCGCTTATGAAATTTCATATTTTCTATCGTAAGCAATATTTTTTTCGAGAAGTATGATTGAAAAATGAGAAATGGGTGTTCATAATATCAATTTTATTCAGTTTGATACATGATCTTTAGTAATAATTTATTTTTTATCGACTGTATTTTGATTTCATATAATAAGATATACGGAGTTACTGATGTATTTACTTAATTTACTTATAAGATATTTTATGTTACTAATGCTAACATAATTGTTACTTTTTCGTGTGTTATTTTGAAGATGTACTAAGTTACTGCTCTTATAGTCATTATTACTGATGAAAATGCTAC
Source organism: Ottelia alismoides (assembly GCA_037367405.1). Taxonomy (NCBI): domain Eukaryota; kingdom Viridiplantae; phylum Streptophyta; class Magnoliopsida; order Alismatales; family Hydrocharitaceae; genus Ottelia; species Ottelia alismoides. The sequence continues at coordinate 152,719 of JAZKJV010006762.1, forward strand.
AAGTTACCTCAGTAATTTAAATATTTACTTGTCCTTTGCTATTAATTACTGATATAGAAGTAAAAGTTACTGATTCTTATAGTCATTATTACTTCCTTGTGTTACTTTGAAGATATAATAAGTTACTACTCTTATAGTCATTATTACTGATAAAAATTCTACAAGTTACTTGTCATTGAATGATTCTTACTGAAGCGAGTATATTGCTGACTTACTAACAGTTTATTACAAGTTACGTGTCATATAACAAATGTTACCAACAATTCATTACAAGTTACTTGTCATTGAATGATTCTTACTGAAGCGAGTATATTGCTGACTTACTAAGAATTTATTACAAGTTACTTGTCATATAACAAATGTTACTAACAATTCATTAGAAGTTACTTGTCATTGAATGATTCTTATTTAAGCGTGTATATTGCTGAGTTACTTTTCTTTATACAATTCTTACTATTCACGGATATAAATTAACTTATTGTTTCTTGCAGAACAAAGCATCAATTTGGTATCTTGAAGAAGCTGCTATTATGTCGAGGAGCAATAGCAAAACAACATCATCTAACTGGACTAGAAGACAGTTGAAATTTGGATGTTCACCATATAACTATAATTAAGTAATTTATGTGTGACTTTCACTAACACTTGACGTATTACAAGTAATTAAATAGGCTACATAAGTAAAGAAGGTGCGATTCGATAGTAATTCAAAACAAAGAATAAAACAAGTAAGATATATAGAAGCATCAGTAACATGTAATAAATTGTAGGCAAAAGAAGGTAATGGAATAAGTATAAAAAATCACGTGATCAGTAACTTATGTAATGCTATCAGTAACACTCGATACATTATAAGTAATTAAAAATGTTATATAAGTAAATAAGAGGTGCTTCAGTAAGACTCAAAGTATTAAGTAACTATAACATTAGTAACAATCAAAATGACTTCAGTAAAATGGACATTTGTAATCAGTACTTATTATATGGACATTAGTAATTCACATACTTAATTACTGATCTCACAACAATAGTTACTTGAGAACAGAATATGTATTACTTGAGTAACATGAATGAATTACTGATCTCTGTAAATGTAATATTACAGATGTAAAATACTGACAATTGTTTCAGTATTACTGATCTCATAACACATAATTACTTAAGTACATTATTTACATTACTGATCAAATGTACAATGAATATTTCTTCGGTACGAAATTAATGATTTAAATGTATCTTTCCAAAACCGCCTTCCCTTTTTTAAGGACTCGATATAATTCGAAATATAAGAGGTTCAAACGTATTAATATCCTTCCAAAACCGACCACCTATTTTTAAGGAAATGATTTAACTCGAATTCTTATTATGTTAATAATGCAAACCACATTGTTATTGCCCAAACCGTCCCCTTCCAAATAGAACCAACACATACACGTGGCGGGCCCACATTTGGTGCTCACCACAACCCAAATCGGCACAGGGCTCTCTGGATATGCCCTCTATATATATATATATATACATACATACCTACATACTCATGCCTTGTGAGGTGGGTTCCATCTTAAGATGCTACCCCTTTCCCCTTAAAAAAATCAAGACCGACGTCGTTTGTTAGGCTTAACACCCCCCGTCATGCATCACCTGCTTATGAGCCCATCTTTGTATTCATAAATTGCATAGTGCATGTAATGAAAAAATCATGCCTTGAGATGTTCGAGGTGTACGCCTCAAGGAAAGACAACCATGTTTAGTAGTCTCGAGACGTATGCCTTAGCCTTTATTATCAAGATGTTCGCCTCACTCAAGCGAGGCGGTAGGAGGCGTTGACGCACGACATATAATTGGGACATTTGCCTTCAATTAATGTCTGAAACCTCCCAACCTTTCTGAAAGCCTTGAAACATCAACTTAAACCAATGAAGACTCGACTTAGACACATCGTTGTCTCCACCTCCTCGACGGCCTCCGGCTCCAGAGGCCTCCATCTTCAACTAACAACACCTATTGTAATTGAATTTTTTCAACCTGATTGCAGTATTATCTTATTTAATCCCGCATTGCTTAGTGTTGGGATTTGTATGAGTTGGTGGGTCCTATATATATTCCTACTACTTGTAATTCTTGAATAAATTGCATAGTGCATGTAATAAAAAATCATGCCTTGAGATGCTTGAGGTGTACGCCTCGAGGAAAGACAACCATGTTTAGTAGTCTCGAGACATATGCCTTAGTCTTTATTATCAAGATGTTCTTTATTATCAAGATGTTCGCCTCACTCAAGCGAGGCGGTAGGAGGCGTTGGGGCATGACATTTGCCTTCAATTGATATGTCTGAAACCCCCCAACCCTTGTGAAAACCTTGAAACGTCACCTTCAACCAATGAAGACTCGACTTAGGCACATCGTTGCCTCCACCTCCCCGAAGGCCTCTGGCTCCAGAGGCATCCATCTTCAACCAAAGATGCCTATTGTAATTGAATTTCTTCAACCAGATTGCACTATTATCTTAATTTCTTCAACCAGACTGCACTATTATCTTATTCTATCCTGCATTGCTTAGAGTTGAGATTTGTATGACTTGGTGGGTCCTATACATATATATATTTCTACTGCTTGTAATTCTTGAGTAGAATATTATGAAAATTTGATCCGATTGAGTCCTGCAGTGGAGCAGGACGGTCATAATGACCTCGTGTTTATTTCACATTTAAAAATGCAGGTTTAAAACATTTTATAAGCATCCTTTGACAATTTTTGCGAAAGCTACTATTGCTTACTTCTAATTTTGGTTATTCTAAAACATAATAAGTTTCCTACTTGACATTTACTATGTAAGAATTCCACTTAGGTTTCTGCAAAGATTGAAAATTTTGATTATCTGTTCCGAAAATGTCATTTCTTACTAGGATTATTTTATGCCTTCCAAGTTTCTCGGATTGTTACTTTTTTTTTAGTTTTAAAAAATCAAGGACTTCCTGACTAAGTATGCCTTAACAAAGAAATGGGTTTCATAGAAAAAGAGTTTTTGTACAGTTTCTGCTCATGTGACTTGTATAAGCTGAACCAATGGTGTCTTGCAGTTTTAACTAGCTAATGACCTGCACTTTTCTGTGGAAGTATGAGAAAATATGGATTTTAAGACATAACTCGTAACCTCATTTGGAACAACAACAACAAAGCCTTTTCCCACATTACATAGGGTCGGCTACATGGATTCTTTGTCTCCATTCAGATCTATCTCGGGTCATTCTCGGGCTTAGAACAAAAAAACTAAGATTCCTTCGAATACTCTCATTCCAACACTTCTTGGGCCTTCTCCCCTTCACCTAGCTGAGTCAACATCCCAAAGTTCGCATCTTCTAACGGGTGCATCAACCAACCTCCTTTGCAAATGTTCAAACCATCTTAAACGGTAAATACATATTAAAATATTTCAAGGTTGCAGAAAGCGGTAGTCGGTACTCGGTCGGCAGGGTCACTGACTAAGGATTAATCGGAAGTCGGGTGACTAATCGGATTTAGTCGACCATTAGTCGGTTTTAAATTTTTTAGTTATTTTAAATATATAAATCAATTTTTATACACATACTCTTATGTATTTGTATTGATTTGTATATTTTCTATATTATCATAATGAAAGAAAAGAAGTAATTGTCTTTAAATATAACATTAAACATATTGGAATAAGTTTGCTTTTAAAAAAATTGAAAAACTAGAAAATTAAAAAATCTCTATGTAAAAGTCGGCCTTGTAGTCGGGCGACTAGGCGGACTAGTCGGCCCGATTAGTCGGGTTGACCGACTAAGGGCCGACTAGGACTAGTCGAGTCGGCTACCCCACCTACTCGACTAGTCGGGCCGACTAATCGGCCTAGTCGGGCGACTTTTACAACAGTGAAATATTTTAATTGGAGAATAAGAATACGCTTGATAAACTTGTATTTTTCATCCGTTTAGGATAGTTTGTTGAAAAAATGAGTATATGCTAAAAACGTCTGCAATAATATTGATGTTAAATAGCATATATTTTATCATTATCCTTGCTGAGATTCCTTGGATCCTACCTCATCTATTATATAGGGGTTTCGTTGTCCGTCTCCTGTTTGTATTTGGATTCAAAATCAGCCCGTTTAAAGGGGATCCATCTGTGTGGAGAAGCTATATAATTCCCTTTAAGGTTAGGGTTATTATGTATCCTATATACTATCGTTCTTCTGCCATATTGAGAAAGCTCTACCACCGTGGTTGAAGATGTAGCCTAGTTAATGGTGAACCTCGTATATCTTGTGTCTTAGTTGTTTCATGCTTGCTTATCCACATATTTGATTTGCGCCATGCTTCTTCTACGCGACACACTTATTATATAAGTTGAAATTATATACACACAAATATTAATAAAAAATATATGTAAAAAATCATTTATTATATTTTGATATTTGCTAATTGTACTTTCATCTCTTCTCATCATCACTATTTTCAAATTGATTATACATTTTTTTGTGATAGTCAACAATTAGTTATTGTCATATCAACAATTACAAACATTATTACCATAAATAGAATATTTTTTCAATATCAAACTATGAATGACAATTTTTTAACAATTAATATCCATTGTTACATTTTAAAATAGTTTACAAGGAGATTATGCAAATGGTATCCTTATTTCAAGTAATTACATGCAAGGTTTAAAAAAGCGTGAGGCGGTCCGAGGCGTTTTCCCGAAATGTGAGGCGAGGCGTAAGCCTCAATTTTTTGGAAAGAAAAATTAAAATTAAAGCAAAATAAATTGGAATAAATACTAACAACACAAAAAATTGCAATATATTGTCCTAAAGTTCAATACAAAGTACAAACTACAACTATGACTGTCTAAAGTTCAAATACGATTGTGAAAGTAGAAAAGAAAACATAAAGTAGGAAATAAAGTTTCACACAAGCATGAAATTAATGCAACATATGTTCCATCACTATTGTGTGATACATCAAAATCGCAAATCATCAAAATTGATTCAACGAATCAACTTCAGTCATCTCGCCCCTCAGCAGTGTTGTCGCCGCCATCGTCATCGTCACTGCTACTCATTGGATCGTCATCGGAGTCATCCATAAAATTCAAGTGCACATCATCTTCAGCTTCATCCTCGCTTCCATCCTCAGAATTGGAGTACTCCTCCTCGTCAACATTAATTGGAGCTTTTCCTTTACCTAATCAAGAAAGTAATATGCATATTGCATAGTCAACCATTTGAAACACAATTCAAAAAAAAGCATCAAACATTCTTTTAATTTATAATATTGTATTGTACCTTTGTCATTTTTCCCCCTTCTTTTTAGGCCGAGCGACTTGAGCTCCTCCACCTCTTTCACCTCCTTCCTCCTCAAGAGGATCATCGTCAAGGGGTATGTTTGCATCAAGATCCTGATACGCTTCGACATCTTGTGCTTCTGAAATCCATTCATCACCGGAGTCAATGTCTTCCAAACATAACGGATCTTCTATTGTTTTCTTCCTTAATTCTCTATGTTTCAATTTCAAATTGAACATGATGTAAACCAGATCATTGAGCTTCGCTTGTGATAAACGATTTCTTCTCTTAGTGTGGACCTATATAGACATACATAAGGTTTAAGTGATTAACATGAAACAAAAACACTATCATAAAATTAAATAATGCTTTAACCACTTACTTGATTAAAGGAGCTCCAATTACGCTCACACCCAGAAGTACTACTAGTCAAGCTCAACACCCTAATAGCAAATGCTGCCAATTCAGGTGTTTCATCACCAAACAACGTCCACCAATCCGCTGGTAAAGGTCAACCACACATTTTAGTAATTATGTAGTATATGGAAAACTCTTAAAATTTATTTACAATACTCACCAGGACTTCTTGTTTTCCTTGAATTAACAGCATTTGCCCATCCAAAAAATCCTCTTGCATGCATGAAGGAATCAAGGTGTGAATCTGCTTTCATCCTCGCATTTGGATCAATGATCAATCTTTCCATGCATGAAAACAATCCCATTTTCACCTCTAAGTGGTTGGAGAATGTCGGTTCATAATGAAAGTGGGGATTGAGGAAATAAGCAGCAGCATGTAAAGGCCTGTGAAGTTAACGATCCCAACGGCTATCCACAATATCCCAAATAATCTTATATTTGGTCTCGTCATTTTCAAGATTTCTAGCTATCTCCTCCTTGGCCCTGTCCATGGCTTCATAAATAAATCCCATCGGTGGAAATTTTTCAGAATCCACCAACCTCAAAACGGTGACCAAAGGCTTCGTGGTGTTGAGAACATATGCAACACCAGGCCAAAAAGACTTGCTCTTCACAACAATGTTCACCACACTTTGCCCCAATAGGCGATTCACATAAGAACTGTTCTTCCATGCTCTAGAAGTGAAGAAGGATTCAAGTGAATCCTTGGCTCTAATCAAGCTTTGCAATGTAAGAAATGCAGTGGCAAATCTTGTAACGACAGGTTTCACCAAATCACAACATGCAATTTTTCTCGCCATTGCCAAAACCCAAGCATGAGCATACACAAAATTGATAATTTTTTTTTTGCTTTTTTGAACACCGATGCATGAAGTGGCAATTTGAGGATATCCTCCAACATCAAATCTATACAATGCGCCGCACAAGGTGTCCAATAAAGATTCTTCCTTTTATCCATCAACATTTGTCCAGCAGCTTTGTAAGCGGATGCATTGTCCGTTATGACTTGGACAACATTCGTCTCTCCGACCTCCTCAACAACTTCATCCCAACACTTTAAAAAGCATCCTAGCATCTTTAACTTGATCGGATGCATCAATCGACTTCAAGAAGTAAGTGCCTTTGGGATTATTCACCAAAAAATTAATCAATGTGCGTCCTTTCGTGTCGGTCCAACCGTCCGACATGATGCTACAACCCGTGGCAATCCAAGAAGCCTTCGCCTCATCAACAAGAGTGGTAATGGCCTGCTTTTCTTCTTTCAAAATCCAAGTTCGGAGTTCATGCATGGTTGGTGGCTTGAAACCCCTTCCATATCCACATACATAAGTCATCATCGCCAGATAATAAGGACTATTGGCTATGTTGAATGCCAATGAATTCTCAAAAAAAAATCTCCCAATGCTCCTGCAAATCCTCCTTCTCTCATCTTTTTTCCAGCTTGCATTTAAAGTGAGTTGTTGAGAGGGAGGATCCGAACTACCTGCACCCCTACCTCCATGTGCAATAAAAAAATCCATCGGTCCTCGAGCTTGCTTGATACCACTAGAATCTGTCGGTGCTCTTTGTGCCGGTTCATTTTCATCACCTCCAGATGGCCCTTGCATCCCAACTCGGCAAACTTCTTCCATTTCTTCAAACCGTCTTCTCTTTTCATTACCCTTGCTGTCCATGAACATCTTCATCTCTTGTTGAACTTCAATAGGAACGCTTGGACAAGCTCTCACATTCTTGCGTGTCTTTGCAAGATGGTCTTTTAGCCGCTTCACCTCACCGGTGATCTTCATCGAACAAAAATTGCATTCAACATATACATATCCTTTCCCTTTGTGATGCTCGTCCATTTCAAGTTCTCGACAGTATCTCCATCCGGGATCCGATCGCCCCCCACTTTGGCCTTTCCTTCCCATATCTACAAGTTATACAATAACATACACATATTGATAATGATATAAAAATCAGAAAAAAAACACAAAAACAACTGAATAAGGTCGCTTATAACAGGCCAAAAACTAACAAAAAATAAGGCATGGTAGGATGATATGCATGTTAGTTATTTTAGACTGAATGTGCATGAAAACCAAGAGCAGGGAAAAATATATAATATGATAATGTGACAAGGAAATGTCGGGCCTTATTTCTATACGCATAATGTTCTCCTAGAAAAAGCAAATCCACATACACAACTTGCTCTAGCTCTCTGTATAGAAGCATGCCTCGTTAAAAGTATACCTCAGTTTTTTTTGTACAAAGTACCGGTGCCACTATGATCAACAAAAAATGATCAAAACCCCGAAGATACTTCTTCATCTAAGATATAGTTATTACTATTAGACATAATATACTTATGTATGATACAATAATGATATAAAAAAACACAAAAACAATTGAAAAAAATCAGAAAAAAAAATTTAGGAGGTCTTGGCGGTGCAGACCTGCTCCGGTTGGGCGGCGAGAGGGTCGGCGGTGTAGAAGAGGGCTGGGCGACGCTCGGCTGGGCGGCGAGAAGCACGTCAGGGAAGGAAGCTACGGGCTCAGGCGATGGGCGGGAGGGTTTCTGTCGCACAGAAAGACCCTTCCCCCCGCGACCCTTCGGTTATTTGAGGCTTACGCCTCAGCCTCGCCTCGAGCGCCTCACGCCTCGAGCGCCTCAGGCGAGGCTGAGGCGTACGATCCTCGTCGGAGCTCTGAGGCGTGCGCCTCGGGGCGCTTTGGGCCCGCCTCGCCTCGAGGCGTACGCCTTTGCGCCTCGAGGCGACGCCTAAAACCATGATTACATGGAAGGTCATATCGATTTCTATATCGTTTCGATATTGTGTCGATACGATATTTCAACGATATATCGCAGAAATATCGCCCATATCGACGCTCTTTTGTGAAGGAAATGCGTAAAAGGGAGGAAATATCGCCATATCATTACCCTTACCAATCTCATCTCGATATCGATATATCGACGATATAACATCGATACATCGTGATATTTCCTTCCATGCGTAATTATACATTCAAAGAGTAAATTATGTTTATTTTTCAAAAAATCCAAAATGGGTCAAAGTCGGATATTATATTTAAATTTCCAGAAAAAATGAACAGATTTTTTTTTCAATCTAAGAATTGACATATGAGAGAGAGATCGTGGAAAGGCACGTATCTTCTATATTTTTACATTTCTCCATTCACCATATGCTATAGTTTTTTATTTTTTATTTTTTCAAATAAGATCTTCAAATAGGCTTTAGAAGACTTATCTTGGGATTGTAGCGGAAGTGCAAACGAGATGTGGGAGACGGTAACATCTTGTATCCGAAGGGTTGCCAAAGAGATGCTAGGCGAGTCAAAGGGAGGAGCTCCAAGCAAAAAGGAGGCTTTGTGGTGGAGTGGAGGGATGCAAGAGAAGTTCAAAATTAAAAGAGCTTTCTTTAAATCTATATCTAAGGATAGAATAAAGGAAACTATCACAAACTACAAAATAGCGAAGAAGGAAGCAACGAAGGCTGTAAGCGAAGCTAAGTCAAAAGCTTGTGAAGTTTTATACAAAAATCTTGACTTTAAGGAGGGCCAGAAGGATATATTCAGGTTAGCCGAAGCAAGAGAAAGAAAGACCAAAGATCTTTCTTAAATGAGATGCATTAAGGATGTGGAAGGTCACGTGCTTGTTATTCAGAAGGATATAGAGACTAGATGGAAGCAGTATTTCCATAAGCTTTTCACTGGGGAAGGAAATAGAGAGATCATTTTGGGTGATCTAGCTAGTAGTGAAAGTTACTTGAATCATGCAAGTTATAAACGAATACAAAAAAAAGGAGTAGATGAGGCTTTGAAGGTTATGAGACCTGGGAAAGGTGTAGGATTGGATAACATTCCTATGGAAGTAGAGAGAGTTTTAGGTGAGCATGGTTTGACTTGGCTTAATTTATTCAATGTTATTTGGCGAAGTATGAAAATGCCTGAAGATTAGAGGAGAAGTATCGTAGTGTCTCTTTATAAGAACAAAGGGGACATTCAAAATTGTTCAAATTACAGAGGTATCAAGCTGATGAGTCATACTATGAAAATTTGGGAACACGTGATCGAAAGAATGTCGAGACAAGTTTCCAAAGTAAAAGAAAATCAATTCGCATTTATGCCAGGTCGCTCAACCATTGAAGCCATCCATTTGCTGAGAACATTTATAGAGTTAAAAGGAAAAACCTCCATATGGTTTTTATTGCTTTGGAGAAGGTTTATATTTTGTCCCACATGAGATATTGTGGAGCGTTTTGGAAGAAGAGACAAGTACCTGTCATGTACATTAATCTCATGAAGGATATGTATGATATGACTTTATCTTGTGTAACGATCTAGTCTGGGAAGACTGACTATTTTGATATCAACATTAGTTTACATCAATGTTCAACTTTAATTCTATTTCTTTTGACTTTGATTATTGAGGAGTTGACAAGTCACATCCAGGATGAGATACCTTGGTGTATGCTATTTGTTGTTGATATTGTGTTGATTGATGAGACTAGAAATGGAGTAAATGAGAAGCTTGAGGTCTGGAGACATGCATTGGAGACTAAAGGATTTCGTATAGGTAGGGTTAAGACTGAATATATGGAGTGCACTTTTGATGGAAAAATTATGAAGGAATCAGGGTGAAGATTGGTGACAATAACATTCAGAAGAGAGATTCTTTTAGATACATGGGATCTATTTTGCAACATGATGGGGGAATTGATGGAGATGTTACTAATAGAATAAATGCAGGCTGGCTAAAGTGAAAATGAGCCTATGTTGTTCTCTTTGATAAGAAAATTCCTTTGAAAATCAAAGGAAAGTTCTACAAAATAGCCGTGAGACATGATGTGCTCTATGGATATGAATGTTGGCCTGTGAACCATAGACATGTGTAGAGAATGACTGTAGCAAAAATGAAACTGCTAAGGTGGATGTGTGGACATACACACGTAAAAATTAGATTCGGAATGATGCTATCAGTATGACCTCAAATTTCAAAATTCGGTCGAATTTCAATCGAATTTCGATGTCCTGTCTCGACCGAAATGGCAGAAATGATCGAAATATAGGGACCCTAGTAAAAAAAATGACCGAAATGATCGAAATTTCCGTCGAATTTTGATTGAAATTTCGTTTTGGTCGATCCCTGAAATGGTGCTCGAAACCGACATTTAAGGCCTTGGCAATCAAAATGAAAGTTTGTGTAGCTTCGATCGAGGATACATGCGAGGAAACTGCTTAAGGTGGTTTGACCATTTGCAAAGGAGGTCAGTTGATGCTCTGTTTAGGAGATGCGAGTTTTGGGATATTGAGCCGATTAAGAGAGGACGAGGACGACCCAAGAAGTGTTGGAATGAGACTATACGAAGGGATCTTAGTTTTTTGGATCTAGGCTCGAGAATGACCCTAGATAGATCTGAATGAAGGCAAAGAATCCACTTAGTCTACCCTACGTAACATGGGAAAGGACTTTGTTGTTGTTGTAGGATTTTGAATATCTAACATTGTATATCAATTATATGATTGAAAATTATTTGAATAAATATTTATTGTATTTTTATTTTGAAGTAACTTATTAAGCATATGGAGGGATGTTTCTAATTCTCCATTAAACCTATATTTTCCATTTGTTAATTATGTGTTTTTGATTTTTCCCAAGCGATTTATTTTTTTTTTAATTTTATATATTTATTTCTTCTGTAGTGGTGGTTGATATCTAGCGTGGACATCATTTTGATATCCCTTTTTATATTTATTTTTACGAAAAGAGTACATATTTTTGGTGTTCAACAACCATAAAAGGGTAATATTTAGTCTGCCTTCATTCATTCAACCTAATTTCGATAGATGCCGCAAGGATGTAAGCTTTATGATTTGATTTCAACATCTTGAAACAACTTAAACGACGGCATAACGTTAGATGGCATGTGCAAAAAATATTGTTTTGCAATAATTGTATTTAAATGGGATTTTATATTGGATACATAAATAAGGAATTGTAGAGGGGGATGCACAAGGTGAAAGAAAAGTGGCAAATAGAGTGCATGCAGAAGAAGAATGGAGGAGGAGAAAGGGAGGGGAGAGGTGATCGTTTCTTATTCAGAACTCACCTTTAGTTTTCTTTTGAGGAAACGGTGGGATGGTAGGATGAAAATGGATACGAATATATCCGAATATCCGCTTACCGTCTTCGAAAAATTACCAGATATAAATATCCGTATCTGAATATTAATCAATTACGGATCGAATACGGATATGTGTTGTAAAACTTTTTCGGATACAGATATGGATATGATAATGACTTGAATATCCAAATCCGGATCCAGATATCTGAATACAACATTTAATATTATTTTATATATTAGTTAATATAATATAAGCCGCAACCATGTGTTATTATATTAGTATTGTGCACTATATGATACAATATATTAATGATATTAATAAATTTCTGTTTGTTTGGAGATGGGTACGAACAAAACTTACGAAATCATATCCCCCTTTTTGCTTCGGGTCTGTAGAAATAGTTAGTAGTGTTATTATCTCTTTATGGAGTTTGTTGTTATTTCTTTCTTTTCTATAGACCTCTCTGTAATTTACCCTAAGGTCTCTCCCCTATATAAGAGAGCCTAGGGTTTTCTGAATAAACGACGAAGTTCTTTTTCCCAACATGGTATCAGAGCCACCCTAGGGCTCTCCTCCCTCCCGCCGCCCCTTCCCCACCCGCCTCCCTCTTCTCGGAATCGCCGCCCTCCCGCCGCTTCTCTCTCCAGCGGCAGCCCTCAATCGCCACCGCCTTCTCCTTCTCCATCTCCAGCGGCAGCCTTCCATCGCCGCGTTTGGATCCAGCCCTCCATCTGGTTGGATCCCACCCTCTAGCGGCCCCCGCCAATAGCCCCTGCCAGCCGCCGAAGGGGATCCCAGCCCCCAGCGGCCTCCGCCAATAGGCGGCATCTCCATCTGCTGCCCGCGCACGGCCTCTGGGTGCGTGAACAGCAACACGCACAAGGTCTTCTAGCGGCTCCTAGCCTCTGAAAGGGCTGTCAGCCTCTTGTTAGGCGTGCCCTAGTTTCTTCCACATCCATTCTATGGATTTGAGTGCGTAACGTCTACATACGCACTCAAATCCGATGCAGTTTTTGTAAACATCCAGCATCACGTCTACATATCCTAGTTCTTCTCCAAGCGGCAGTATGTCAGAATCAAAAGTTGATATGCCCTCCACCGGCGCATTTAAAGGTCCTGCGCCAATAGTCAAGATGGACGGGTCTAACTACGAGCTCTGGGCTATGCAGTTCATGAGCCTTATGAAGTCGAATGGTAAGAAACATATTCTTACCGAGGATGAGCCCGCAGAGAAGACTGGGATCTATGCCTCATGGGAGGCTGATGATTCCTATGCAAAGGTCTGGTTGTCTGGCACCTTAACGACGGAGATTGCCAACGACGTCCTCCATCAGCCCACTGCTAAGGCAATGTGGGAAATTCTTGATGCCACATATTCGCAAGTGCGAAATGAGACGAAGATGTTGCAGCTTCAGCACGACATATTCACAATGAAGCAGAGCGGCAGACCTCTCCATTCTCTTTATACATCCCTAAGAGGGATGTTCGAGAAGTTATATAGTATCATCCCTCTGACTGCAACTCCTGAGCAGCAGAAGGCGTTTCGAAACGCCACCATGGTTGGTGTTCTTCTTGTGACCCTTGACCCAGAGTACGATGCAGCTCGATCTCAGATTCTCGCTGATGCAGTTATTCCTCCAGTTGAGGATGTTTACAGACGGCTTAGCCGCATTCCAGTCTCCTCTAGCTCTTCTACTCCACCTCCTTCAGCGATGGCAGTCTCGCGTGGGAGAGGTGGACCACCATCTGGCCGTGGTCGTGGACGTGGCCGTGGACCCCAGGGGAGGGGTGGTCGCTTTAGTCAGACATGCTCCTATTGTCGTCGCACAGGACACTCGGAGGAGACATGCTATTCGAAGCATGGATTTCCAGCATCAGCACGTATTGCAGAGCACTCTCAGTCTCCACTGACTTCTACTGCAGATAGTCGATTTGACGAACTTGTCGCCCGTCTCCGAGAGATTATGCCACATGCTTCTGGTGATTCGCCTGGTGGTTCCTCAGATATTGCTGCCACTGCCTCTGCCAGTTCTTCCGCAGCCGCAAGCTCCTCAGGTAGATCTACTACATCTCATGATATATCTGACTGGATTATTGATTCTGGAGCCACACATCATCTCTGCCGAGATAGAGGTAGATTACAGGCCTACAGGGACATTTTCCTGTCCTCCACTTTGCATTTACAGAATGTTCTGCATGCTCCTGAGTTCTCAATGAATTTGCTATCTATTAGTCAGATTACGAAGGATTTGAACTGTCGTGCCATATTTGACCCGTCTTCTCTCATTTTTCAGGACATACTCACGGGCAAGGTGATTGGATGTGGCTCTGAGCAGAATGGTTTATATCGGCTGGTCCGGGATTTATATGCTGGTGTCTCCTCTCATTCTGCTGGACCAGTCTCTCCGTACATTTGGCACCTCCGATTTGGTCACCTTCCACTTCAGAAAATGCGCCATCTTCTGCCTCAGATCTCTTCTAGTTCTTTGTTTCAATGTGAGGCGTGTCAGTTGGGAAAGCATCACAGGTCGAGCTTCCCACGTCGTCTGAGTCGGAGCAGTAGCTCCCCTTTTGAGTTGTTACATATAGATATATGGGGTCCAAGTCGTATTCCCGATCATCAGGGACACAGGTTTTATCTTGTGGTAGTGGATGATTTCTCTCGTGTGTCATGGGTCTTTGTTTTGAAAAATAAATCTGAAGCAGGAAATGTGATCAAAAACTTGATTAATGAAGTGTTCAATGTTTTTTCTGCAAATGTCAAATATGTTCGGACTGATAATGCCCTTGAATTTTGTACACGCTTACTGTCGCAATTCCTGTCATCAAAGGGCATTATTCACCAAACCACTTGTGCATATACCTCACAACAAAATGGTGTCGCGGAAAGGAAGCATCGCCATCTCTTAGATATTACTCGTACATTGTTGATTCAGAATTGTGCCCCTATTTCTTTCTGGGGCGATGCTGTCCTTACTGCTTGTTATCTGGTCAACCATATGCCATCCTCAGTCCTAGGTGAAAAGATACCTATGTCCATTATTTTTCCAGATAAGGAGTTATTCTCACTAACTCCACGTGTCTTTGGCACTGTTGCTTTTGTGCATCGTCTATCTCCCGGACTTGACAAACTCTCTCCTAGAGCAGTCAAGTGCGTCTTTGTTGGTTATTCCAGAACTCAGAAGGGCTACCGGTGTTATGATCCCACAACTAAGAGATACTTTGTGAGTGCCGATGTCACTTTCTTTGAGTCTGTCATGTATTTCTCTCCTGCAGGTGACAGAATGGTACCATCCACTACCACTGATGAGATCTATGTTCCTCCACCACCTACATTGAGTACACCTGAGTCTTCCCCTGTGTCTGTCTCCACGCCAGCACCACTTCCACCACCCCCACCACCTCCTCCACCTCCACCCAATCCACGGCCTATCATATCACCGTTACCGAAATTCTATACGCGCTGGTCAAGTCCTGCTCAGACCACACAGCAGCCGATCATCCCGCCTCAGGTATGTTCAAATGGCATTACTACTGACGGGTCAGGTTTGGTACATGTGCAGGATCCTTCAGTTCAGGTCAATACTAGCCTATCTCGTACAGCAGATGATGATCTTGATGTTCCGATTGCTATTCGGAAACGGAAGCGACAATGTGCCGCTTATCCGTTTGCTTCACAGGTTTCTTTTCACCGTCTCACAGGTGATTTTCAGAGATTTGCCACAGCTTTGTCTTCCGTGGATATACCACGGACATGCCAGGAAGCTTTGCAGAATGAATGCTGGCGATTAGCAATGGAAGAAGAAATGAGGGCTCTGCAGTCTCGTGGCACATGGTCTTTGGTCCCTGCACCTTCTGATGCATCCGTTGTGAGCTGCAAATGGGTCTTTACAGTCAAATACCATGCAGATGGAACCTTGGATAGGTACAAAGCACGCTTGGTCGCTCGTGGGTTTACGCAAACCTACGGTGTGGATTACATGGATACATTCTCTCCAGTGGCGAGACATTCTACCCTTCGTATTCTCTTATCTGTTGCTGTAGTCCGTGATTGGAGTATATCTCAACTAGATGTCAAGAATGCATTTCTGTATGGAGACTTGCAGGAGGAAGTCTACATGCAACAGCCACCTGGGTTTACTGCTGAGGGGGAGAAGCAGATGGTCTGTAGACTTCACAAAGCGATATATGGCCTCAAACAGAGCCCCAGAGCATGGTTCCAGAAGTTGTCCAACCTGATTGAGCAACAAGGATTCAAGAGGTCAAATGCCGATCACTCATTGTTTGTCCAGAAGTCATCGGCAGGTACGGTTGTTATTATGGTCTATGTGGATGATATTCTTGTTACAGGAGATGATGCACATGGCATAGAAAAGGCGAAGGCATTCCTTGGCCGTCAGTTTGTTACAAAAGATCTTGGGACCCTGAGATACTTTCTGGGGTTAGAATTAGCAAGGAATGCACAGGGTTTGGTAATGACCCAACGGAAGTATATTACAGACTTCCTGACTGAGACGGGCATGGATGGTTGCAAACCATCAAGTATTCCTATGGATCCCAACGTGAGGCTGTATGATGGTGATACTGATGAAGTAGATAAGAGGAGATATAGAGAGATGGTGGGCAAACTCCTCTACATCACCATAACTCGCCCAGACATTCAATTTGCAGTTAGTAGGGTGAGTCAATTTATGGAGCAGCCAAGACAGGTTCACATGGATGCTATACACATGATACTGAGGTATCTAAAGTCTTCTCCAGGTTCAAGGCTGCTATTCAGAAAGGGCACGGACTTATCTGTCTCAGCATGTGCAGATGCAGATTATGCAGGATGTCCTAAGGACCGAAAATCAACCTCAGGGTTTGCAGTGTTTGTTGGAGGCTCTTTGGTTTCTTGGAAAAGCAAGAAACAAACTGTTGTGGCAAGGTCCAGTGCCGAATCCGAGTATAGGGTCATGGCTCAAGCCAGTACGGAAATGATGTGGGTTCGCTTAGTACTAGAAGATCTACATGTAGCGGTACCTCTACCTATGAAGCTTCAGTGTGACAATCAGGCAGCATTGTTCATTGCCAACAATCCAGCTTTTCATGAAAGGACCAAGCATATTGAAGTTGACTGCCATTATACTAGGGACTTGATCCAGAGAGGATTGATATCTACTGCACATGTGAGCTCAGGAGATCAGACTGCAGATGTATTTACCAAGCCACTGCTCAGAGGACCATTTCAGAGATGTTCGTCCAAGCTGAGCATGATAGATATCTATGCTCCACCTTGAGGGGGAGTGTAGAAATAGTTAGTAGTGTTATTATCTCTTTATGGAGTTTGTTGTTATTTCTTTCTTTTCGATAGACCTCTCTGTAATTTACCCTAAGGTCTCTCCCTATATAAGAGAGCCTAGGGTTTTCTGAATAAACGACGAAGTCTCTTTTCCCAACAGGGTCAAGGTCATCTCGACTCTCCCTTTTGTCATGATGCAAGTTATTTATATTTCATTGCCATTTTTAAAAATATTATGAATTTTGATAAAAAATTCAATTTTTATATGCATGCGGTCTTTATGCGATCCGTATTCGGATTCCATATTTATTGGATCCATACTTGGGTTTCTCTCTTTATTCAATTCATATTTGGATTATCTCTTTATTCAATCCGTATTCAGGTTCTCTCTTTATTCGATTTTTATTCGAATCGATAAATATCTGATTCGGATTCGTATCCAGATTTTTGAGGATACAGTTTCCTTAATGCATATCCGAATCATATCAGTATTCGCATTCGATAGAAACGAAGCGAATATGGATATGGAAATAGGCATATCTAATCTGTATCCGATCCGTGTTCATCCCTATGGGATGGACCTCATGTAGAGGTCCATCCAAAAAAATCATCTTTATATAACTAAACTAGCAATTACACCCGCCAGGATTCAAAAAGGGCTTTGGCATGCCCAAGTACATTTTCGAAATAAAATCTCGCTCCCTCAAAGACCACACTATTTCTGGCTAACCAAAGGGACCAGAGAGTCGCACAGATCTTCACTCCCCCTTCTTCTGAGCCCGACCACTTTCTATAAACAGACCCTAGAAGGTATCTCTATTGTTCCAGTCTAGACTCGTAGCTGTCGTATTTTTCCATACCTCAACCGACCCTGGGCACTTACAGAACAAGTAGAACAAGTGATCTATGTCTTCTGATGACTCATCACACCTTCCACACCCCTCCACAACACCTGGAAAAAACCTTACTCTTCTAGCAGCCGTTAGTATCCACTCGTTCCTTAGTAACCAGAGAAACACCTTTACTCTATATGGAATCCTCCAAGTCCAGATCCTCGCAGAGTCTCAGTCTCTCGAGATCACTGGATACGATATTGAAGGCTGGGCAACGAAAACCTTGTAAGCCTTCCTTACAGTGAAGAAACTGTCCCTCCAAACCCATGAGTCCCTTCCCTTAGATGGCGCCTCAAGACTGGACAATTTGCTAGATAGACATAAGAAATCTCCTGTTCTTTGATCCGATAAATATGCCACAAAAACCAGCATCCAAGCTCTATCTAACCACACACCTACCACACAAATGTCCACGTTCGATGCCAATGCCACACAAGAACTCACCTTTAGTTATTAGTATCAATTTTACTGTTAACAAAATTTTCTTTTAGAGGAAAAGGGTGTGCACTTAGAATGGTGCCAACCTTGCTAATATGTATACAGTCATTCTTCCATTTAAATTATTAGGCTGATCTCTTCATATGTGTACCCACTTCAATGGTTGGCGATAGTGCAGTGTGCCTACTATCCAAAAGACCAGGGTTCAAATCCCTGCTTATGGGGGTTGCGTTAGGTAGCCGACAGTCAGCATAAAAAATAGTCAGATCTTTCAACATGAATTTGAGCAAGAATCCATGTAACTGATCCTACTTAAAGTGAGAGAAGGCTTCACCTTTTTTTTTCTCTTCATATGTGTATGTTATTATATCAAGGACCTATAAGATTTTGGTTTATTGGATGAACTATTGCGGTGCTGCATATTGATCGTTTATTTTTCCATCTGATGACGTTTCCAGTATAACATTTGTTAGTTTATCTAATTAACACCACTTTATCTTAACTTTTTTAGAGTCGCACGGATAGAATTGTCTTCAAGCTCTTTGGGAAAGATCCAACTGATTTCCCCCTTGAATTGCGGAACCAGGTTTGTTATTGCTTGGTGCACCGCCAATTTGGAATCCTGGTAGTTTTCACACCTATAAATTCTATTTTTACTTCAGATACTTGGATGGCTGTCTAGCACTCCTAGTGATGTAGAGAGTTACATCAGACCTGGCTGCATTATCTTAACATTGTATTTATGTTTAGCTGATTCTACATGGAAAGAGGTATAAATGTTCTGCTAGCGAGATTGATTTCTGGTTAACAAAGATGATATGTTGACTTCTTATTGTCAGACAGTTTCTATAATTTGCTTGTTGTGTACAGCTCTCCCATGATCTAAGCTCTAGTTTGAGGAAGCTACTGAACCTTGCTTCCAATGAATTTTGGCAAATGGGATGGATATATGTCAGAATGCAACATCAGATGGCTCTTATTTATAACGGTGTGTGCGACCTTTTTCTCATCATGTTGCTCTTAGTAGTTAGTAGCAAGATTTCCACATATTGAAGGGGCTCACCTTACAACATTCTGCTTCTTCTTTTTATTTCTCAGGCCAATTGTTGTTGGACGCTCCTTTACTCCAGAGTTGTCACAGTCAGTGTAGGATATGGAATGTCACCCCCCTCGCAGCTTGCATATCTGAAAGAATTACGTTCACTGTCAAAGGATATAATGTGATCAGGTCAACAATGAGGTATTGGATCTCTTTGTTGCCCTTTGAACAATGTGAAAAATTATCGCTGAAGTTGGTTACTTTTTTCCTGTCTATTTGCTAAACGTGAAATTATCACTGAAGTTCACAGCGACAAGCTCATATTTATTACATATATTTTCAGGTTGCTTTGCTCTTTTGAAGGAAAATATCTGGTCGATGAGGCAACACAGAGCTTGACTAACGACACCACTGTCATCAATCATAATGATTTGCCCCAGTGCCTCAGGTTCTCTTGTTCTGTCCCGAGCACATCTGGAAGGGGATTTATTGAGGTAGTTGTCAGCTTCCATATGGTTACATTTATAGAGAATTTATGAAGAGAATATCCTGCTGAAAACTAATTAGGAAGAATGGAGATATGCCCAATCATTTATTAACCACTTTTCAGTTTTCGCAATTAATGGACATAGGACTATACCAGAATTATGTCTCATGTACTGGCAATCAGCAAGTGGTGTCAGGTCAAATTTCAGGTCATATTATCGTGTATTTGTAATGTAATGTGAGAGCCTCCAACTTAAAAATCAATGGGAAAGAGTGGAGAGAACCCAGTTGTTTCGTAACTACGTTTAAGATTTTCACACTTTTAGGTTTGTACTATTTTTTGCTGAACCCATGAAGTGCGTTTCCTTTTCCAGGTTGAGGACCAAGGCCTTAGCGGCACCTTCTTTCCATTCATAGTCGCAGAGAAAGAAATATGTGCAGAGATATGTACTCTGGAAAGCATGATTGATCTTGCTTTTTCTACAAGTAAACTCGAGGAGGAATCTGCTGCAATGAAAAGCAGAGCATGTGCGCTGCATTTCTTGCATGAAATGGGCTGGCTTCTTCGGAGGTTACAAATGGATAGTAGAGATTCACATTCCAAACTGTTTCGTCTAGTTCGACTAAGGTGGCTTCTAGAATTTGCAATTGAGCGTGACTGGTGTGCTGTAATTAGGAAACTCCTCGATGCGCTTGTTGGGGGTTTTGTTGACACAGCTGGATGTCCTGTGGAACGTGCCTTGTCGGAAGCTGGGCTACTCCACCTTGCTGTGCAGAAGAACTCTAAGTCGATGGTGGAACTTTTACTGAGATACAAATTGGATAAATCCTTGGGTTCCGGCAAGCCAAATTTCGGACTATTATCTAGTGGGTTCTTATTTAGCCCTGACATGGTCTCTGCCTGCGGGGTCACCCCCCTCCATGTTGCAGCAAGTAGAGATGACTCATTGGGAGTATTGGATGCATTGACTAATGATCCCAGACAGGTATCATCAATGAATGTGAATTCTAAAGCAGTTTTTAAACAGTTAAATTTTCATCTAATAGCGTGATATCATAAACTGATGTTCCAGGTGGGAATTATGGCATGGAAGTCTGCTCGTGATGCTAGTGGTTTCACCCCAGAAGACTATGCTCGATCCAGAGGTTTCAACTCCTACTTACAACTCGTAGAGAAAAAAATAAGCGAAAGATCCAATGCTGGCCACGTAGTTCTTGATATTTCAACTGGAAATCCAGCTTCCTCACGTATAGTGCCAGAGGAAACCCATATAGAAAGCACTGGTAAACAAACCGGATTCGAGATCGATAAAATGGCTCTGAGGCCTGCTGCTCACCTGTCACACTGCAAGGTCTGCAGCCAGCAGGAGTTGGCTTATATCAACAAGACCAGATCATCGTTGTTGTACAGGCCTGCGATGCTTGCCATGGTCGGCATTGCCGCTGTGTGCGTCTGTGTGGGGTTGTTGCTGAAGGGCCCACCAGAAGTTTTATATGTTTTCCCGCCTTTCAGGTGGGAGTTGCTGGACTATGGCCCAATGTAAGTCATTTTGTATGCAGTAAGCGTGATCTCCGATTACTTCTCTCCAACTCTTTGAGGGGAGAGCCATGTCATATATCTTGTAATATTAACACCTAGTTGGAAGCGTGGTTAATTTTCGAATACTGACCTTGTGTTCGGATGTGTCAACTAGTCTATTATAGGGAGTCTGCATATGTACATTCCGTTAAGACAACATCACGTAGCTGTACTTGACGTGCATGGCGGCTCTTCAGGACTTGTAGCATAGCCTCATTGTAAATGTTGTTCATGTCAATCTGCCTGCATGTTTCCTCAAGGGTTCGTTTATTCATTACTCAAACTGGAGGAATTGCAGGTCTATAGATGCTTAGCATCTAGAACGATTGCATCTATTAGCAAGCATTGCCAACAAACATAACTTGGCATGCCGATTTGTGCTAAAGATTATCGCATCTATTCGTCCAGGGAAGTTACATGTATTCAAAACTGTGCAATGGGAAATGTCCCAAGGACAACAATGCTAAAGTATCCAGACAATACACATTGTATTGATTAGGAAATCAAGTCATTCAGATCCAGGAATTTACCTGTTTGGCATACTAAACAAGACCACCAACATATCCCAAACAAGAACCCCAAGTGCTCTTATTGCTGCACTCAGAAATTACTCATTGTTTTGATGCAGCTTATTACCCTGAAGGCTCCTTCTGCACCTCTTCTTCCAGCTCTTTAATCTGCAGGTGGGAATTTATTTGGATTTCTCAGCTCGAAAAATGAAAAGTTCAGGGGTAGTATCAACTAGCTAAAAATATTTATGGCAGATGGGCAAGTGTGCAGTTAAATGGTCCTATGATGCAAGGTTTTGTTCACACAGATAGTACCTATTTACTGATGAGATCCTCCTTTTTATAACATATCTTGGATTTCATATCTCTCCTAGAAGATAAGCCAAAAAAAGAACTCTTGAGTGAAAAGGACTCCGTTGAAATTGAGATGGGAAGTCTGAAATTTGTCCACCATGCTGAAAGAGAATGTCTAATTTTTACTTCATTTTGGTATAAATTGTTTTTCGTCCCTAATGGGGAATTTTACAATATCCTCATCTTCCTCGTCCTCTATCTTGATATTTCCCAGCATAGTTCTGAGTTGGGTCACCTGGCCCCATAACCTAAGACATCCTTGGTTTTCCAGACTATATATATCCAATTAAGCTTGTACAACTTAAGATACCGGGTGTCTTTTTTATTTCTGATGAAGGGCTATAGCTCAGGGAATCGATGTTTAAAGAACAATCTTTTTGAAAGAGGCAACCCTGAGCATCTCAAGGTCTTTTTAAGCGCTCTCCAAGTGTTTTGAGTCTTCCTAAGTATTTGTCAGGTCTATTTATCTGTTTCCCCCTAAAGTAAGGGTCGTTTATCATTTAATGAGTGATCTTCTTCTTCCCTTCCATTATAACAAGCATATTTTTGGAAAGCATAGGAAGTTTTTCAAACCAATTACGGGCCGTCAGATCCTCCTATATCCGGATCTTATTACTCGGCAATAATTTATTCAGTAATACAACTAACAATCAAAAATAGGCTGCAAATATACTCAAAAAAGAAGTATTTTAACACTTTTCCATTCACAAAATAAAGTTTACATGATATATCTATTAAACTTACTAAAGCTGAGTTTTTCTCCATATTGAAGACACGTGGCACTCCTCTACCCCTCTTTTTCCCTCTCGCTACATCCCCTTTTCCCACAAGTCTACGTTTTCCCTCCCTCCCTCCCTCCCCCCCCCCCTCTCTCTCTCACCCTTATATCTCTCCTCATTCTCTCCCACGTTCTCAACTCCCCTTCCTCTCCCTCTCTCTCCTCCCTTTCTCTCACCCCATTATCACTCTCCCTCCTCTCTCTCTCTCTCTCAAATTTAAAAATAGGAGTATGAATTTAAATCTTTTTTTTTACATTTTCATACAGACTCTTCTCTTATCATCTATTTTCATCATCATATTATGTTCTTCTTCATTATTTATTTATTTTATGTTACTTACGTCTATACATTTTCCATATAATATTTAATTATTTTTAAAATCTAATTTCAATTATTGATATTTATAATACTATATAAAATTTATATCATAAATAAATATGTCATGTAGTTTATAAATATTTTTTAAGATATATTGTAACAATAATAAAAATTAATCAAAAAGGTTGAATAATACGTTATATGAATAATAACTAATACTGATTTTTTTCAATCCATATCCTTTTTAAAGTTGAAAAATGCATGTGATAATGTTTCATAAAAAAATAATTTGAAGCATCAATGTGTTTTTGAACATCCAAATGTGAGACTTTTTTATCTGAGAATATATTTTTTAATATTTTTTAATAATATTATGATTGTTAAGATATAAAAATACACTCTGAGTATACATGTATCTTTTTTTAGTGGAAGAAGTTTCATATGACAATAATTTCTAAGATATTTCTTAGCAACAATAATAATCGACCGGTTAGTGTTGAATTATACATTATAAAATAACCGTTAATAATGGAAAAAATGTCAGTCCATGTCATTTTTTACAATTTAAATATTCATGGATAATATTTCATAAACAAATCATATTGAAGTATCGATATTTTTGTTCTCGGTACTTTTTTAAACACCCCAATAGAGGACCTTCTATGTGAGAATGTATTTTTCTGATATTTTTTGAAGGTTTTATCAATTGTGCCTCTTCGAGATATTGTAATTTCAGTTATGCCCTCCTTTTTAGGGAATATCATTTGTGCCCCCAACTTCTTATCATTTTATCACTTGTATTTTCGAAAGCTGGGTGTGTGGTTTTCCTTAGATATGTTCACTTTGCTTTATTGATTTTTTAGAATATGTTCTTTTTATGGTCACAATTTGTTTTTAAGTTCCTATGCAATAACTTGAGTCTAGCATTATCAAATCTGTAGTATCTATTCTTTCTATTTAAGTTGTTATATTTTATTCTTTTTCCTTAAAATTCATCGCAAACCAATGTTGTCAATATTCTGAAAATACATTTTTTAATTGTTCTACTGCATGATTCCTTCTGTTTTATTTGATATGATAAAAATTCTTACTACCACATATTACCAAATTTGTAAATAACAAATGATGTCTGAAATAACGGAGATAGAAAAATATTACCAATTTGATTTTAGAGTTACATCGTTATCATGTATCGTTTTTCGTTAGCAATGTTCTTCCCACAGATGATGTTCTACTAAAAGCTAAAAAGATTTCTTCCAGTCATCAATATTGTTTTAAAAGTATTCCATATTTCTTTGCTTCGTTTCTTCGAAATTCCTTTCAAAGAATAAATCAAGACAATAATTTTATTTATATCCACATGGTTCCTGTTATATTAGCTTTATAGAGTTGATGATTCTTCTTTTATTAGGATAATGGAAACTTTATGTTTGTTTATATGAGGTATTGTATTTTTATTATTATATGTTTAATAATTAAAAAACTCTTGCTTATCATGGTATATGTTATACTTTTTTTGTTAATGAAATTAGTGTATTAAATATTCTGCAAAGATGCTCCCCCTCTACTTATTAAGGATAGTGAAAGCAACTCTTTCATACTTTGAAATGTTCTTCCAGTTTAGAAAACTGCTCTAGGAACCAAATTATAGACTTTACAAGTTTGATACGAACAATTGTTGAAATAAGTGGTTTTGAATATAAATTTAATGTTTAGGATTTTTAGAGTTTAGGATTTTAGGGCTTTAAGGTTTATGATTTAGGGTTTTAGGGTTTATGGTTAAGGGTTTAGGGTTTACGATAGTGAAGCTTATGTTTCTACATACCTGTTTGTGATTTTATATTTGAATGATTGTGTATTTTCAATGCAGATATTATTTCAAAGCAAAGAAATAATTTTAATAAAAAAATGTATTTTTTAAATAATATTACCTAAAGTACAATATGTTCCTCTATAATTGTATACAATATGTTACTCTATAATTTGTCAATTAAGTCCTAATTACATTCTTATAATCTAACATCTTAACTCCATAGTTTACCCTAAAACATACTCACACCGCAATGGGTAGACATCCTAAGAAAAATATAAATTAAATCATGTAAAATTTCAATTGGATTTTTATTCCTTTATTATTTTTGAATAAAAAACTATTTTCATCTCAATATTAAAAATATGCTACTATAAATGCATCTTCTTGCAAATAACTCACAATTTCTGTTTATATTTATTTTAAGGTGAGTCTTACACAAAATTAAACTAGATATGCTTGATTCTTCTATCATACTTCCATAAAAGTACGGGTTCGTATTTTATTGACGTAAAATTGTTCAATTACAATTATGTTAATCGATTATTATTTGAACTTGATTAATCAATTTGTTCCTTTATTTTAATAAAGTAATGCAAGTTTCATTTTTAGATGATTAATGTTGAGTAATTGTAATTTTATAGTAATTACAAAATTAGTTATTTATATCGTATTTCATTACTATTTGATTGGTGGTGAATATTGTTAAATATCTAACTATATTTTGAATACATTTATATTCATATGCTTAGGTTGTTAGCAAATCTTAATAGATAAAATTGGTGTCTTTAGGAAAGATGCTTCATTGAGCGAATGAATTAGGAGAAAAATAGCAATTAAAGGAGAAAAAGAGCAACTAAACGAAAAAATACACATGATCAATTGTTTGACGACCCGATTATTTATATGACCTATTTAAAAATAGATTTTCTTCCCTAAAATGACATGTGGCTTCATGTACACGTTTCTCTTTTTCCGTTCTAGCATCCCGACTTCCTTCCTTTCGATCTGGATTTTTTCAGCATATTTTATCAATATTGTTACAAATTTATACAGCCCGCCGCGCAGCGCGGGTATGCTCCCTAGTTGTTCTACTATAACCAATACATATACATCAACTGAAGAGGAAATACACAGCAATATTGCTAACTACCTTACACAGTAAAATTATAAAGTCCTTGTGCTAGATGTCTAATATTATAACTGACTGGATTACTAAAGTCCCTTGTGCTGGCTCACCGACACATTAAATTTTTTATAAATCATATAACAACAATTAACAAATGCTAAGTATATAAATTTTATTTCCAAGTAACCATATGTATTTTAATGTTAGGATTGCCATTCCAGAAGAAGTTTCTTCGGATTTTAACAATTTTTAAGCAAGTTTTTTTTTTTGGGGGGGGGGGTGACCCTCCTTTTTGAAAGATAACCTGAATTTTGGGGTAACCTCCAAACCAAACGTGCCATGGAGAAATTCAGATATAACAAACACGTCTGTGGTTTTTGGTGAAAGCATCTTATTAGAATTAAAAATAGCTGTGGGTTAATGGCAAAGTACATCCAGTTAGGCCAATATCAGGAGGCCCATAAATCGGATGATAAAAACCGCATGTAATCAAATAGAAAACATTACTCCAATAATATGAATAGAAGGAAAACAGATATTTGTAAGTAACAACTCAGTAACATGGTAATAGTAGATATCCTTGGTGGGCGCACCAGAACAACGCCGAATAAAAGCTACCAGCAATAGTAGTATGTAATCCAAAACCAATAATAACTGCCACCTGAATATGGCAGTGGGAAGCTCAAGACCTACACCCGCCAAAATACTGAGCTTCCTGCATCTTCTTCTTCATCTCCTTATTAAGCAGCAGGCTTCTCCCACTTGAGGGGCTTCACCACCTCCCAGGTGAAGTCCGGATCGTCCCGTCCGAAGTGCCCGTACGCGGCCGTCTTCAGGAACCTCCCGTTGCCACCTCTCTTCAAGTCCAGGTTGATGGTGATCATCCCGGGCCTGAAGTCGAAGTGCTCTTTGACAATCTTCAGTATCTCCTTGTCCGGGATCTTCCCCGTTCCATAGGTGTCGACAAACACCGACAAAGGCTCAGGCACGCCAATTGCATAAGACACCTGCACGATGCACCTCCTCGCAAGCCCATTTGCAACAATGCTCTTCGCAGCCTGCCTCACAATGTAGGCACCGCTGCGGTCCACCTTGGTCGGATCCTTACCTGAGAATGCACCACCACCGTGAGCTCCCCAACCACCATAAGTGTCGATAATGATCTTGCGACCGGTGAGGCCAGCATCACCGTGGGGACCACCGATGACGAAACGGCCAGATGGGTTGAGGTGGAAGATGGTCTTCTCATCAAGGTACTTTGCTGGAATGACGGGCTTGATAACATGCTCCTTAAGGTCAGCAGCAATCTCGTCATTGGTGACGGTCTCGTCGTGCTGGGTGGAGATGAGGACAGTGTGGACGCGAATCGGGACCATGGCACCATGATCATTCTGGTATTCAACGGTTACTTGTGTCTTCCCATCAGGCCTGAGCCAGGAGCAAGTGCCATTCTTGCGGACTTCAGTGAGGCGAGCACCGAGCTTGGTAGCAAGAACATGACTAAGTGGCATGAGCTCAGGGGTCTCATCAGTTGCATATCCAAACATGTGCCCCTGATCACCAGCACCAATCTCCTCCGGACGCTTAGTGAAATGTCCATGAACACCCTGCGCAATGTCAGGACTCTGTTGCTCGATGTTGACAAGAACCTTGCAGCTATCTGCATCCAGACCTACGTCCGCAGATGTGAATCCAATCGCACGGCAGGTGTCGCGCACGATCTTCTCATAATTGACATTGGCCTTGGTTGTGATCTCCCCAAAGACCATGACCATGTTAGTCTTGGTGCAGGTTTCACACGCCACCTTGCTGTCGGGATCTTGCGCCAAGCAGGCATCAAGCACAGCATCAGAGACCTGGTCACAGAGCTTGTCGGGGTGTCCCTCATTAACCGACTCGGAGGTGAAGAGGAAGGTCTCCATCTCTTTTGAGCTGTAGAACAGAGATATACTCGGTGAGAAATTTTGCAATAGTTGAGAATGGCATGACCCCACTATGATATCAGAGATTCTGCGTGATTGTTTTTGTGTTGAATTAATGGTAGAGAACCATTTTGTTGTAATTACTCAAACTTGCACAATATGGATCTTGGTATTCAAATTTCACTCCTGATCTAGACTCATTTGACAATGTATAAATACATCAAAGAAAATATCTGAAAGCTGAAATGGAAGGAATTATAGAAAGTATAATTACATAGTTTATGATGCTTCTCATGTTCAGAATGCAATAATGATCAAACTTCACTGCAGTTTTTTTCTACTCATTAAGAACTTTACAACAAAGAATCCATTTTCCCAGAATAAAGCATGCAAAGTGAGAATTAACTCTGTACAAGCAGATCCAAAAAAAGTCAAAATTGATTAAGGCACATAATATCATATCCAATCACCCCAGATTTACATCTAAAGTCTGTTCTAGCAATTAGTAATTTCATTGGTGAAGCAGCATCATCAAGTTGATATTCTCAACAACTGAGAATCTATTGTTAGTTTTTTTTTCTAAAATAGAAACCGCTTCTTTAGATATGTTCAGTACAATATATATGAAATAATAACGAACAAAATCCAGTACAGAATACAACAATCATTCCATCCTAAACAGGATAAGTGCAACCATATTAGAAATTACATGCAATATCAATCTGATATTACATCCCAGGTGATAATGATGGTGTTATCCTACTATATAATGGAAATAGATCACGAGAAAACAACACTGTTCATATAGAGTTTACATCTTGCTCTTTGACAAGTGTGTGCAGATAACTCCATTACACAAAAAGACATATTTTTGACGTTTTAAAAATTTCTCAAAAGGCTTCTAATTCAGATTACAGTATGATTATGTCTGTGATAGATATTAGAATTCCAATTGTACAGGGGACAATAGATTTTACCATTCTCAAAAGCATAAATGAGGGCACTGGACAAGACTAAGACAATGAGATAACCGTTGTCAGCTTGAACTTGAGACATTCCGAATTGACTAAACTCTTTTTACAGAAAGTTATGTCCTTTCATCTTAATAACTCAGATTGGTATGGTCCGCTTCTTTTTAATCAGACAAATAATTGCTATGGTCCACTCCTTTCTTAAAACTACACTTTATATGCCTCCAGATTTGATTTTAGCTTCGGCCTAGCAAATACCCAAACTAGCTAGACATAGCCTGCCTACTAGAAGCAGGTAATCTAGAAGCCATGGACAAAAAACAGATGAAAATCTAGGTAACAGGCAAAATGCTATTTCGTACCATGTTATATGTTTACGACTAGGACATAAAGCATATTCAAAAACAATATTAGTAATTCTGCCAGCACAATCCAAAATTTTCTTGAAAAAACCATAATTTTTGCCAAAAAAGGCATAAAACTTGAATTAAGATAGGTACTGACAAAGTATAGTTTACGACCTCAAAACACAACAAAAATTACTGCATCATATTGTAACAAATTGCCAGATCTCTTTCCTCACAATTGATACTAAAAATCTCATGCACAAGATATACAAAAGTTTTAAAAAACCAAAAGATCTGCCAATTTCTACCCATCATCATTCAGCTAATCCAGATCCGTAACCTTAATACACAAATACGGGCGCTCTATCTTATGATCCAAGCTGTAAAAGTCACTGAAAATACATCCACAACCAAAATACAGAACAATTTATGACATACGCCCATGCAGCGAGATATAATTATTAAACTAATTTGACAGGGACGCATATTTCTATCCTTCTTGATTTGTTTTACCATGCATGCTTAAGCTTATCTCAAAAAAAATCATCTCCACTACTAACAACACACTTCCTAATTTTCCGGATATCAGATAACCTATTTCCTCTATCTACATCAGCATTTCATCCACCTTGAATAATCTAATTGTTGAATAGTTTGCCATTCGATGAACCTCTGTGATAGATCAAATAAAATCTACATCTAGGATCCAATCCAACACAACATTGACTCATCAGCCCGATAAAAATATCCCGATCCGGATCCGACGGCACCCGAAGAAGAACAAAGCAAACAAAATAGATCTGAATCCACAGATTCAGTAGCATGATTGGAAATTTGACGTTTGTTTAAGGATAATCGTATTTGAATAGCAATTACTCCAACAGCTCGCAGCAACGATTTATAGAATGCTTGGCAACAAAATAGATATGCAATCTGATCCTAAAACAAGAGAAAAAATGGAGAGAAAAATGGATTCGAACCTCTGAAAAGAGGAAGCAATAGATCTGGGGGGAGGGAGTTCCAACTGCTCTGCCGCGGGTGCGGTGGGAGGGTGAAGAGGGAGGAGAGCCCCTTGCGCTCTATTTATAGCCACGTCGGCGCGTTCCTGGGGCCTCGAAGCCAGGAGGGCCCCATCTCTACACGCTGAGCCTAATGGGACGAGGCGCCGTTGGATTCCTGATGGTTGGAGGATCTCCGCCGTCCGATGCTCCTGAGGTCGAGATCGGCCCTGTCGGTGTGTGAGGGCGAGGTGGGTGAGTGGGTGGGATTTTTGCGGAAGACACCCTCGCTTCTGAACGTAGTTGGATACCAACCCCCCGGGTGAGACGGTAGTTAGCTTTTCGATTCGCGCACCAAAACACGATTCTGATTTTTACCAAATCTAGAACTGTAATCGATTCTATCGGTCCAATACACATATACATACGCGTATTCATACAACAAAAAAAACTAGTTGATTGCAACGTATCTCGACGGTTGACTCGAATAAACCCCAACTATGCGGGGAATCCGATTCTCAGAAAGCTGCATTTCTACCGTCCGATTCTCTGTCGATTTGATCACATAGATCTGGACAGCGACCAGAGTCCTTTTTCCAGTGGACCACGGAATCGAACGTCACCATTAAAAACTTGGGATAAGATTACGCGGAATCAAAAATTCCTAATTTTAGAGAAAGGAACATGCGGTGGGGCTTAGCAAAAAAAAAAAAAAACATGCGGTGGGTGAGTGGTAGGTTCTCCTTCATTGAAATCATTGTGAACAATGTTACTCAAAAGTTAACTGTGAGTTCCGGATTTTGTGCTCTCCGAACCTCGTCCTTCAATTTTCTTCTCATTTGTATCTAAGGCTCCTCTGTAATTTTTTTCATTTGCATAACAAAAAAATATCTAGCTTATTTTCTCTACATTTATCTGCTCGATAGATGGGTTGACTTGGATTGGAGTAACATTTGCTTGACGGTTCGTAGCAATATACCCTTTGTTTGCGATCGGTTACTCGGCAGCTACTCTTCACTTCTAGGTTTAGAATTCATGTAGTAGATCCTACTTTTACAACCCACGTATAGTTTACTCTCATCTTTGGAATTGAGGAGTACTTGTAGGCTAACCGAATCGAAACCGCCTCTAAAATTCGGGTAACCGGCTCACCCGTGGATATCTGTTTAGGTGAAAGAATTTTGATGAATCCGATTATAACGAAATTGTACGAATATTTTACTTTCATCTCATGCATCTATAATTAGTGTAATATATATGCTTAATTTTTTTTTTTGCGAAATAAAAATCTGAAAATTTTGAAGGGCAACAAAAAATAATAGTTCCAACCTAGAAGTTGATACCGACGGATGCACGTTCCGGAGCCAATAATTAAAATGTTGACTTTGGTTACCATTGCCCACAGCTGTGTTCGATAAATTAATCAATATCGTCTTATAAATAAACCAATTTGATGAAGAACATGAAAAAGTTTCGATTAAATTATCTGCTGAAAAGATTCCTTCCAACAAACCACGTGTTGTAGCAATGAATCATACAGACGCACGAAATGTGGTCAGACCTTAAACTAAATGACCATTAATTTCAACTTTGTTTATGCAAAACGACATGCAACATAATTGATTAGGAATATTATAAGACGTCACATGCAATCAATCAATGCATTGGAGATGTCTGCAGTCTGCTTGGTATACATATTTGTAATTCCTTGAGCCAATTTGGTTTAATAAATCGAACCCAAGAGCATCACTATGCTGTATCAAACTTGTTAGAAGTCAACCGAGTGAAAATAACATTTTAGGGTAAATTACAAAAAGGTTTCGATTATATCTTAATTACCAATTAAAGACAACATTTTTGAAATATATCAAATACGGGATTACACCTTTAGCTTTATGGGGATAACGTCAACATAGAAAGATTGGAACGAGAAAAAACAAAGTAGGACACCTCTTTGTTAGGTTTTAAAAATGAGGTCATTAGTTAGGAATCAAAGCATAATTAATATTTTTTTAAATTTATCCAAAGACTTTTGTATCACATGACTACTTTCCCCCCCATGGCCGCTAATTTTTGTGTGCCGAAAATAGCGAGACAATAAATTTGAGAAATTAATTATGCGATTTAGGTGGAACTTGCAGAGGGAAATTGTGGTTAGGTGCGGGTATTGACGGCCCGCTCGAATTTCCACGCAATTTGCGGAAATGTTCATTAATGTATCTGGCCGCTGACGCGGGCGGGTGCGTGGTCGGATCTTCGTTCTTGATTTTGCCAATTGACTCTCTGTTTCCAACCGATTTCGCCCATATAAAGACTTTTCCAGTCTCATTTGCACCAGAATGGAATTCTCGGACTTTTTTCCTTTTTTGCGAGCAAAGAGGTCATTATTATATCTTAAAAAAGTATTTTTATCCCAGAAATCCTGTAAATTTGTCCAATTACCTCGTCGATTTTTTGAAACAACCTAATTCCTTCCACTACCTCTAAACTTGCTCTGACTTACCTCACAGGCCATACCGTTACTTTTAATTTTAATTGATCAATAACATGGATTAATCTAACTATAGACCATGTAATCCGATCAAGAAAATGATTTCTAAAAAAAATTGGAATGAATGAGGGGGTTGGCGGCGAAGCAACAAGAGGAGGAGAAGGAGGAGGCGGTGGAGGGCGTGGGGAGCATGGGCTTCTGCTGCGGGTGGAGGAGGGAAGTGGGGGTGGATGAACTAGGGGAGGAGGCGGTGGAGGGGGCGGGGTACAGGAAAAGGGGAAGAGGAGGAGGCGATGGAAGGGACAACGATGAAGCAACAAGGGGGGAGGAGGAGGCGGTGGAAGGCGTGGGGGCAGAGGATCCTTCTAACGTCTCAGGCTTAGGTCCCCGATCCGTTATTGAGGAAAATGACACTGACAACTTGTTGGGCTCGGATCCGATTAGACCAATTGGCAACTAGGCAAAATGCTTAAGTTCAAGTTGTCAAGTAGTTTTCTCAATCACTGATAAACTACACCCACACTCCATGAGTTTTAGGTGTGGTGCTATGTTTGGGGGTATGTGTGCTACAACCTCCCCCATTTATATTCATAATGTCCTCGTTGTGACATGACCTATCACTTATTCCCGGTGACAGCAACGATTGTACGCTCGGGGTAGTCATTTCCTCCTATCTTCATTGTAGGGGTGGCTCCACCTCTCGGGTAGCTCTTTCTGCTATCATAGGGAAATTAGCTTTGATAGCATTTGTAATGCCCCAGACTTAGGTCCCTTGCTACGACGGGGGTGGGGGAGGAGGGGAGCGGAGGTAAGGAACAAGGGGAGGAGGAGGAGTGATGAATCCCTTCTGTATCACATCATTCACCATTTTTATCCTCATTTAATAAGAAATTCCTAATAAATCTTCATTAATTCCGCATCTTTGGCAAATAAAACCATCACCCTTAATTAACTTATTTTATGTATATCTTCTAACCCTAATTTATTGTATTTAATTATTAACTTTTTCTTTATTTTATATTTTATTACAAACCCTTAAAAGTTAGATTAATCATTATCTATACTTATTTTGGCTTTTAAAAGAAATTAAAAATATGAAAAATTCTCAAATCCCCGAAAGCAGTGTTTTTACCCTTTAAAAATGCTCCCCAAAAATACATCTTTGTACAAATGCTCTTTTTTGACTTTTTGTTCAACATGAAACTTGTACATCTCATCATGGTCTACAACTTTCATGTTTTGACTTTTTTTTCTAATTAACCCTCCTTCGATTTCTTTTAAAATTTTCGTTGTTTTTATTAATTTCAAATTTTCTGGAGCAGCCACGTGCCGTCCTCTGGGCTACCCACATGGTCGCTCCACCTCTCACCACCCAGCCATGCTTCTTGACCATTGGATCACTCTCTCCCCGCTTCCATCCTTACCATCCACAACCGCTACCACCCACAGTCGTCTGATCATTTGATCCCCACCGTAATTCACCGCCCCCATCCCAATCACACGATCAACCCATCATCCTATGGCTGACCGCCCTCCACGTCGCCCTTTCTCCTACAGCCATTGGATGAGGCCCATGGCACATCACAATTGCATCTTCTCACTCGCCTTCAAAATGTTCGATCAAATTCGAACCACCCGCTCCCGATTCCACGTGGATCGTTGGATCACTTGATCCGAAGTCCCACGGCCATATTCCTCCTCCCGAATTCCCCCTTCCCCGTCTGTTACACCTCACGACGACTCCTCCCCCTTTCCATTTTTGTGTTGCCATCACTACACCTCTCTGCCTTCTAATGCCGCTACCTGACGGCTCGTAGCTCCACCTTCTCCGCCAACCCTTAAAATCCTTAGACCCGACCTTCTCACGTAATCAATCAGCCGTTACATCGCTACTGTTACCACCATAACCGACATCCTCTTCCCTCTTAAACCACCTCCCCCACCCCCCGTCACCTTCGTACACTAATCTATGACCTAAACCCTAGCCCCTCTCCACCTCCCCGTGATAAATGGAGGTCGGATGAGGGGGGCATCATGGGCCTCTGGCTGGGTGTTGATCCATGGTCAAACTCGGCCATGTTGCAGCAACCCCTATCGCCACCAAGCCTACCGGTGTAGCTGACCAGCTTGAGAGATGACCCCGAGGTTCGCAAGAAGCTCTGCCCAAGCTCTCGTCCATCTCCTCATCGTTGGATCCTCCAAGGTACTCCTTTATCATTTTCTCATATTTTCTCTAAATTTTTCCGAGATGCACACCCACTCTCCTTATCTATTAGATCCTCCAATACACTCATCGAACCAACATCACCTTCGTTGGTGGCCCAGATCACGTACTCTCTCTGTCATCACCTCAACCACCTCCACCCATTTTCTCTCTGCTCTACCAGAGGGGAACTCGCTAGATCCTCGCCTTGTATACCCTTTGGAACACCACTTCACTCATATCACATGCGTTGGCTATCCCCTAACGACTCTTGCAGGTGGCATCTTCAATGGTCAGAATCTGCATAACAACTCTGATCTCGAGCAGCCTCTTCTACAACGTCGTACTGCCTCGCCTCTCCAAAAGTTGCCAGACCTCTACCTTGCTGCCATCATCCTCGCCTGCTTGTCAGCTTCCTCCTGCAATCCTTGGAGGACCACGGGAAGCAAGGTGGGGCGCCAAGCCCATCGCTGCCGCATGGGGCAGAGCTGATGAGCACGATGAGAAGACACCATCCGATCTGGAGGATCGGACGGTCTAGATGACGCTCAAGCCTCCACGCTAACCTCTAGGCTCACTCCATCTGAACCATTGACCGAAGCATCATTATTCGCCACGTCATCTGCTAAAGCTGCCACCCGACCAAGTCTAGTCTTGCACATATCCAACGCATGCGGGTTGGGCTATTTGTAGATATACCCTTGTGTATCTTCTAAATTATAAAAAGATCCCCATGCACGTGCCTCACGTGCACGCCGGGGGGTAAATTTTGAGGAGACACAATCGGGTTTGGATAATTGCAAGGATGCCCATGTGTGCAAAAGGACAAATTGCATGGGCCCCCTCTAGGTTTTGCAAAGTGCAAATAGGTCCCTCCAGGGGCCTATTTGTGATTATTTATCTTTTATTTCTATGCATTCTCATTACATTTATGCCCTTCTACTGTTTTATTCATAACTTGAGCATCTTATGTCCAAATTGCATGATTTTAGATTTATTTTGATGATAGTTTCATTATCTTTATAATGGTATCATTAATTTCATGATTTGACACTAAATTAAATGTGCTAATTTTTGGATGATATATAGTGTCTCTCGCTCTATAAATTCTTGCCATTAATGGAGGCTTGATCTTGATTTTGATGCTTAACTCATCGCTGAAGTTGATCCTCATTTTATTGCTCGATTATTTTAAGTTGTAGGGCATATTTGTATATCATTCACATTGCATACTTTTAAATTGCATAAAATCAAATAAAAATTGCATCTCTTTCATGCATTATTTGACTTTGTTCTTGCATTATTCCTTACACCATTTTATCTGCATATCTGCACTGCATATTATTTTGCATGTGCACGAAGACCTGGAGCTAGAAGATTGATGAGCCGCCTGATGGACTAAGGTAAAGGAATCACTAAGGTCGTTGCGACCTCAGTCACTCGGGACACAGAGCTCGTTCAAGAAACAAAATCGGACCACCAAATAAGAGAGAAAAATAATGAAAACCAAAATGGCGATCCTAGCTAGGTGATTAACCTGGTATAGCTCCCAGGGTTGGTCTCAAGGAGCATGAGTTGGCCTTGCGGCCTACGAAGTAGTCAGCAATGAATAAAAGACAAAAATAAATATTTTTGGTGGTTTTTAATATTTTTATATTTTTATGGATTTTTGATTATGAAGGAAAAGAATAAAAAGGTACAAACAATCACATTCAACCAATTATTTAAATGCTAAAAAACGGTCCAAAAATTCCAACAAAAATATTTTTAGGTTTTATGGATTTTTTTACTGTTTTTTGTGAATTTTTGAGGTTTTTATTATTTTTATGGAACTTTCTAAAAATGAAAGAAGGCAGAAATAGAAGAAAACTGTCCAGTCAGGCTTGGAGGACCAATTTAAAATATAAAATGGTCTAAAAGAGCCTGGAGGTAATTTTTATGAAAAATAGAAGCAATGAAGAAAATTCAGGAAAAGAGTTAATTATTTTTTTGGAGTTTTCTATGATTTTTTAGAATTTTTATGAGTTTTAAAGGTTTTTTAATTTTTAAGATTTTTATAAGTTCAAAAATAGCCTAATTCACTCAGAAATTCAAACGCATAAAAATAACAATACCTAATTTTTTAGAATTTTTGAGGGAGTTTTTATTTTTTTTATGATTTTCTAATCTGAACAGACCTAAAAAAATTGTTTTTGAATTTTTAAAAATATTAAAAAGGAAAAAATGTACCCAAAAATTAGGGAAAAATTTTACACAGCAGCAGGAGCCGCGTGTCCAATTTTCACAAAATTTGGGTTGAATTTGATATTTTATTTAAATTACACAAAAGCCCACAGTGTATAGGGACCCGAATGCAATAAAAATAAGTTACAAAGGCCTGAAAGTAACAACTCCAGAAAGTAGGGGGGTCCTCGTGCAATATTTCCAAACTCCCACGTGCGCGGCACGTGGTCTGGGCAAAGAGGGACCTACTTGCAATGAAACTTACTTCCGAGGACTTAATAGCAACAGGTGCTAAAAATCCAGGGGAGAAGTTGTAAAATACCCAAACAAATTCAACACATGTCAAATAAAATCATTCACAAGGGTATGGATACAATTATCAAAAAGTATTTTTCATTTATTAACACATCCAAACAACAGCCCAGAACATGCAATTTCACCAAACAACCACGTGACGACGCACGTATCTCATATTCATAGGGATGAAAAAGCAAATAACATAAAAGTCCAGGTCCTAAGTGCAAATGTTCTCAAATAAAATGAACTATATAAAATATTTACAGGACTAATTTATAAAAACAAAA
Organism: Ottelia alismoides; assembly: GCA_037367405.1. Classification (NCBI taxonomy): domain Eukaryota; kingdom Viridiplantae; phylum Streptophyta; class Magnoliopsida; order Alismatales; family Hydrocharitaceae; genus Ottelia; species Ottelia alismoides. Next base: position 190,924 of record JAZKJV010006762.1, read on the forward strand.
CAAGAGGGGCCTAAATGAAATTTACCCCTTATTATCCGAGGGCTAGAGGCGCACCACGTGGCTGATCGGACGGTGGAGGTGCGTTGTGCCTCAACGAAGAATGCCGGCTCGGATCTGATGGCTGAGGGCTAGCCACGTGTGATATCGGACGTTGGCTGCTCTGTGGCTAACCCTTCGCCTGGATGGATGGCGGATAGGGAGCCACGTGGATGATCGGACGGCTATGGAGTGGGCTCGCCTCGCCTCTGCGACGGACGCTCCAGATGAGGTCCTGTCTCTGATCTGACGACTACTATCTCCTCGCCAATGGACGGTCGTGATCAAAACTGGGCGAGGGGGATCTATCTGACGACGATGGAGGATGCTCCAAGAACAGGTGGCCGACGAAGTTCGCCGGCCCGATACTGACGAGTCTGTATATGCCGCATTAAAAAGTTGTTTTTATGTGATAGTGCTTTAAGGAAAAAATGTCGTTCGTTGTAGGCGGCGATCGGAAACGGTCAAGAGATAACCAAAAATTTTATTTAATTTCAATCAAGTGGTTTTTATGTTTATTTTACCTGGGCAAGTCCCAAGGTCGATCACAAGGAGGCAAAGGAACAACCTAGAGTTGTGTCCATCCAATTTCGTGTTCAATTTTCGAGGCGGTCTATTTTTTGGAATTTTCAATGCAAATAATGGATGCAAGATGCAATTTTGGCCTATTTTAGGGACTAAAATGTTGGCTATGTTCAAAACGATGTCCAAAAAATACGAAACTAGGCCACAATGTAGATTATGATGAAGTGGATGCACTGTAAATTTTTTGGATTTTTTGGATGCAATATGAACTTTTTATGGGTTTTAAAATGCAAACAGAATGATTTTCTAAATTTAATTATAATAAATATCAAACCTACTTATTTTCGAGGATCAAAATTATTTAAGATCTATCACTAGGTGTTTGATCTTAGAAAAATCCTAACCCTAAAAAATGTGAGATCTAATACCTATTAAAAATTAAATAGTGAAATATGCAAAATGATTTTTACAGGGCAAAATATGCATGCAAATGCAAATCTTTTTTAGCACAATGTGAATCAGAATAATCTCTATGATATGTGATTTTTCGGGGATTTTTAGAGCAACAGTTAATCAATGGCAAATTTAAGAGCACAGATTGGGTAAAATATACCAATTTCCACAAAACAACTATTTATTAATTAATCGTCAATCACAAAAATGTCCACAATATGTTAAAATGTAGAGAATTATACGAGAAATACAATGCTATTTTTAAATAAATAAAATAATGTGGAGAATCGGTCTAAAACTGAGGAAGAACACAGGGGTGCAAATACAATTTAAACAAAACATGAAAAGAACAGTGGGAACCTAAGAGTGATTACCTATACCCGTGGGGGTATTATTGCAAATTCTCCAGAGGGGGGCACGTGCGTAGCACGTGCCCTCAGGGGTGGACTGAACTGCGATTTGAAGAAGGTCCAGGGGCTCTGTGCAAATTTTCCTCCTCGCCACGTGACCCTCACGTGGAAAGGTGGTGCGGCGGGAGGCTCGTGACGGGGCTCCACGTGGCGAGCTTCTGTGCTTCGGCTGGGACCGAGGCCCTTGGCTTGGACAACTGGTTCGGGGTTCGCTTCGGAGTATACGTGGGCCGTCGATGAAGATGATCCAACGCCTGATGCTTTTGAGTTGAATGGATGGTACGATCCGGCTGTCTGGTTGATCGGATGGTGTAGAGAGGCCGACACGCGGCCGGACGTCGATGGAAGAGCGGCGTGGTGTAGCTCTAGCGATGAGGAGGAATTGGCTGGAGTCAATGAAGACATCGGGGCTCGGGCGAGAATGACGATGACGCTGGGCGGAGTCGAAGGCGGTGAAGTCCCGTGATGTGGCTTGGAGGCGGAGGAGCGTCGGCCTTCCTCTGGCCGACACACGGCCGAGAGGGGGTGAAGGGGAGGATCCTGCGCTGGAGTCGAGTTGTTGGATGGAGACGATCGGAGAAGATGAAGTGGCTGGAGTCGATGTCGACCGTGGTCGATGAGGTGTTGTCGAATATGGATGTAGTCGGAGATGGTGTTAGCGGCGGAGAAGAAGATGGCCGGTGGTCGTTTATGCGCGGTGAAGAAGAAAGTGAAGTTCGATTGCGGGCTTTGGCGGTGAAGATGATCGAGAGACGCAGATTGAGAGAGAGAGAGAGACTACCTGGACAGGACGGGCTCGACGACGATGGGTGGCCGGAGCTGGAGCAGCGCCTGGAGGAGATGCTGCGACGAGGGCGAGTGCCTCGGATCACGCCGATGAGGGAGTTTGCTCACGAGCTGTCACCACTGGAGAAGGAAGACTCGACGAGGGCTCGGCAGATAATCGATCAGGGGGGCGACGGGGCTCTTTAAATACGGTGAGGGTAGGGGAGCAGGCTGGGCGTTGCGAGGTTGACGGAGGTTTGTTGGTGAGGATCACGGGGCGGCGGCTACGGAGAGAGGCGACGACCGTTTGCGGAAGAAGGCGGAGAAGTCGAAGGGGTCCGTTGGGGAAGACGATGGGTCCCAGGCCGTTCGATCGGTCGAGATCGAATGGCCCAGGATGGGCCAAGTGGCGCGCTGGGGGCAAAGGAGGGGGGCGCACGTGCGGAGCACATGCCTGGGAGGCACGTGCGACGCACGTGCGTCGTTTATTATTATTATTTTTTATTATTTTTTTTATTATTTATAAAAATGAATAAAAAGATCAAAAACCTCTGACACGTGGTGGCACCAGGTGATGCCACGTGTCAGCACCAGAAAATTCAGAGATAAAATCTTTTGTAAAATCAAAAAGAAATAGCAAATGACCTTGGATCAAAAAAGTTCCTTCACAAAAAATGCTCGTCTTGACGAGATATACAACTTTCATGAAGACATCAAAGTCAAAATCGATCAAATGTAAAAAGTAAATTTTTGGGGTATCCCATGTACATAGAATACCTTGATTTTTGAGTTTTCTATTTTTTTCATTTTTAAACAAGATAAAAATCCGGAAAAATATAGAGAAATCACAGATAAATAAAAGACATCTAAATCTATTTTTTTGGATTTTTATTGATAAAAAATATGTACATAAAATATAGGTCAGAAAACCGTTAAAATATACAATGTACAAAAGAGGCCCAAAACCCAACTTTCACATATGAGCTCCGATTCACTTGAACTTGGTCTTGTTTTGAAGGTAATTGAATGCACATTAGTTCAAAAGTGAATAGATCAAATCGGACACTAGATGGGGAAGATATGTGGCTTTTAGTCCGAAAACTTCGAAGCTAGGGTTTGGGTTTTTGGTCCACTTATTTAGGTTAATCATTTCACTTATGCGGTGTTAGCATGAAGGAGTTAAAAATATGGGAAGTTAGACTATTTATAGGTCAAATTTGGCTTGGATTTTTGGCTTCTTATTTTGTGCAGAAATTATGGATAAAATGCCATTTTTATGAAAACATGCATGAATGCTAATTATGCAGAATAGATGCAGATATGCTATTGATTTTGAGGGTATTGAGCTTAATAAATGAGATTTAGAGTGATGAATCCGAGATTCATCATCCCCCTATACTTAAACCATGCTCGTCCCTGAGCATCAAAAGGAATGCCATGAAGTGAAATGAGATTGAGTTCCATACCAAGACCATGAGCTGAAGGTGAAAATGAAAATAAACTCGACCTTTGGATTAATTGTGTGTTGGAACTTCTGTGAGACTTAGAATTTTAAAAATCAACAACCCTCAAGTTCTACACATCATTGATACAGTTTCGGCTCAGAAGTCATCTTAGATCAATCTTCTTCCCAAAGTATACCCTATGAACATTGAACAACCGACTCATGTGTGTGAAAGGTTTTAGCTCTTCCCATCCAGAATACCGGACTACCATGCTCCTCTCCTCTCCTGTAACTCGTCCTCGGGGAGTCAGGTATTTCCTTCTAAGGTCTGTCGTGCTATGTTCACAATCGAAATGGGGGAGAAGATAGAAGAAGGGGAAAAGAACTGGAGGGTGGATAGTGTAGTCACCTCTCCTTGTGAAGATGGCCAGTGTAGCCATTTCTTCACCAAGATCTGCAGGTTTCTTGAAGCTTGGACCTTTTTGGTCGGATTTTATTTGGTAGAATGCTTCTTTGTATTTGGAATTTTCGGTGGTTCTGCTTGGATCTTGTTTTGCCCATACAAATATAGAATCTTTTTATTCCGTACATTTTTTGGGGTCTTAGAAAAAATTGTGCCCAGCCGTCCATCCCTTTTCCGAAGCTTTATTTCAACCCGTACTCCAGTCTTTAGATTTCCACGCTACCAGAAAAGAGACTCACACAGTCTTCCAACATCCCGTCTGAGTTGAGCTAAGTGCATAGTACGAGAGTTCAAATTAATTCCCTATTCCAGAGTTGTACCCAGAATGAAGAGACCAGGTTAGACACTAAGAGTCAAATGCTGTACATTGTCATGTGGAACTTAAAGAATTAAGTCAAAAGACCTGAAGCTCTTAAAATCCTATTTCTCGGTGAAGTTCCTCTGAAAATTAGGTGGATTAAGGTCAAGTCCAGACCATTCTCGATTTCGCTCAAAACTTGGTTCAGAACCCCATGACTTTTCACAGATGTAGATGAATGCGATGCTGGATGAAGTGCAGGTGTGTGAAATGCAAACGCTCTCTCTCTTTTTTTTCAATGCAAAAATAAATAAGAAGCCATAAAAAATTTTGGGCAAAGTTAGTGTAAGTAGAAAAAACTCTCTTTTTGTTGTTTTTTTTGTTTTTAGTTAATTACCCACCCCGTAAATACATATAGACTTACGCGAAAGTATGAGATATGGGTAAAATATATACAAAGTATATATATATAGACCCCCCTATACTTAGCGAGTGCTGTGTCCTCAGAGCGCAAGAAGCGTAATGAAGACATAGCTTGGGCTAAGCGTAAGAGAGTGGATAATTTATTTACAGTCTGAGTATAGAAGAGGAAGAGCGAAAAAAGAGGTGGTCAGGAAATGTAAATGAGGAGAGTATATACAAGTGGGTGTCGGTTCCCCCTATACTTAGGCTTTGGACAGCCTAAGTATGGAAGAAGGGTGGAAATGGGAGAAGGAGAAGTGTGATGAGAGAAATGGTATATACAGATGGCATCGGTCCCCCCTATACTTAGGCCTTGGCCTAAGTAGAGGAAGAATCTATACAAGGGGACTGATGTGGCAGGGAGAGAGGGTGGGATTGATCTGATGGATCTTCAATGTCCTTGTTCTGCGTGAAATAGATGGCCTCAACTTGAACTGTCTACTCTCTAGGTGATTCAATATATGGTTTCAGCAACTGCCCATTTACTGAGAAAGGTTGTGCATCCTCTTTGAGTTCGGCAATGTTTACACTTCCATTGGTATGCACATCGATGACAATGTAAGGACCCGTCCATTTTGATTTTAGTTTCCCATGAAAAATCTTTAATCGGGCATTAGGCAACCAAACTTTCTGCCCATGGACAAAGGTCTTGTCTCGAATGTGTCTGTCATGCCATCTCTTTACCTTGTCCTTATAAATCACACTCTTGTCATATGCCCAATTTCGGATTTCAATTAGCTCATTCTGATTTAGGTCTCGACACAATTTTCCAAGGTGACAACTCCAATTCAACTTTTTGATTGTCCATTCAGATTTGTGGATCAATTCTGCAGGTAGATGGCATGGCTTGCCATAGATCATCCTAAAAGGTGAAGTTCCGAGTGGGGTCTTATAGGCTGTCCTATAGGCCCATAGAACTTGGTCCAACAACTTAGACCAATTCTTCCTATCTGGACGGACCAACTTCTGAAGAATACCCTTCACCTCTCTATTAGAAACCTCTGCCAAGCCATTAGATTGTGGATGATATGGGTTGGCTATTCTATGCTCAAATTTGTACTCCTTAGCCAAAGATCTCATCTCCTTGTTCACAAAGTGGCTACCTCCATCAGAAATTAAAACTTTTGGTATCCCGAATCTTGCAATGATATTATCCTTGATGAATTTACAAACGGTTTTGCTATCTGCTGTTCGGGTTGGAATAGCCTCTACTCATCTTGACAAATAATCAACCGCTAACAAGATGTACTCAAATCCATTGCTATTGGGAAAGGGACCCATAAAATCAATACCCCATGCATCGAAAACATCACAAAAAATCATTGGTTGCATGGGCATTTCATCTCTATGAATGACAGTCCCTCCCATTCTTTGACAAATTGGGCATGACCGTACAAATTCATTCGCATCCTGAAATAAGGTCCGCTAGTAAAATCCACATTGGAGTACTTTGTGTGCGGTTCTCTTTCCCGAATGGTGTCCTCCAGCCTCGAGAGAATGACAATGTGTGAGGACACTCTGATATTCCTCTTGAGGAATACATCTTCGCCAGACACAATCCGGTCCTTCATAGAAAAGGAAAGGATCGCCCCACTGGTATTTTCTCGAATCTGTCTTTAATCGATCAATCATTCTCTTGGTCCAACCAAAGGGAACTTTCTTGGAGACAAGATAGTTCGCTATGTCGGAATACCATGGGGTTAAGTCAATGACGCAAACTGATTCGTCTGGAAAAGTCTCCTTGATTGGTCCAGTATCGGGATTATCGTTTCGCTCTATTCGGAAAGGTGATCGGCAACAACATTCTTTATTCCAAGTTTCTCCTTTATCTCCAAATTAAATTCCTGGATTAGCAAGATCCATCTCAAGAGTCGTGCCTTGGCATCTTTCTTATCCATGAGATATCTGATTGCCGTGTGATCTGTGAAAATAATCACCTTGGAGCCTAATATGTATGATCTAAAATTTTCAAGGGCCCAAACAACCGCGAGCATCTCCTTTTCAGTCACTGTGTAATTTCTCTGTGCAGGATCCAACACTTTGCTCGCGTAGTGAATCGCATAAGGAATTCCATCTCTTCTTTGTCCAAGTACCGCTCCGACAGCAAAATCTGATGCATCAGTCATGATCTCGAAGGGAAGAGACCAGTCGGGCGCTTGTAATATCGACGATTCACAAATTTTCTTTTTCAGAAGCTCGAAGGCCTCTAGAAACCTGTGATTTACAATAAACTCGGTGTCTTTGCCTAAGAGCTCAGTCAGTGGGTGGGCGATCTTTGAAAAATCAGGTATGAATCTTCGATAGAATCCAACATGCCCTAAGAAAGACCTCACTGACTTGACGTTGTTTGGTGGCTCAAGTTTCTTGATCACATCCACCTTGGCAGGGTCGACCTCCATTCCCTTTTTGGAGATGACATGCACCAACACGATATCCTCAGTCACCATAAAGTGACTTTTCTCCCAGGAGAGTACCAAATTAACCTCCCTGCATCTCTGAAGGACTCGGTCCAAGTGTGCTAAACATGTATCAAAAGAATCACCATGAACCGAGAAGTCATCCATGAAGTCCTCCAGGAAATCACCAACCATTTCGGCAAATACGTCAATCATGCACCACTGAAATGTGCCTGGGGCATTACATAGCCCTAATGGCATGCGCTTGAATGCGTAAGTACCGAAGGGACATGTGAAAATGGTCTTTTCCTGATCCTCATGAGAGATAGCTACTTGATTGTAGCATGAGTACCCGTCAAGAAAACAGAAGAATGCTTTCCCTGCAAGTCTCTCCAAGATTTGATCAATAAATGGCAGTGGAAAGTAATCTTTCTTGGTCGTAGCATTCAGGCGCCTGTAATCGACACAGACACGCCACGACGTGGGTACTCGGGTCGAGATCTCTACCCCCTCCTCGTTGGTGACCATCTGGATTCCCGACTTCTTCGGGACGACATGAAGTGGGGCCACCAACTTGGAGTCAGAAATGGGGTATATGAATCCTGCTTTGCACCATTTTTCTATCTCTTTCTTCACTACTTCCCGAAGATTGGGGTTTAATCTTCTCTGAAATTCACGGGAAGGCATTGCATTATCCTCAATGTAAATTTGGTGCGAGCAGAGAGTGGGGTTTATTCCTACAAGATCCGACACAGTCCAACCGATGGCTTTTCGATTTCGCTCAAGGATTTCGAGTAGTCTAGACTCCTGATCTAGTGTCAAGGATGAGCTAATGATCACAGGAAATTTTTCTTTGGGTCCATTGAAAAATGCATACTTCAGTGTGGGAGGTAGCGGTTTCAGCTCTGGTAATTCTGAATCATCAATTAAGTCTGGCTGAATTATCTTTGTATCCGGCTCAGTGTCGGTTGGCGGTGAGTCACTGTGTGAGATGTTGGCTACCAATTCCGAAGACAGATGAGTCAGATCGCTAAAGTAGAATGGTAATTCGGCCAGAGCCGCATCCGACTCGTCATCGATATTTCTTGATTGTCCCAGAGATGATGGGACTGACAAATCCGAGAGGAATTCTGTGTCATCAAGAGTGAAATAATTCAGGTGTCTTGATATGTTTAGAAATATCTCGCAAACTGCATTGTGCATCATTTCTTCTTCCAAGGGAGTGCTTTCTGTCTGTATGTCTGGCAGTTGGTCCCACGACCCAGTGGTTCGGAGGAGATTGCATTATGATGTTTCAGCATCTTCAGTGGTGGATTCAGAGTCTGGCCTTTGCCACTTTGCCTGTTTCATCTCTAAGTCTACTTCTCCTCCTGGAGAATGGAATTTCATCATACCAGAGCCATAATCGAATACAGCCTTAACGGTTCTTAAGAATGGTCTTCTGAGAATAATTTGCGATTCTTTCCAATAGTTCGGGGTTTCCATATCAAGGACAGTGAAGTCTACTTTGTATTCTGTACCCTCGATAATGATGATGACATTCTTTACTTTTCCCTTAGGTCTTTTGGTGGATTTATCAGCAAATTGTACTAAAGATGATGATTTCTTGAGAGGGCCTAACTCCAATCTATATTATAAAGCTAAGGGTAGATAAAATATGGAAGAACCATTGTCGAGGAGTGTGCGTGTGAACACAATGCCGCCATTGCGACTCTCCACATAATGGGCGCCCCGATCCCTTTTCTTTCTTGGCAGATGCTGGTTCTTAACACATTTGGTGGTGGCAACTATCAAGATATAAGTCTCCACAAATTGACTTTTTCTCTTTGTACGAGTCCTGGTGGGAGTGCATTTTGCCTTTAAATATTTCTGAAAGGCCGGATTGCTAGCCACATACTGATCGAAGGGTACTTTGATTGTGATGTTTTGCTGGCAGAACATTTCCATTACTGGATTATCCTGGATGTTTTTCTTTTATTTTCCTTTCTTGAGAGCATGGGGGAAAGGAATGGAAGTATTTGAGACAAGAGATCGAGGGTCAGAATCATAAATACGAGCATCTTTATTAGAATTGGAGTTTTTATTACAATCATGAGATTTTTGATAATAATCAAAATCATGTTGCTGAAAAGATAACAAAGGTATTTTTGCAGCAACTAGATGTTCAAGGTCCTCTTCAGACTCCATAGATGCTTTCCCTTTCTCTTGTACTGAGATCTTCAGGCGTCCTTCTTCATCCTCCTCGGAAGCATCCTCCGGCTGATCTTCCGAATCTTCATGAACCGATTCCCGAGTCCGGTCAGGTACGGCCACTGTCCTTCCGCTCCTGAGTGACATGGCATGGATATTGTCAAACGAAAGGATCTCATGTTCAGATGTGGAAAAATCTGAATAGTATACCTGGCCATTGTGTTGAGATGATTGAGATTCGTTCAAGCTATTGGGGTTAGCTTGAACGTGGGCGGGAATGGTTGTGGCGGGGACAGTCTGCTCATCCTTCCATCGGGATAGACGATTAACATCCACCCGTAGATCATACAGATCATTTCGAAAGCTGCGAAGTTCTTCCAGCATTTGTCTCTGGAGATCAACAAGTTCTTCTGGAGAATTAGATGATTGAGCTGATGGTCTGGGGGCTTGGTGTTGCTGACGGTATTGCTGAGGTTGGTTCTGGCGATTGTAGGGTTGCTGCTGCTTTGGATGCTGGGAAGGTGCAATGTGCTGAGGATTCTGTGGAGGCTGAGGAAATGCGACATTATAGAAAGTGGATGGACGCTGATAAGGCTGGCGGTCCCCCATACTACCCTGTCAGGTAGTGTCCTGTGTGTACCAAATGCCGTTTATTTCAAAGGTCAGAGGCGTGGCTTCTTTGATTGTCTCGACGGGTGGGGGTGGTTGCTGAGAAGCTTGGGCATAGGAATGGTCCTGTACCCGTGGTTGTTGTTGTTTTGATCCTAGCTGCTCCTGGACATGGTGCACATGGTAGATCGGAACCGTTGGTGCAGTAGGTACCCCCATCTTGGACATCTTAGTAGTGAGCTCTTCCATCTGCTTTGGGAACTGAGAGATCTTGTTATCGATGTCGCTCACTCTCTTATCCACTATTGTTAGTTTATCAGCTATGAAGTGCATGTTTGGAATCAAGTCCTCCGCTATTTCAGCAACCGTATGCTTTCCGCCTTTGGCATGAAGGGTGTTCAGGGAATCAGTGTAGGCTCTACTGGCAAGTTGAGAGCAGCTTGTTTCCGCCATCTGCTCCAGTATTTTCCAGACAATCTCAGCTCCATGTGATGAATAATTCCCTCTGCAGGCAGCGCTAACTAACCCTTGAGTCTCGTGATTGAGGCCAGAGTAGAGGGACTGGACTAGGATGTTGTTGTCCAGATCATGGCAGGGACATTTCTGTAGTAGGTCTTTAAACCGATCCCATGCCTCACAGAGTGGTTCATTGGGCATCTGAGAGAAACTGGTGATGCGGGTCCTCATTTGATTGGTCCGGCTCAAGGGGTAAAATTTCTTCAAGAATAAGTTTTTGAATCTCTCATAAGTCGTCACAGTCACCCCCAAGTTCTTCACCCAGTAGTCTGCTTTCCCTTTCAAGGCGAAAGGTAGTGCGGTGAGATGAATGTAGTCTTGGCTGACTTGTGGGTGTCTCAGATTAGAACAGATCAGCTCCAGGTCCCGCAAGAATTCATATGGTTCCTCAGTCGTATTACCATGGAATTGAGGTAATTGACTGACAAAATGTGGCTTCAGTTCATAGTGGATTTCCGATTGTGGTGGCTGTAAATAATTCCACACTCGATACTGTCCAGGGTTGTAGGCGGCTTCCATTGGCACTTCTTCCCCAGCATTCAATTGCTCAAGATGTTCCCTCAGTAACTGTTGTTGTTGCTCAGATGCAGCCAACCTTGCTAGAATCATTTGAATGGTGCCATCATTTGTTTCATCTTCAGGGTCTTTTTTGGAAGACATCTTGGGTGGCATCTCTTCTTCTTCACCTTCAGAATATAAAGGATTCGAGTTAATAGATTGGAAGGAATTGATGTAACAGTTATCCTCAATCTTTTTTTGTGAGAAAGAGACAATGTGGGTCTGTCCTCCTTCTAGGAAGAAGAAGGAATCGTAGGAATATGGTTCTTGGGAAGGGTTTCCTGGAGGCCAAGCGGGTCCAGAGTAAGAGTTTCTCTGGGCTCTTGAGATTGGAGAGTTTGTGGTAGAGAAAGAAGGGTTCGTGGAGTCCGAACAATAATTACCACAATCTTCCATTCTAGAGGTCAACAAGAGGTTTGCGGTTTACGATGTAGGCACAAATGTGCCGTATTCGCCGATGACTTAATTTCTACGCACAAACCAAACACAATACAAAGAGTTCTTTCACCAACTCACTCAATGAAGGTCGTAAGAGTTCGACCGATTATCTTGTCAGTTTTAATTGGTGAGAATTCAAATCTTGCAAGCCGTTTAAACGAGCTGTTAGGTTTTGAAACTTGGCTCTATCCTAGTGTGCGTTTCTCTCCTCGCTGCAAGATAAAATCAAACAATGTCGGGGTTGCTTTCCTGCAGAAATTCTTGATTTTATGGGTTCTTAAGATCGGTTATATTTAGCAGTCCCAATTTTAATGAGGTGATCACTGAAAAATTAGATGAGCACAAATACACGTCTACCGTACAGTCCCATGTTCCTTTAAAATTATGTGACAAAACAAGAGAGAGGAGTTCGGGAAAAGCCTATGCACATGGAAAACAATGATGTATGCTCAGTTAGAAGACTTACAGTGTCTCCTCACAATCTCCATGTGGGATGCAGTACAGAATTGAAAAATTTATTCTAAATGCGTGCAATCCGATAAAAACCGCACCTAAGCAGATTGTTCTATTAGCGAGAAGAATTGATTTAAATTGTTGGCTAAGTTGAATGATCTAAGGTGCGCCTCAGTTAAAGTGCAGTGTGGCCTAAGTCCTACGAGCACAAGCAAAAATATAAATACTCTGAGAGCCGTATGTGCAGGTCTATCCTAATCGCCACTCAAGTCAGGCCCCACCCTCACCGAAGAGTGAAACAGGCCACGACACACCACAAGAAGAGTTCAGAGTCTTTTTTACACATGCGAGCCCAAACGGACACCGCTATAAATAAGCAGAAATTTGAATTTGCAGAAATTAAAAATCTAGACTCTACGCTCTCTCATAACTCGACTCGATCTTAAATTAATTGCGGCTTTCTCGGATGTCGGTGAAGATGCATCGGTTTCTTGAAAACCCGCTCCACGTACGCCGGGTACCTCGCAAGAAAAATAAGAGAAGAGATGTAAGAGAGTGACTCAGAAAATAATCAGAAATAAATGCTGAAAATAAATGCACGAAATAATGCAAGATTTATAATGAACAATTCGGGGGTCAGACTACCCGAATGCGGAAAACTAAATTAAAATTTTCAAAACACAAAACTAAGCCATTTGCCTCCCCGGCAACGGCGCCATCTGACGAGTCTGTATATGCTGCATTAAGAAGTTGTTTTTATGTGATTGTGCTTTAAGGAAAAAAATGTTGTTCGTTGTATGCGGCGATTGGAAACGGTCAAGAGATAACCACAAATTTTATTTAATTTCAATCAAGTGGTTTTTATGTTTATTTTACTTGGGCAAGTCCCAAGATCGATCACAAGGAGGCAAAGGAACAACCTAGAGTTGTGCCTATCCAATTTCGTGTTCGGTTTTCGAGGCGGTCTATTTTTTGGAATTTTCAATGCAAATAATGGATGCGAGATGCAATTTTGGCCTATTTTAGGGACTAAAATGTTGTCTATGTTCAAACGATGTCCAAAAAATACGAAACTTGGCCACAATGTAGATTATGATGAAATGGATGCACTGTAAATGTTTTGGAATTTTTGGATGCAATATGAACTTTTTATGGGTTTTAAAATGCAAACAGAATGATTTTCAAAATTCAATTATAATAAATATCAAACCTATTTATTTTCGAGGACAAGAATTATCTAAGATCTATCACTAGGTGTTTGATCTCGGAAAAATCCTAACCCTAAGAAATGTGAGATCTAATGTCTATTAAAAATTAAATAGTGAAATATGCAAAATGATTTTTACAGGGCAAAATATGCATGCAAATGCAAATCTTTTTTAGTACAATGTGAATCAAAATAATCTCTACGATATGTGATTTTTCGGGGATTTTTTGAGCAAAAGTTAATCAATGGCAAATTTAAGAGCAGAGATTGGGCAAAATATACCAATTTCCACAAAACAACTATTTATTAATTAACCGTCAATCACAAAAATGTCCACAATATGTCAAAATGTAGAGAATTATACGAGAAATACAGCGCTATTTTTAAATAAATAAAATAATGTAGCGAATCGGTCTAAAACCGAGGAAGAACACAGGGGTGCAAATGCAATTTAAACAAAACATGAAAAGAACAGTGGGGAACCTAAGAGTGATTACCTATACCCGTGGGGGTATTATTGCAAATTCTCCAGAGGGGGGGCACGTGCGTAGCACGTGCCCTCTAGGGTGGACTGAACTGCAATTTGAAGAAGGTCCAGGGGCTCTATGCAAAATTTCCTCCGAGGCACGTGACCCTCACGTGGAAAGGTGGTGCGACGGGAGGCTCGTGACGGGGCTCCACGTGGCGAGCTTCTATGCTTCGGCTGTGACCGAGGCCCTTGGCTTGGACATCTGGTTCGGGGTTTGCTTCGGAGTATACGTGGGCCGTCAATGAAGATAATCCAACGCCTGATGCTTTTGAGTTGAACGGATGGTCCGATCCGGCTGTCTAGTTGATCGGATGGTGTAGAGGGGCCGACACACGGCCGGACGTCGATGGAAGAGCGGCGTGGCGTAGCTCCAGCGATGAGGAGGAATTGGCTGGAGTCGATGAAGACGTCGGGGCTCGGGCAAGAATGACGATGACGCTGGGCGGAGTCGAAGGCGGTGAAGTCCGGTGATGTGGCTTGGAGGCGGAGGAGCGTCGACCTTCCTCTGGCCGACACACGGCCAAGAGGGGGTGAAGGGGAGGATCATGCGCTGGAGTCGAGTTGTTGGATGGAGATGATCGGAGAAGATGAAGTGGCTGGAGTCGATGTCGACCGTGGTCGATGAGGTGTTGTCGAAGATGGGTGGCCGGAGCTGGAGCAACGCCTGGAGGAGATGCTGCGACGAGGGCGAGTGCCTCAGATCACGTCGATGGGGGAGTTTGCTCATGGGCTGTCACCACCGGAGAAGGAAGACTCGACGAGGGCTCGACGGATAATCGATCAGGGGGGCGACAGGGCTCTTTAAATGGGGTGAGGGTAGGGGAATAGACTGGGCATTGCGAGGTTGACGGAGGTTCGTTGGCGAGGATCACGGGGCGGCAGCTGCGGAGAGAGGCGGTGACCGTTTGCGAAAGAAGGCAGAGAAGTCGGAGGGGTCCATTGGGGAAGACAATGGGTCCCAGGCCGTTCGATCGGTCGAGATCGAACGACCCAGGATGGGCCAAGTGGCGCGCTGGGGGCAAAGGAGGGGGGCGCACGTGCGGAGCACGTGCTTGGGAGGCACGTGCGACGCACGTGCGTCGTTTATTATTTTTTTATTATTTTTATTTTTTTATTATTTATAAAAATGAATAAAAAGATCAAAAACCTCTGACACGTGGTGGCACCAGATGATGCCACGTGTCAGCACCAGAAAATTCAGAGATAAAATCTTTTGTAAAATAAAAAAGAAATAGCAAATGACCTTGGATCAAAAAAGTTCCTTCACGAAAAATGCTCGTCTCGACAAGATCTACAACTCTCATGAAGACATAAAAGTCAAAATCGGTCAAATGTAAAAAGTGAATTTTTGGGGTATCCCATGTACATAGAATACCTTGATTTTTGAGTTTTCTATTTTTTTCATTTTTAAACAAGATAAAAATCCGGAAAAATATAGAGAAATCAGAGATAAATAAAAGACATATAAATCTATTTTTTTGGGTTTTTATTGATAAAAAATATGTACATAAAATATAGGTCAGAAAATCGCTAAAATATACAATGTACAAAAGTGGCCCAAAACCCAACTTTCACATATGAGCTTCGATTCACTTAAACTTGGTCTTGTTTTGAAGGTAATTGAATGCACATTAATTCAAAAGTGAGTAGGATCAAATCGAACACTGGATGGGGAAGATATGTGGCTTTTAGTCCGAAAATCCTGAAACTAGGGTTTGGGTTTTTGGTCCACTTATTTAGGTTAATGATTTTTTTGTATTTTTCATTTATTCTTGTGAGTGATATGTGCACAGTGGAATTGGTTTTGGGTTATGCGGTGTTAGCATGAAGGAGTAAAAATATGGGAAGTTAGACTATTTATATGTCAAATCTGGCATGGATTTTTGGCTTCTTATTTTGTGCAGAAATTATGGATAAAATGCCATTTTTATGAAAACATGCATGAATGCTAATTATGCAGAATAGATGCAGATATGCTGTTGATTTTGAGGGAATTGAGCTTAATAAATGAGATTTAGAGTGATGAATCCGAGATTCATCAGATACTCGCGTTGGATGCCTCCTCTGCTGCTGCTGCTAAGGTGCGGAACAGATCCGCCAAGACTCTCCGCAACTGACGAGCTCCTCCGATGACGCCGGGAGGCGCCGAGGAGCTCTGACGACGAAGGCTTAGCTGGGGCTCCTGTGCCTGAATGCGTCGACCCCCAGATGGGTCTCTCCTGACCCGCAAAGTAGCACAACAAGCTCCTGGGTCGAGGGCAAAGTGCCTCGACCCGGTTAGAGGTGAAATGGGTGGCTGGCGCGTCGGGGCGGATGATATCCGGCGAAGCGACGACGGTGGAGATCGAAGTCCCTTCTCTGGGGCGAGACAGGGGTGTGAGTGGGTGCAGAAGGTGAGGAGAAGTCTCGTGGGTGTGATAGTCGAGTCCGATGATCGAGAGGGTGACGGAGATGGTCGGAATCGACGAACGACGGCGAACGGGTGAATTGGGCGTAATCGAAAATTCGAGAAATATGGAAAGAATTGAGTCTACCTGATGCGTGGGTTCGACTGAGATTGAGCTCGTGGACTTAGGGTCATCGAAGGCCCGAGTCTCAAGCGCTGTGCTGGGCGGCGCACGACGGCGAAACGTCACCGGATCAGTAACGCGGTGCTCCTTCTCCTCTCTGCAACACGCCGGCCGCTAGCTGTCACTCTAGGGAATCGGGTGGAGGTTTTGGGTGGAAGGGGAGATGCCAAAGATGGCATGGAAATGCGGCTGGAGCTCAAGATTTATACACCTGCAGGTCCGAAAAGCAAGGGTCGGGCAGGGTTCCTGAAGCACGGATCCCCATGCGGATACGTCGGCGTGGGTCTCGGATGCAGGAGGGAGTTAAGGATATGGAGAAATCCTCAAGCGCATCACGGAAGCGTGATCGTCGTATCGAATACGACGAAGAACGACTAGTCGTACTAGTTGTTCGGTGCAGCAGAATTTAAAATTTTTAAACCGATGAAACCACATGATCCGAGAACCATTCTCAAATCGTTTCATCTATAACCACATCAAGTATAATGCAGTACCTCTTGAAGCGTGGTTGATCGAGTCTCTACGAAAAGAGACCTCCTGTCTCAAGTCCGATCGTCGGAGTAACGGCTTGCGAGCGCGGAGATGAGTCGCGGTGTCCTCGCAATCCAAGTTGATCCAAGCGCGGTTGCTCCTGATCTCGTCGCACGAGATCAAACGTCTCCTTCATGAGTGAAGCACTCCAAGAAGACAAAGAACCGCAGAGAGTCGATGCGGCAGCACGATGGCGCGGGCGTCGACGTTTCTCTCCACCAAGGTGGACGGCCACCAAGAAGAGAGGGAGAGAGGGCTGTCGTGTATATGAGAAAGAGAGAGAGAGAGTTTTGCTACAATAGCATGTGTGTAAAGAGAGAGCCAAGTATGCCTCTCTATTTATAGGGTTTTGGGATCCATGGATCTCAATCCATGGGACACATAGAATCAATGGATGAGATTGATTTATGTTCATCCAATGGCTAAGATTGTTGTTGTCAAAAGCAACAAATTTAGGTCAAAATATATTTGATAAAATCAAATATAATTCATTCCTAAATTAACCCAACAAATAAGGAGAGAAGACACATGGAGATTTCATCTCCATGTGCCTTCCATGTAGGCGCACACCCACTCCAATTAGGAGTGGTGTGCCGTCCATGCATGGATTGCATGGAGATTTCAATCTCCATGAGATTGCAAATCTCCATGTAATCTCTCTTATTTATTTGCAACAAAATAATTTGGGTTTTATTTCTCAAAAAATAATTCACAATTATCTTTGAGAAAATTGCAATCTAGCCATGGAATAATTGTGAATCATATTCACAACCCAAAACAACATGTAATTCATATTGTTAATTAATCACACAATGTGTATCCAATACACATCATAATTAATCAACACATATAAATTATAATTAACTCTCTCTAATACATTATAAATCACATTTATAATATATCATGAATAATTGGATATCTCTATCCACATTATTCTTATCCAAACTAATTAAATCACATTTAATCATATTGGATAATTTCTCATACATCATGATAATTAAAACACTTTTAATTATCAAATTCTCTTTGCTTAGATCTTATGGAATTGTTCTTAAACCATTTAAGAACAAGGCTATTTCTCCTCAGATACTTGGAGATAAGGACAGGGCGATTGTATTGTTCCACGTATAGTGACTTGGATGTTGAGATCATATCTCAACTCCAGATCCTATGGACCTCCCACTGATGCTTGATAAAATCAAGACCGTAGACTTAATCTTCTCATTGCATCTGAATCTCATTCAGATCAATGTCCAGTTCATGGACTAAGATCAGGTCACTTCTCTAATGAGAGGAGTCACTAAAATCCAATCCTGTTTCATCACTCCCTCGGAATGGAAGCGTCATGGTTATACAATCGTATATGATCAAATCACCCTTCAGGTATTCCTAATACCTGCACATCCTACATACTGGAAGACTCATGATCATCCTGAAGATAAAGATCACTTTTACACTGTCTTCTTCAGGGTTAGATCATTAAGTTTCTCAATCTTGGTCATCGGGATTTGGTATAGATCATATGCTTTCACAAAGCATATATCTTACCTTCAAATTCATGTCATGCTTCCAAAGCACGACGACCATGCATGGAATTTGTTCAGTCCCAATACCTCATGAGTGAGCTCATGTCTCCCGGTTCACAAGTGAACCTGTATGATCCCTTTGAGAGATCGCATTACTCATATGTCCTTACATGCACACCAGCTCGCCGGTATATAGACCTTGATTAGGTCATCAACCTATTGGTCTGCCAAATGTACATACTCAAACATATAGCAATACATCTGTCTCTAGTCAGAGGATGCATGCCTATGTTGTGACAGTATTCAACGTAGGTCTTTGGTTATCTCGATCTCGTCAAGTCAACCCATTGACTTGACTATCCTGACACCTCTGAATCACTATTCCCATGCAGAGGACCTGCATCAAGAGGTCAGTCAGATATCAGTCATATGAGATAGGATTGCCATCTCCCACTCAGACTGGAGATCATCACTTAATGATCATTTGATGATGCTTGATGAGTCCTCTATCTAACTCCTTAGATATTCATCCAAGCATCAGCCTCTATGATCCATCCAATGAATCAACAGCTGTATGATCATCAAGTTGGCCATGGTACATAACCCTTATTGTACAGAGGGACCCTATAGTGCATTCATTCATTAATCTCAGAAAGGGGAGTGAAAAATAATCAATAATTTTCATTGATAATTTATTCATTACAATAACATTTATTGTAGAAATGGTTCGCCCGGGGCTCACATTGCTAACAATCTCCCACTAGCCCTCAGAACCATTCAGGTACAATCTTTAAACCCATACTCATTACATGCTGGTCAAAAACCTTCTGTGTCAGAGGTTTGGTAAGAGGATCAGCAACGTTGTCGGCAGAGGCCACCTTGGTGATGATGATGTCACCACGCTTTTGTATCTCCCGAATGATGTGGTATTTCCTTTCCACGTGCTTGCTCTTTTGATGCCATCTGGGTTCCTTTGCCTGGGCAATGGCTCCCGTGTTATCACAGAGTAACGGGATGGGAGTATCAGAGGAAACTACGCCAAGCTCCAGCACGAACTTGCGCAACCACACCGCCTCCTTTGCAGCATCTGATGCGGCAATGTATTCGGCTTCCGTTGTTGAATCTGCAGTAGTGTCCTGCTTCTTGCTTCTCCAGCTCACAGCACCACCATTCAACAAGAACACGAACCCCGATGTCGACTTTCGATCATCTACATCCGATTGGAAGTCAGAATCTGTATATCCCAAGACTTGGAGATCACCATCTCCATAGACCAAGATGTAATCTTGCGTCCGTCTTAGATATTTGAATATGTTCTTTACTGCATTCCAGTGTTGTTCTCCATAGCAGGATTGGTAACGACTTACCACTCCCACTGCATGGCAGATATCTGGCCTAGTGCACATCATGGCATACATTAAGCTTCCTACGGCTGATGCATAAGGACATCCAGCCATGGCCTTCTTTTCCTCAACAGTTTGAGGAGCCATTCCTTTAGACAGGTGGATACCATGTCTTAAGGGTAGGAATCCTTTCTTAGAACTATCCATACGGAATCGTTCAAGAATCTTCTTAATGTATCCATGTTGTGACAATCCCAAAATCCTCTTTTCTCGGTTTCTGAACAGCTTCAGGCCTAAGATGTAAGAGGCTTCTCCAAGATCTTTCATCTCAAAGGTATGGGACAGCCAAATCTTTACACTGGTCATCATCCCTGTATCATTCCCAATGATAAGGATGTCATCTACATAAAGCACGATGAACACAACGGCGCTCCCACTAAGCTTCTTGTATACACAAGGTTCATCAGGATTCTGCACAAAATCATAACTCTTTATGGTTTCGTGAAATCTGATGTTCCAACTACGAGAAGCTTGCTTGAGCCCATAGATGGATTTCTTCAGCTTGCATACTTTACCATCCTCAGTCATGAAGCCTTGGGGCTGCTCCATGTAGATATCCTCCTCGAGGTATCCATTGAGGAAAGCCGTCTTGACGTCCATCTGCCAGATGTCGTAGTCAAGATATGCAGCTATAGCTAGCAATGCCCGGATGGATTTAAGCATAGCCACAGGAGAGAATGTCTCATCGTAGTCGATGCCTTCTCTCTGTGTGTAGCCCTTGGCTACGAGCCGTGCCTTGAAAGTCTCTACTTTCCCATCAGGTCCCCTTTTTCTCTTGAAGATCCATTTACACCCAATGGGTTTTACCCCTTTAGGTGGATCCTCTAGGGTCCATACACCATTTTTATGCATGGAGTCAATTTCTGACTTCATTGCTAGCATCCATCTATCCATGTCTTGATCCGCGAGTGCTTCATCAAATGAAGTAGGATCAATGTCAGTTTCACCTGACACATGGAATCCATACCTTTCAGGTGGTGCAACCACCCTCGAACTCCTTCGAAGAGGTATGGGTGTTTCATCTTTATTTACTTCTTCAGTTTCTGGTCTGGGGAGCTCAGAATCCTCTTGGGATTCAATGAGCTCCTCTACTTCACTTTTATCTTGACCTTTAAGGAAATCATCCTCCAGAAACTTTACATCTCTAGAGACAAAAACCTTTTGGGTCTCAGGGTCATAAAGCTGGTATCCAATACCATCTTTAACATACCCAATGAAGTAACACTCACGAGTGCGAGATTCCAGCTTACTTGCGTCCACGTTCTTTGCATGGACCAAGCAACCCCAAACCCTTAAGTGATTGACACTAGGTTTGGTTCCATACCATAGCTCATGAGGAGTCTTAGGTACAGATTTGCTAGGAATCTTATTCAGGATATATATTGCAGTCTCCACTGCATATCCCCAGAAACTAAGAGGTAAATGTGCTTTGCTCATCATTGAACGGACCATGTCCATGATGGTCCTGTTGCGTCTTTCAGCAACACCATTAAGTTGGGGAGTTCCAGGAGGAGTGAGATTTGAAACAATTCCATTCTCCTTAAGGTATTCCTTGAATTCATCTGATAGGTACTCGCCACCTCGATCAGATCGAATTCGTTTAATCTTCCTATCGGTTTGGTTCTCAACCAAAGCCCTTGAATTCTTTGAACTTTTCAAAGGTTTCAGACTTGTGACGTAATAGGAAGATAAACCCGTATCGCGAATGGTCATCGATAAACGTCAAATAATATCGGTATCCATTTCGAGTCGCGGTACTGAAGGGACCACATACATCGGTATGTATTAGGTCAATAATACCTTCGCATCTTGTAACCTTGTTACGGAAAGGCATCCTAGTCATTTTACCTCGAATGCAATGTTCGCAGGTAGGCAAAGATTGGACCTGCAGGAAATCTAAAGGTCCATCCTTTATCAATCTGTTGATCCTATCAACAGACAAATGACCAAGCCTTTGATGCCAAATCATATTTGAATGATTTTTATTCTCCCTGGATCTCTTAGGGTTTTTATTAGTGGTTGTAACATTCATGACATTCTCATTAATGCACAATTCATAGAGTCCTCCAGAAGTTAAAACACCTTCTGCAATATATTTATCATAATGATTTATGACTAATTTATTACAGAACAGGAACGAATATCCACTTCTAACTAGCTTAGATACAGATATCAGATTCCTTCTTACTTCAGGTACATAAAGACACTCTTTAAGTACTAGGACTCTTCCACTAGATAATGATAGTCTGCATGTCCCGACGGCGACTGCTGCAACACTTGCATCAGATCCCATCTGGATGACTATCTCCCCTTCCTCAAGACTTCTAGTTTCCTGAAACAAATGCAACAAATTGCATACATGAACAGAAGCACCAGAATCTACAACCCAACTTCCTTCTCGTCCGACGAGAAAGCTAGTTTCAATGATGAAAGTAGATTTTATACTTGCTGGAGCTTTACCTTTGTCTGAGGACTTCAGGTAATCTGGGCAGTTACGCTTCCAGTGCCCCGGCTTCTTGCAGTGGTGACAGACGTCGGTTTTCTTCGACGCCATGAGAGTGGATGCATTGGAAGAAGAGGCAACACTTTGTCCCTTCTTCTTTCTCTTCTGGGCCGGGCCCTTCCGAGAACCATGCTTCCTACCGCGCTTCCCTTTGACCTGTGCAACCATTGCACTGCCACTGGGACCATCCTTCTTCATTACGTCCTCTGCGGACTTTAATGAAGCAAGGAGAGCAGCATTTGTCAATTCCAACTTGTTCATGTGGAATGACACCACAAAGTTATTAAAAGACTTGGGCAATGACAGCAGAATGAAGTCAGCTTGCATGTCTGCATCCATCGTTGCCCCAAGAGTCTCCAGCTCCGACAAGTACCCAAACATTTTGAGTACATGTTCACGGACCGAAGTCCCTTCCTGCATTCTACAACGAATGAGGTCTTTCATAACATTGTACCGCTGAGTGCGGTTAATGTCACCAAACATATCTTTAAGATTCTGCATTATTTCCTGACAGGTATTCATCTCCACATGTTGCTTCTGCAGAACATTGGAGAGAGAACCTAGGATATAGCATCTAGCCAAGACATGATCTTCATCATACTTGTCATTAAATGCTTTTTCTTCCTTGGACTTAGGGTTTTCAAGCTTGTCCTCGGATAGCACATAACTAATGCGCTCAGCAGAGAGAACAAGCTCCAAATTTCGGATCCAATCCGAGTAATTTGGGCCGGTCAATTGGTTGACCTCAAGAAGCCTACTAAGTGGGTTCAAAGACTTCATTTTCTGAAATTAAGAATGCACTATATTAGAATATAAAAATTATATATTCAAATTTATAATATTTGATTAAGGCATTTTAAATCAAATTGTTCTTGCTATGTCAACCTTGAAAGTTTATTCCCTTATTCACTTTCAAAGTAAGAGATATACTTACCAATATATCTCAAGCAAGAACTGGGATCTCCTCCTTATCTTTGTCATATCCCAATAATATGAGAACCTATGACTCCAATAAAGAGAAGCGGGAACACATTCCGCATTGCAAGTCCAACTTGCATTTCCCAATTCGGTCTTTAATACCCGGGCCCACCACCCCTAAGGCGATGTTGACCCGTTATTAATTGAATCAACCTCAACAGGAATACAACTCGCTATGCGCAATCCAATATCGCCCCAATAATATGAGGACCCGATATTGGGGTCACATACGCATACGTCCTTACTCTTTCGAGAAGCGACGAGCCCGATCCAAACGGATCGTATGCAGGAGCTGTCACTTCGTACAGGCGTCTCCTTCATACGATGTCTGGCGACGGAACTCTTCGCCTTGACGGGAGACCATGGATGTCACTTTATGTGATCTCTCCATATCATATTCAAATTTTAATTAATTATTATGAATCACATTCACATAATTAATTCTTCCAAGGGAATAATAACTCTAATCATATTAGAGTATTTCAATTGGATATAATCAATTTAATCATATTACAATTAATTATCAATCCAATTCAATCAATCAAACTTGATTATTTTACTTGAATACATATATGGTAATATCTCAAAATACGTATTAATTCGAATTTTAATAATTAGAAAAATACATCTTAATCCCTCGGACATTATCCCGGCCCTACCCGCTATCATGGCCAGTACCGACGAGAGTGGGACGGACACCACATACGTGCAACCCGCAACCCCAATGCTCTCCGACTAGGCACCACATCCCGCCTCGGGAAAGGATAATGCCAAATTGATTAATTTGTACTTGAGATGATCATCAGGTTTTTCAACCGAAATTGTACCATATAGTAATAATCAAAACATTTTTGATTATAAGGAAATTTGCTAGACAAATTCCCAAACCCTATTCAAGCATCAAGTTTGAAGATTGTTGTTTCCAATTTATGATTTAGATCACATCTTAATCAATTAATTGGTTGGGGCCATGTCATTAGGCAAATAATCATGTCTCAATATTTCACAAATATTATTCAAGATTATTTCACGAAATTAACAATTAATTTCACTAATTGACAATCACTTGGTTCTAGATTAGGAATGCAATTTCAGTAATGACCCCTATTCACTAAAATTGGCCATATCTCAATCAATTTAAATCCAAATTAAGCAAACTCAATTTTCATAGATTGCTAACTTGATTTACAACAGAACCTAAGGGATTTGCACGCATTTCGAGGCAGATGATAACAGTAATTAACTCTTTAATCATGTTAAAATCTATTGTTCCCGCAACAGTGCATACATGTCCATTATAAACAACCATAATTAGAGCATACGAAATCCGATTTACGCAAACTCAGTTCCTATGGTTTCCTTATTTAATGGGGAACAAAATCCAAGTATTAAATTCGTGTTTAAACAATTTAACAGTACCGAATTTATTTACTAAACAGATCTGCGAAATCAAATGCGATGAAAACTTTCGCGACCTAAACGAACCAAGTCGTCCTCGGTTTTTCGAATCATATTCGAAACCGTCGACCTAAGGCTCTGATACCACTTTAAGGATATGGAGAAATCCTCAAGCGCATCACGGAAGCGTGATCGTCGTATCGAATACGACGAAGAACGACTAGTCGTACTAGTTGTTCGGTGCAGCGGAATTTAAAATTTTTAAACCGATGAAACCACATGATCCGAGAACCATTCTCAAATCGTTTCATCTATAACCACATCAAGTATAATGCAATACCTCTTGAAGCGTGGTTGATCGAGTCTCTACGAAAAGAGACCTCCTGTCTCAAGTCCGATCGTCGGAGTAAACGGCTTGCGAGCGCGGAGATGAGTCGCGGTGTCCTCGCAATCCAAGTTGATCCAAGCGGTTGCTCCTGATCTCGTCGCACGAGATCAAACGTCTCCTTCGTGAGTGAAGCACTCCAAGAAGACAAAGAACCGCAGAGAGTCGATGCGGCAGCACGATGGCGCGGGCGTCGACGTTCTCTCCACCAAGGTGGACGGCCACCAAGAAGAGAGGGAGAGAGGGCTGTCGTGTATATGAGAAAGAGAGAGAGAGAGTTTTGCTACAATAGCATGTGTGTAAAGAGAGAGCCAAGTATGCCTCTCTATTTATAGGGTTTTGGGATCCATGGATCTCAATCCATGAGACACATAGAATCAATGGATGAGATTGATTTATGTTCATCCAATGGCTAAGATTGTTGTTGTCAAAAGCAACAAATTTAGGTCAAAATATATTTGATAAAATCAAATATAATTCCTTCCTAAATTAACCCAACAAATAAGGAGAGAAGACACATGGAGATTTCATCTCCATGTGCCTTCCATGTAGGGCACACCCACTCCAATTAGGAGTTGGTGTGCCGTCCATGCATGGATTGCATGGAGATTTCAATCTCCATGAGATTGCAAAATCTCCATGTAATCTCTCTTATTTATTTGCAACAAAAATAATTTGGGTTTTATTTCTCAAAAAATAATTCACAATTATCTTTGAGAAAATTGCAATCTAGCCATGGAATAATTGTAAATCATATTCACAACCCAAAACAACATGTAATTCATATTGTTAATTAATCACACAATGTGTATCCAATACACATCATAATTAATCAACACATATAAATTATAAATTAACTCTCTCTAATACATTATAAATCACATTTATAATATATCATGAATAATTGGTCATCTCTATCCACATTATTCTTATCCAAACTAATTAAATCACATTTAATCATATTGGATAATTTCTCATACATCATGATAATTAAAACACTTTTAATTATCAAATTCTCTTTGCTTAGATCTTATGGAATTGTTCTTAAACCATTTAAGAACAATGCTAATTTCTCCTCAGATACTTGGAGATAAGGACAGGGCGATTGTATTGTTCCACGTATAGTGACTTGGATGTTGAGATCATATCTCAACTCCAGATCCTATGGACCTCCCACTGATGCTTGATAAAATCCAAGACCGTAGACTTAATCTTCTCATTGCATCTGAATCTCATTCAGATCAATGTCCAGTTCATGGACTAAGATCAGGTCACTTCTCTAATGAGAGGAGTCACTAAAATCCAATCCTGTTTCATCACTCCCTCGGAAATGGAAGCGTCATGGTTATACAATCGTATATGATCAAATCACCCTTCAGGTATTCCCTAATACCTGCACATCCTACAATATGGAAGACTCATGATCATCCTGAAGATAAAGATCACTTTTTACACTGTCATCTTCAGGGTTAGATCATTAAGTTTCTCAATCTTGGTCATCGGGATTTGGTATAGATCATATGCTTTCACAAAGCATATATCTTACCTTCAAATTCATGTCATGCTTCCAATGCACGACGACCATGCATGGAATTTGTTCAGTCCCAATACCTCATGAGTGAGCTCATGTCTCCCGGTTCACAAGTGAACCTGTATGATCCCTTTGAGAGATCGCATTACTCATATGTCCTTACATGCACACCAGCTGCCCGGGTATATAGACCTTGATTAGGTCATCAACCTATTGGTCTGCCAAATGTACATACTCAAACATATAGCAATACATCTGTCTCTAGTCAGAGATGCATGCCTATGTTGTGACAGTATTCAACGTAGGTCTTTGGTTATCTCGATCTCGTCAAGTCAACCCATTGACTTGACTATCCTGACACCTCTGAATCATCACTATTCCCATGCAGAGGACCTGCATCAAGAGGTCAGTCAGATATCAGTCATATGAGATAGGATTGCCATCTCCCACTCAGACTGGAGATCATCACTTAATGATCATTTGATGATGCTTGATGAGTCCTCTATCTAACTCCTTAGATATTCATCCAAGCATCAGCCTCTATGATCCATCCAATGAATCAACAGCTGTATGATCATCAAGTTGGCCATGGTACATAACCCTTATTGTACAGAGGGACCCTATAGTGCATTCATTCATTAATCTCAGAAAGGGGAGTGAAAAATAATCAATAATTTTCATTGATAATTTATTCATTACAATAACATTTATTGTAGAAATGGTTCGCCCGGGGCTCACATTGCTAACATTAGGACCCGAGGTTTAGAGAAATGGTGATCGGGTCAAACGAGGATAATTTGGAGAAAATGGGTCGTTTGCTGGATCCGCGGGGAAAGAGGTCCGCGGGGAAAGAGGTCCACGGGGGAGAGTTGACCGGGGTCAACAATCCCCCGCGGACCAATGGGAGCGCAGCTTTTATTAAAAATTTGGAAATTGAATAAAAAATAATAAATGGCCGAATTTTGAAAAAGTTAACATGAAAAATGTTTCTTTATTTTTAAATAATTTTTTGTGATATTTATTTATTTTTTTGAAATATAATTTAGGTATTTACAAAATATTATTATTATATACATGTATATACATGTGTATTTTTTATTTTTGATTTTTTAGTTATTTATTTTTGTACATTTATTCCAATTTTATATTTTATTTATTTATAAGATAAAATTTGGAATAAAAGGGGTATTTTTATTTTATTTTTATTAATTATTTACAAGGGTTAACTAAATAGTTTTATTTATATACATACATGGTATATATACAATGTTGGAAATTGATTTTATTTTTATTTTATTTTATTTTTATGGTTTTTATTTTATTTATTTACACCTTAAAAGGTGGGATGAGAAAATATTTTTATTGAATTTATTTATTTATTTATAAGGAAAATAAATATAGAAGTGGTTTTATGTACATGGTGTATATACAATGAGGAAGGGCATTTTTATTTTTGTTTTGTTTTTCCCAATTTTATTTTAACTTTCTATATACAAATATATACAAATAATTATAAACCCATTTTTATTTTTATTAAGAGGAAAATATTTTTTATTTATTTACATGTATATGTACAAACACATGAGTTTCCTTATCTCCCTCTACTTTGGTTCTTTTACGGTCAGGCCCATGTTGAGCCCTCCCTTGGGATTAGGTTGCTCAATATTTATTCTGAATATCTCCCTCTTTTTCTTTTATTTCTTTATTCTTTTATTTATGCACAAAAACATGCTAATTATTCATTTTTACACAATGCATGCTGAATGGTAATTATTGCCATTTACATGAATATACATGTGTTTTGCATAGGTTTTGTAGCTAAAATAAAAGAATAAAGAGTGATGAATGGGTATTCATAATTTGCGATAAATAGACGAAGAGGCTTGTGTCTTTGTATTCGACCTTGGTATACTTGCTAAGTAAAATAACTTCCACATATTCGAAGGTGTGGTTTTTTACATTATCCAAATCTACCTCCTATGCTATGACAATATGAAAATTTATTATTCTTAAAGAGGCAGATTTTTGGTTCATCAAGGAGGCAGTGAAGGTGTGGGGGCTCCTGTGCTAGTAGAGGCGGGGATGGACGGAAGCAGGGGTGGTTGTCCTCGAAGGCTGCAGTGGAGTAGTTATTGTCATTTTTTCAAAAAGAAAGGGTATTATATATATAAGAAACTAACGGAATCCGGTTAATTTAATAGTTCAAAGAATGGGAGTTAACTACATGGGGTAAGAGTTAGCAAGTTTACGAAGTCGAGGGAGGGATTATGTTGTTTCAAAGATCGAGAAGGTAAATGGAAAAAAAATTAGAATTCACGATGTAAAAATCCTTTTTAAAAATAGAAGCATGGATCAAAGTCCAGCAAAAAAGAGTGCCGATAAATTTGGAACAATTTAGTACAATCCCTTTCTATTCATAACAAGGGATATACGGAAACTTAATTACTTCTTTCTTTGAGAGAAAAAGGAGACAGTTTCATTGAATTTACCAAACTAGGCATATGCTTAAAACAAAAATGGCCAAGCTTCGCAAAGTAATCATGTAAAAATGGCAATAAAAGTCATCCAAGCAATATGCCCCTTGCAAATCCAAACAAACCCTCCCATTACTACTTCCCATGCGGAAGGAAATTGACATGACTGATGACAACAACGATAAAACATTTTCACCACATTAAGTAGGGTCAGTTACATAGTCTCTTTGACTCAACTACTACTTCCAATGTGGAAGGGGATCGTACTAAAAGAAGTTTACTATGATAATGAATAATTTGAATATTAGTTGTTATATCTTTCATTATGAAACTCATAACGTATAATATTCGTTACAAATTCTTTATTTTTCTTGTAATTCACGTAGAATTTGATATTCAGTGCTAAAGGTCCATATAACGATGATTATTTATTCACATGATCATTAAATTTTGTATCAATCGTTATCATATTGTTGCTATATAGCAATGATCCCAAGGAAAAAGCCAATGTAGTCATTAGTAAAGGATTCAATGCTGGTAAGATAAAAACGAAAGTAATATTTGTTATGAATTAAAAGAATAAAATAATGAATAATATTCGTTGTTATATATATATATATATATTAATTTAAGGTAATTTTACACCCATAGCATGTATACTTCCATAATTATGTGATGTACCCTCCATAATTTTAAATTACAAGTAGAATCTTAGATAGTGACTTTCATTTGCACACAAGCCCTCGTCGTTACATTACAAATTAACCTAACTACCCCTCGAGGTTAATATAAACATATAATGAACTAATGGTTGATAATATCTAGATTTTTATTTTATTTTATTATTTTCCCCTCCACATTCATCCCTTCCCCCTATTATCCCATCCTTCTTCCTCCATAAAATTAACTTATTATTATTATTTAGTAATATATTATATAGTAGTATTTACTTAAATACAAGAGATAATTAAATTCAATATTTTTTGGATTTATTGAAAAATATTTAAAGCATTTTAAACTTTAGGATTTAAAGGAATGTTCATCATTTTAAATGTTATAGTTATATAATATTATTATTTCCATTATAATATATAAATCTATATCGATAAACTGGTTATAAATAATTTTAAAATTATAACATATTTATTAAAAATATTAAATTATAATTCTATCATAATTAGTAGTCTCTATAGTAGTTTCAATTTAAGTTATATTAAAAGGTATCCATATAGCCAATTACGAAAGTAGTAGTACTGTATAATTTTATAATGAAAGTGGATTCCTTTTTAATGAATATTTAATATAAAAATATTTGGTTCTTTCTATAATTACGTATGAAATTTATTTTGTTTTAATTATAATAATACACTCTCCAATCTAATCAGCCCTCTCAATACATATATACACCCATCTCCACATACATACATCATGCCCATATCGACATATTATATATATATATATCTATATATATATATATATATAATCTCCCTATCTCTCTATCTCTCTACCTCTCTTATACCTACACTCTCTATGAGAATGTTTATTTGTATAAATAGACTTACAATAAAGAGTTTTCGCATAGACTAAATCAAATTGGCTATATGTAATCCAAGTTATACCTCATTTCTAGTCTATCATATCATGATATTCCTATCCTTTTTATTCTTTATATGAGGTCAACAAAATATACTACCAAGTTTAATGTTGATAAAGGTAATCTTTTTCTGCTTTGTTTCCATATTTAATCATATTATTAGTTATGACATTTCATCAAACACCTAACAAGCATATGAATATCCATATAAATTAAGCTACCATCACCAAATTTAACAAGAATATATCAAACAAGTCTTATCCTAAGCATAGATAGCATATTCAGTCACTCTAATATATACAAAATAATAAATAATATAACAACAATATGAAAATCTAAAACTATCTAAACAAGAGTGATATGCAATGAGATGTTAAAAAATGAGAGAAAAGTGTTGGACATGTGAGCCCACGGCGAGCCATTATGCAATAAATGTTATTGCAAATATCATTCCCTGATCTGAAATGAAGAATAAATAATTTGCATAAAAGGTCCCTTAGTACAATTAGGGTTATGTACCATGGCTGTCTTAATGATCATACAGCTGTTGATTCAATTATTGAATCATAGAGGCTGGTGTTTGGATGAATATCTAAAGGGTTAGATTGAGGACTCATCAAGCACCGTCAAATGATTATTAAGATGTGATCTCCAGCCTGAGTAGGAGATGGCAATCCTTTCTCACATAGGCTGATATCTGACCGACCTCTTGATGCAGGTCCTCTGCATAGGAATAGAGATTCGGAGGTGTCAGATTAGTTAGGTCAAAGAGTTGACTTAACGAGATCGAGATAACCTAAGTCCTATGTTGAATGCTGTCACAGCATAGGCACGCATCCTCTGACCGGAGACAGATGTATTGCTATATGTCTGAGTATGTACATTTGGCAGACCAATAGGTTGATGACCTAACCAAGGTCTATACACCGGCGCGCTGGTGTGCATGTAAGGGCATATGAGTAATACAATCTCTCAAAGGGATCATACAGGTTCACTACTTAACCGGAAGACATGAGCTCACTCATGAGATATTGGGAAGAATCAAATTCCGTGCACGGTCATCTTGCTTTGGAAGCTTGACTGAATTTGTAGGTTTGATATATACTTTTGGAAAGTATATGATCAAGACCTAGGTATGATATATGCTTTTGGAAAGTATATGATCGATACCAAATCCCAATGATCAAATGAGAAACTTAGTGATCAAACCCTGAAGAAGACAGTGTAAAATTGATCTTGATCTTCGGGTTGACCATGGGTCTTCTAGTATGCAGGATGTACAGGTATTGGGAATACCTGAGGGTGATGTGATCATAAACGATTGTATATCCATGACGCTTCCATTCCGAGGGAGTGATGAAACAAGTCTGGATTTTAGTGACTCCTTTCAGTAGAGAAGCAATCCGATCTTAGTCCAAGTGTTGGATATTAATCTGAATGAGATTCAGATTCAATGAGAAGATTGGATTTGCGGTCTTGATTTAATCAAGCATCTGTGGGAGGTTCGTAAGATCTGGATTTGAGATAAGATCTCAACATCCAAGTCACTATACATGGAATAATACAATCGCCCTGTCCTTATCTCCAAGTATCTGCGGAGAAAGCACATTATTCATGAAAGGGTTCAAGAATAATTCTTTTGATGAAATATCCAAGCAAGGACTTGATGATTAAATGAGATTTAATTATCAAGCTTAAATATGAATATGATTCATATTGTGAAAATTATTATCTAAGATAATTAAATAATATTTAATTATCAAGGATTAAGAGAATGTGGATAACACTATCCATGATATATGTGTGTTATAAATGTGATTTATAATATACATATATAAGAGAGAGAATTTATGTAAATAGCATTTGTTAATTAATAATGTGGATTGGATTTACATTTATTAATTAATTGGAAATGCAATTTACTAATTAGTTTGGGTTGTGAATATGATTCACCTAATATTCAATGGCATGATTGAAATATTCACAAATTAATTGAGAATTAATTTGGTGAATATTTTTATGAATACAAAATTAATTAAGGAATAATAAGATAAATAAAAAGGAGCCAAAATTGACCACCCTCCATAGGTGGCGTCACCCATGAATTGTTCATGGGTGACGCCCCCCAATTTTAGGGAGGTTGGTTGACTCCATTTTTATTTATCAGATTATCTCTTAATTACTTAATGTTAAATTAAATTATGTTGATAATGTTGCAACATTTTTTAATTTAAATTAATGTTGTTGGTTTTAACCAACAACAATCATAGCCATTGATTTAGCATGGACCAAGCATAGCCCTTGGATCCATGTGTCCCATGGATTGAGATCCATTGGATCCTAAACTAGTATAAAAGGAGGGCTAGGGTAGCCTTTCCAAGTTACAACTACAACATTCTTGAGTTGAAGAACTCTACTCTCTCTCTCTCATTTTCGTGGGGTCTCCCTAATATTCAAGTGGCCGTCCACTTTGTGTATTAGGAAGGAGATCATTTTTCTACGCCTCGACACTTGGATCTTCGTCAAAGGATTGCGGGAAGGACGCGACTCATCATCGTGCCCGCAAGCGCATTCTCCGTGGGTCGGACTTAAGATAGGAGGATCTCTACTTTGGGATCTCGCGATCACAACCACGCTTCAAGAGGTATTCCTTGTACTTTGTGGTTTGATGAAACGATCCGAGAAGTGTTCTCGTGATCATGTGGTTTCATCTTTAAAGTTAAAAATTTTAATTTCCGCTGCATCTAGCGACTAGTGCGACTAGTTGCCCCGATTGCATACGATGCGATCGACACGCTTCCGTGATGCGCTTGAGGATTCACAATATCCTTCAAAAAGATGGAGTAATATAGTGAAGGGAAGATGCATGTAGAGTTGAAATACACAAAGAAGGTCACCGGTGGCGATGAGGGTCGTGTAGGGATCGCTGAAGATGTTTTTTTTGGGGAGAATGCATATGGAAAGAGGAAGGAGAGGCTGGACTCTTTTCTTCTTTAAGGATTCTGGCAAGCACACTTATGTGCTCGCCCATGGCTCAGCAGGTACTCGCCCAAGTATTGACACACTTCCGCATGAGCCGCACATGAAATTTCAATTGGGCGAGCACAACTAGACGAGCACATGTGCAATACAAGTGCTCTCCCATATTTTCCGACGCATGCCATGTGGTCGTGCCTCATAATTTTAACCGGTGAGAAGCCTAGGCGAGCACATGTGATCCTCATGTGCTCACCCAGAGTCGGGAGAGCACATGTACTTGCCCAGGGTAAGCTAGGATGTGCATGCCAATCGTGCCTTTTTTGTAGTGTCTCCTTGATCATGTTGCCACATTTACCTCATCCCATCACTAGGACATCCTACCTTGAGCTTTGCATGCGACCATGCTCCGTGGTTACACTCGTTCTCGACTCCTCTATTTGCTGCATTTCAAGAAGACTTTGCCACATGCACTTACCAGACATCTCCAATTGAATTTTAAGGAGATCCATCATCAACTATCCTAAAAGAGGATATAAACCTTTCTATAAGGAGAGCTCGAGCTCTAGCACATGCAACTCAAAAAGGGAGACAAAAACACAACTCCCTCCATCTACTAGCTCAGTTCTTCCGGCACCTTCCATCTGCTCATCATCCTCTACCTCAAGTAAATAAGCTCAATGCTCTATGAGAGCCAGCACAACATCTCTCCATACTCTCCAACTGCAGCCCATGCAGCTCACCACCCTCCCCTTACAAGAGTTGCTCATTATTGGATTTATGCTCAACCCTTAGGGTCTATTTAGTTACCAGGTTATCTCGGGGTAAGTCAGTATATCTCTCTACATTCATGGGTTGGAATTTCATCACAAATCAAGGTGACATCATATCACATTCCTTACTCCAAACCCTCTCCAACCCTCATAACCATCCAAGCAACTATAATTTGCAGGAGGTTACCCCAACGCACCCCAATCCAATAAACAAACATACCCTTAAGATAACCAAACCGACCCTTAAGATTTGATCAACGATCATGTTCACCACCACTTCAAGCCGTGCACCACCACCTACCGTCGATCTTAATCCCTAGTAGGGCACGAGTCATATAAGGATAAAGGAGATGTTTTGGGATGGTGTGTTGAAACATATACCCTCAAAGAGTCTTCTGAAGTGTTTTGATTAATGAAAAAAAGGTTAATTAAGTTGCCAAAAAGTTATTTAAACTAAAAATTGACATACTATGATGCATGCTACGAAGTATATTTAAGCCTTGAACTCTATTGAAAAAAGAAAGACAAATGTATGGGATCAAGATCATAGCAAGTGATGCGCTCAGAAGCTATTAATACTCTTATCCAAAAGAAAGCATCACCGAGCATGCCATCTTATGAAATACATTTTTTATTGTTTAAAAGTTGGTTTTTTATTTTGTCATTACAACCACACGAATATAGAGGAACTTCAGATAAATTATTTTCGTACAAGGAAAGAGATATCAAATAAAGCATAATGCTAGTAGAAGACAGATCCATATCATCTTCGACATGTTACACACATTTCTATATTTACAAAGGTATTTTTGACTTTATTGGTCTCGTGATGGCGTAGTGTGCATACCACTCAAAAGATCATGGTTTAAATCCCCTCATGTGGAGGTTGCATAAGGTAGTCGACAACCAGCGTAAAAAATAGTCGAATCTTTCAACATTGATTTGAGTAAGAATCTATTCATCCCACCGTACTTACAGTGGGAGAAGGCTTTGCTATTTTTTATTTTTTATTTTATGACTCAAATCAAATCCTATCTTTATTTTTGCTCATGAGACCTTAAAATGAGGTAAATCTATGTCATTAGATTCCAAACGTCATTAGTACCGCACATGAAATTTTGTGGAAGTTTTTAAATATTTTCCTAGTATTTTAGGGAAGTTGCGGAGCATAAATGTAATTTTTCATGAAATTTCGGGAGCTTGAATGTAAAACAAACTAAAACCTATTGGTGTATTTATATACACCTCAAAGCACAGGAAAAAAGATGTTTTTTTTATTTTTTCAATATATTAATGAGTTAATGGCATGGAATATAAATGATCTTTATGACATTAGAAATGTCCCCAAGGACTAAAATGTAATTAGGAAAACATTCAAATAAATAATTTCACAGAGAAAAAAATTTAGAGATGGAAGATTAAAGCAAGTTTTCGAAGAAACTGAAAGCCAATTCAAATTCATGCAAGATCGTTCAACTATTGAAGTTATCTACTTGTTTAGGAGAAAAAAATGGAGATTTATAGAGCTAAAAAGAAGAACCTCTATACATATTTTATTGATTATGAGAAGGCTTATGATTCAGTCCCACAAGGGATATTGTAGAGAGTTTTGGAGAAAAAAAATAAGTACATGTCCTATATATTATCCTTATAAAGGATATGTATGATGAGAGTTCATCTTGTACAAGGATCTAGTCTGGGAAGATTGGATATTCTAACATCAGTATCGATCTGCATCAAGGTTGAACTTTGATTCCATTCCTTTTTCTTGGATTATGGACGAATTGACTTGTCACATTCATGATGAGATACATTGGTGTATATTATTTGTCGATGATTCCGTATTAATTGATGAGATAAGAGATTCAATAAATGAGAACCTGGAGGTTTGAAGACACGTTGTAGAGAATAAATGATTTTGTATGAATAGAGGTAAGACTGAATATGTTGAGTGCACATTTGATGGAAACAACAATGAAGGACTCTAGGTGAAAACTAGAGATGATAGTATTGAGAAAAAGATTCTTTTAGATACTTGGGATATATTTTGAAAAATAATGAGGACATTGATGGAGTTGTTACCCATAAAATAAATGCAGATTGGTTAAGTGGAGATGAGCTTCTATTGTTCTTTGTAATAAGAAAATTCCTTTAAAAATTAAAGAAAAATATTACAAAGCAATCGTTAGACCTATTATCCTCTAAGGATCAAAATGCTGGCATGCAAAATTTAGAAATGTGCAGAGAATGATAGTAGCAGAAATGAAAATGCTAAGATGGATGTGTGATCATAAACAAAAGATTGGATTCAGAATTATACGATCAGAACGAACATTGGTGCAGCTTGATGAATCTACGTTTCATCATCTTTATTCTATCATTTTGGCCTTAAAAACCCTAGTAAATGCGTGTAAATAGGCTTAATTCATGCATTTTATCATCCATGCATCATTATGTAAATATTGTATAAAATGAAGTTTTTAAAACTAAAATTGAAGAATAAAGAAAAGAAAAGAAAAGAAAAAGAATAAAATATTGCAAATATTTTATGACCCGAAACCTCGAGAACTAGGCATCTCGATAACTAGGTCGACAATGAATAAAGTAGGGGGAGATAAGGGCCAAAATACAATAAAAATACTTTTATTTTATTCATTCATTATTCATTTTGGGACCTATTTTTGGTCCCAATTTTTATACCTCAAATAAAGAAACTTTGTACATGAAAGTTGTATATAATTTCGTATAGAAAAATACAAAATTGACTTCCCCAAAAATAATGTACAGATAAAAAGTTATGATCTGAATAAGATTCCAGAATCCCAACTTCCCAGACCTGTATCTCTCAAATAAAAACTCCAAATGTACCAAACTCACCTTTAATTGTATATAATTTGAAATAAGCTATTTAATGGAGCTGGTTTCGTATTTTACAGAGCTACGGTTTGAAAGTTGAGTTTTGGACCCTCCTCGTATAGTTGTACAGATTAAAGTAATCATTTTATTTATTATCCATTATTTTTATAATTTTAGATTTTTTATTTTTTTGTAAATATTATTTATAGTATATTTGTACATTAGAACAATAAAAAAACATAAATAAGTCATAAAAATAAAATACCTGAACAAAGCACATAGATGAATCACCAATGTCTATACCTATGTAAATTATATATCTATTTAATTACTTGTGCAAAATATATCAGAAAAATAAAAGGAAAATATATTTAAGTGGTTAAAAATATTTTATAAATTTATAAAATAATAAACAAAATAAATAAAGTAAAAATAAAAATAAAATAATAAAATATATAGATATATATACCTATACATGCCTAAAAAGGTAACTTGTGTTTTTATACCTTATAAAAATAATTAAAAATCATATTAAAATACTTCAGAAAAACAAATATTTTTCCTTTTATAATCGAAAAATAATAAAATCATTTGTTATTTTTAAATGAATTTATAAAATATTTTCCAAGGATTTTTCTTGGTTGGTCCACGTGGACCAACCAGGTGACAGTCCATGTTGACCGACGGGTCAACTGACTGTCCTTCCCCTTCTGCCCTTGTCAGAACATTAATTTCACCTCAATTTCGACGAATGTTTAAGGGTGCACCTTGCACCCTTTCGTGTCGAGACCTAAAGGACTTTTTCTCCTTGATAAACCATCTTTCATGCCCTAGGATTTCCTAGGGACGAGGCGCATCGATTCGAGTGATCCCCATCGATCTTTGGAGCGTCAGAACCACAGTTTCAACCCCTCAAATACGACCCCCGACCTTCAACTCGATTTTTGAGTACCTTTGGTCCACCTTTCTTCGTCCCTTTCGAGCTCCACAGATACCTGGAGGTGACAGCTCCATTCCTGTGTCATCAGCCAAGACGAAGAAGGTCAGAGGCACCTCCACCACCTCCACCAACTCCGGCATCGAGGTACCCCCCATCTCAGGTATAACCCCTTCAAGGTCCTCCCTTTTCTTCTATTTACTTCGCATCTTGTACTCCTAGTAGCTTTAGGATCATATTCCCTTGATTATCTCCGCTATTCGACCATTCGAGCACTCAAACCGACTCCCTCGCCGGAGGTAGCTCCGGTTGAGTACCCTTCGCATCACTCCACTCCCCAATTTCGCCTCCGCGGGGTCCGGGAATTGTGCCCTGGACCCTCTCATTCTCTTTTGCAGGTACTTGGAACTTATCGAGAGCCTGGGGCTCGTTTTGACCCTCGTCGGAGGCCCGTGAAGCCCTCCAGCTCCGTCGTCTTCTCCAGCGAGCTCCGACCACCTTCGGAGCATTTTGGAGCCACCAGGACCTAGAGGAATCCACCAGGGGAGCTCACAACCCATTTTTGGAGCCCAAAGACCACTGGAGGACGGAGCTAGAGCTCGGGGAAGCGTGCCTCACCGGCGTTGCTTCCCTGTTCTTGCTCCACTGCCCAGCTCCGTCGGATCAAGGCCGGAGCTCCAAGTGCACGTCAACCGTTGGATCCTCGCGTTTCCCAGCCGTCAGATCATCTCCGAGGACCAAATCGCCACCGTTCATCGTCGAACCGTCATCGGGAGTTCAGGAGCTGCCACGTGTCAAGTGAAGCGACGCCCGCCATTGGATGAGCCAGGAGTGGGTATTTTGCACCTCAGCTCTTGCCATTTTGTCTATTTAATTATTACTATTAAAACTTTCATTTGCAGTTATAAAAATTTTGTAATATTTGCATTTAGGCCCCGTACTTTCATTATTTGCGTTTAGGTCCCTGTCCACGTCACCTCACGTGACCAGTTCACATGAGGCTTGGACATTTTGCATTGGGACCCCTGTACTCTCTCGTATTTCGTTGCGATCCAGAAACTTTTTATTTAAGTTGTAATATTTTGGGAAAATTGCATGATAGCCCCTGGAACTTTGTAATATTGCAAAAATACCCCTGCCAGGTCACGTGCCCAGTACGCGTGTCTAGAAATTTTGGAGTGACCCCCTCTGGTTTTGGGCATTTATATTTAATCCAGGAAGTTGCATTTAATGTTATATATTTGTGGAAAAATTGTACTGTGGCCCTTGGATTTCTGTGTATTTGTATTTATGCCCTTGCTAGTAGTGTAGTTTCTCTTTGTTGTCTCTATTTATTTAATGCATCTATAAAATCCCAATAATTACCAAAAAATTATCACAAGATCCTGTTGAATTGTAGTTTCACGCCATATTTTTATTTTGCATTTTTATTGCATTTTACTATTTATAAAAAATTCAAAAATATGGATTTTCAGCACTGTTTGTATTAGAAAATACATAAAAATTATAAAACATTTTTGAAAAAATTCCAAAAAAATATATTTTTTTGTTTTAGTATCTTTTAACTCCAGACCAAAAATCACTAAAAATTATAAAAGAAAATTCATAAAAATTACAAAACCCCAAAAACCTTTATAAAAATCTTAACAATTCTACAAATATCCTAAAAATACAATTTCAGTTTCTGAATTTTTCCTAGTTTGTTGTCTTCATTTTAACATTAATTTGAGGAATTTTGGACATTGTCTGGTATTTTAATCCTCATTTTAATTTCGGCCAGCAACTTAGTTCACTGTTTTCTAGTTTTTTTACCTTTAAAAATACCAAAAAAATTAGGAAAAATCTAAAAAAATCACAAAAACATTAGAAAAATATAAAATTCACAAAAACACTTTAGTTCCTGTATTTTGAGTATTTTTTCCTATTTTTATCTCTTTCTTATCTCTCTTGTATCATATATTCTATATAGCTTTATATCTTAATTAAAAGAACAAGGAAAGGCTAAAATATAAAATATAAAAAGAAAATATAAAATCAAAAATTATATAAAAAATATAAAAATTAAAAAGCCCACAAAAAGCATTGGTGGACAGATCATCACATTCATTTTTGTGCATTATTTCCTTGGTCTATCTTGTTTGCTCCCTGAGTTCGACACTCTACACATACTTGCACTATACACACTTATTGTAGAGTCATAATAAATTTTAACTCCACATTTGCTGCTCCTTGTTTGATTGATATTGTGTGTTAATTGTTGATTTAATCGGGAGTTACCGAGGGTTGCCGCAACGAATTTGTCTCCGCCTCGTGTAAGACATTTAGACCCTTGTAGTTCTCGGCTAATCATAACTCCAATAGAGGATAATATGTGAGAAAATCATTTACGATAGTTTGGTCATTTGCAAAGGAGGTAGAATGATGTAACGGTGAGAAGATGCGAGATTGGGGATGTTAAGCTAGTTAAAAAAGGGCGAGAAAGACCTAAGAAGTGCTGGAATGAGATTATCCGAAGATATCCTAATTATTTGGATTTTAGCTCGAGAATGATGCAAAATAAATCTGAATTGAGATAAAAAAATAATGTAGTCAACCCTAGTAATGGTAGGAAAAGGCTTTAATGTTGTTGTTGTAGAGATTGAAGATTGCATATAAAGTAAAACATAGTTTCCATAACTGCAAATGGGTCCCTAAGGGACTGAAAAATAATTTAGAGAAAACTGATTGAAAAAGTTGCAAAGGACATGGATTAATATCTGATATTGGAAAATTACGTAATGTAAATTATGGTTTTATGAAATTACAACTAGGTCCATAATTTGTAAAATAAAATAATACAGAAAACTAGAAATAACAAAATGGCCCAATGTAGAGAGGAAAACGGTGGCCGTGCTCACTCACCTCAATGGAGCACGACGGGATGAGACAGTGGAGGTTATCAAAGAGAAGTACCCAATTTTGGAGGTGCTTCAAGCTCTAAGGAAAGTTCGGACTCTGGAACCCCATCAACCCATCTCAGGGGCAGAGCACCCCTCACACCACAAACTTTTCTCGCTCGCCATTACGCGTCCTCATGCGCCACCGCCTATCATGGACTCCCAATGAATCCCAACTGGGGCCCGTGCCCTAGCTGGACCATCTTCCTCCACATGCCACCATGCTTGGCACCGCCATCCTCACCATGAGGCACCGTCATGCCTCACCAAGTCCAATATCATGAGGAGATACGGTGGCACCGCCATCCCCTCTTTTATATTCATAGGACATCCATTAGTGCTATGAAGAGAGGGAGAGGTGGTTGGGGCTGCGAAACAATGGGTGAGGAGGCGGCTGATAGGACGTTGGTACGTGAGGTGAGGGAGGAGAAAGGATGGCCTAGGTAGCAGAGGAGGAAGGGGGTGATGCTAGATGTCTTTCCCTCAATTAATATTTTTCTTTTTTTTGTATGTTTTACTTTTATGCATACTTGTG
Source organism: Ottelia alismoides (assembly GCA_037367405.1). Taxonomy (NCBI): domain Eukaryota; kingdom Viridiplantae; phylum Streptophyta; class Magnoliopsida; order Alismatales; family Hydrocharitaceae; genus Ottelia; species Ottelia alismoides. The sequence continues at coordinate 232,582 of JAZKJV010006762.1, forward strand.
TTGGAAATCCATCACAAAATCATATCATATAATATTCTTTATTCCAACCCTCTTGTAATCGACACGTTGTAGATGGAGGGTATAATAGTCTTCATTTCTGAAAGAATTCAAATGACAAATTAAAGGGATAAATAGATGAATATACATGGTGATATTTTCAAATAAAATGAAAAAAAATTTTGTGTAAAAATGGTGCATGACCAACCAACAAGGCTGCTCCCGTTCCATTTTCCAGCATTTTTTATTTTCTTCAACAATAAAGCTATGCATTTTCATCATTAAAATCCAATAATATGCCATTCCAATTTTATAAGAATCAGAGACAAATATGCCCTTTATCTGGAACATGTCGACTATAACAATTCTATGACCGCTAAAATTACATGTTCTAAATGGAAGGCATATGAGTCACTATTGCTGACAAAATTAGAACGACATATTAGAGGGATATAGTGATGAAAATAAATGGTTTTATTTTGAAAAAAAAAACATTGAAAATTGGGGTGGGGGCAACCTCATTTTTTCTTGTATGTTTGATTGCCTTCCAATAGGATTCAGTCCTTCCTGAGTTCAGGAAGGCGGCTAACTTTTTTGTAAAATCACGATGACTTTAGTATAATATGTATGCGGTTTGTATTATAATATGTTGTTTTAATATTTGTACTATAATGTACAGTTTTGTACGCGGTTTTTTATTTATAATGTGCAGTTATAAAGCAATATGCATATGTATTCTACAAAAGTACTTGTGTTTTTTTACAAAAATAGGGAGGCCTTCTTGAACTCATGAATGATACATCCGATTGGAAAGGCACCCTATATATAGGGTTTGATGGAGCTGTCCCATTTTTTTTCTTATATATATATATATATATATATAATATGTATGTATGTATTGTTAGACATGTGAGCCCTGGGCGAACCATTCTTACAATAAATGTTATTGTAATATTTGTGTTTATCAATAAAAGTTATTGATGTTTCACTCCCTTTCTGAAATTAAATGATTGAATGCACTATAAGGTCCCTCTGTACAATTAGGGTTATGTACTATGGCCAGCTTGATGATCATATAGCTGTTGATTCATTAAATGAATCATAGAGGTTGGTGTTTGGATGAATATCTAAGGAGTTAGATAGAGGACTCATCAAACACCGTCAAATGATTGTCAAGTGGAGATCTCCAGCCTGAGTAGGAGATGGCAATCCTTTCTCACATAGGCTGATATCTGACCGACCTCTCGATGCAGGTCCTCTGCATGGGAATAGTGATTCAGAGGTGTCAGATTAGTTAAGTCAATGGGTTGACTTAACGAGATCGAGATAACTTAAGTCCTATGTTGAATGCTGTCACAGCATAAGCATGCATCCTCTAACCGGAGACAGATGTATTGCTATATGTCTGAGTATGTACATTTGGCAGACCAATAGGTTGATGACCTAACCAAGGTCTATACACCGGCGAGCTGGTGTGCATATAAGGGTATATGAGCAATATGATCTCTCAAAGGGATCATATAGGTCACTTGTGAACCGGAAGACATGAGCTCACTCATGAGGTATTGGGACCGATCAAATTCCATGCATGGTCGTCTTGCTATGGAAGCATGACATGAATTTGAAGGAATGATATATGCTTTGGGAAAGCATAGGATGGATACCAAATCCCAATGACCAAGATTGAGAAACTTAATGATTAAACCCTGAAGAAGACAGTATAAAAATGGTCTTGATCTTCGGGTTGATCATGGGTCTTCCAGTATGCAGGATGTACATGCATTAGGAATACCTGAAGGGTGATGTGATCATAAACGATTGTATATCCATGACGCTTCCATTCCGAGGGAGTGATGAAACAAGTCTGGATTTTAGTGACTCCTTTCAGTAGAGAAGCAATCCGATCTTAGTCCAAGTGTTGGACATTGGTCTGAATGAGATTCAGATTCAATGAGAAGATTGAATTTACGGTTTTGATTTAATCAAGCATCTGTGGGAGGTTCGTAAGATCTGGATTTGAGATAAGATCTCAATATCCAAGTCACTATACATGGAATAATACAATCGCCCTGTTCTTATCTCCAAGTATCTGCGGAGAAAGCACATTATTCTTGAAAGGGTTCGAGAATAATTCATTTGATGAAATATCCAAACAATGACTTGATGATTAAATGAGATTTAATTATCAAACTTAATATGAATATAATTCATATTATGAAAATGATTATCCAAGATAATTAAATAAGATTTAATTATCAAGGAATAAGAGAATGCGGATAACACTATCCATGATATATGTGTATTATAAATATGATTTATAATATACATATATAAGAGAGAGAATTTATGTAAATAGCATTTGTTAATTAATAATGTGGATTGGATTCACATTTATTAATTAATTGAAAATGCAATTTACTAATTAGTTTTTGTTGTGAATATGATTCACATAATATTCAATGGCATGATTGAAATATTCACAAATTAATTTGGAATTAATTTGGTGAATATTTTTGATTAATTAAGGAATAATAAGATAAATAAAAGGGAGCCAATAACCACCATTCATAGGTGGCGTCACCCATGAATTGTTCATGGGTGACGCCCCCTAATTCTAGGGGTGGTTGGTTGACTCCATTTTAATTATCACATTATCTCTTAATTAGTTAATGTTAAATTAAATTATGTTGATAATGTTGCAACATTTTTAATTTAAATTAATGTTGTTGGTTTTAACCAACAACAATCATAGCCATTGATTTCGCATGGACCAAGCATAGCCGTTGGATTCATGTGTCCCATGGATTGAGATCCATTGGATCTCAAACTAGTATAAAAGGAGGGCTAGGGTAGCCTTCCAAGTTACAACATCATCTTGAGTTGAAGAACTCTACTCTCTCTCTCTCTCTCATTCTCGTGTGGCTCTCCCTAATATTCAAGTGGCCGTCCACTTTGTGTATTAAGAAGGAGAGCATTTCGGCTTCGCTTCGACGCTTGGATCTTCGTCAAAAGATTGCGGGAAGGACGCGACTCATCATCGTGCCCGCAAGTGCATTCTCCGTGGGTCGGACTTGAGACAGGAGGATCTCTACTTGGGATCTTGCGATCACAACCACGCTTCAAGAGGTATTCCTAATACTTTGTGGTTTGATGAAACGATCCGAGAAGTGTTCTCGTGATCATGTGGTTTCATCTTTAAAGTTAAAAAAAATTTTAATTTCCGCTGCATCTAGCATCTAGTACGAATAGTTGCTCCGATTGCATACGATGTGATCGACACGCTTCCGAAATGCGCTTAAGGATTCAAAATATCCTTCAAGTGGTATCAGAGCCAGGTTGAATAAGGTTTTGGATATGATCCATAGACCATAGACGATTTGGTTCTTGAAAGGGTTACGAAATTTTTTTCTGCATTTCAATTTTCGCACCTCTGTCTAATTGAATTTTTCTGTACTGTTTAAAATGTTTAAACACAAAATTTTCAATTGGATTTTGTTCCCCATTAAACAAGGAAACCATAGGACTTGAGTTTACTAAATTTGGACTTCATTTGCTCAAGATATGCCTTTTTGAATATGACTATATTCACTGTTGCGGGAACTGCGGATTTAAACGTGATTAATGAGATAATTACGGTTTTTCATTAACATGACTATATTCACTGTTACCACATGATGATCTATCTGGTATTATCCTTTCCCGAGGCGGATGTGGTGCCTAGTCGGAGAGCATTGGGGTCGCGGGTTGCAACGTTTGTGGTCCATCCCACTCTCGTCGGTACTGGCCATGACAGCGGGTAGGGATTGTATAATATCGGAGAAAGTCATTGTGTATTTTTCTAATTATTAAAATTCGAATAATACGTATTTTGAGAATATACCTACTATTCAAGTAAAAGACATGTTTGTTGATGATTGGATTAATGATTAATTTAATATGATTAAATTAATTATATCCAATAAACACTCTATTTTGAATAGATGTGTATTTCCCTTAGAAGAATTAATTATGTGAATGTGATTCACGATAATTAATTATAAAATTTGAATACGAGGTGGAGGATTACATAAGTGACATCCATGGTCTCCTGTCAAGGCGAAGGATTTCCGTCGCCAGGGATTATATGTAGGAGACGCCTGTCCGAAGTGACAGCTCCTATATGCAAGCGCATCTGGATCGGGCTCTTTGCTTCTTGAAAGAGTAAAGTCGTATGCGTAGTGACCCCAATATCGAGTCCTCATATTATTGGGGTGATATTGGATTGCACATAGCGAGTGCTAATCCTGTTGACGATTGGTTCAATTAACAACGGGTCAACATCATCTTAGGGGTGGTGGGCCCGGGTGTTAAAGACCGAATTGGGAATGCAAGTTGGACTTGCAAAAGGCGGAATGAGTTCCCGCTTCTTTTTATCGGAGTCGCAAGTTCTCATGTTATTGGGATGTGACAAAGATAGGAAAGGAGATCCCAGATCTTGCTTGAGATATAGCGGTAAGTATATATCTTATTTTGAAAGACAATTAGGGAATAATCTTTCAAAGTTGACCTAGCAAGACAAATTTGATTTAAAATACCTTAATCAAATTATTCTTAAAATGAATATATATTTATATATATATATATATTCTAATATAGTGCATTCTTAATTTCAGAAAATGAAGTCCATGAACCCACTTAGCAGGCTTCTGGAGGTCAACCAGTTGACTGGACCAAATTATTCGGATTGGATCCGAAATTTGGATCTTGTTCTCTCTGCAGAGCGTATCTCCTACGTGCTTAGCAAGGACAAGATAGCAAACCCTGTAACTGATGAAGATAAATCATATAATGATAAATATGATGAAGACCATAATCTGGCAAGATGTTACATCCTTCAGTCATTGTCCAATGTGCTTCAGAAGCAACATGTGGAAATGAACAATTGCCAAGAGATTATGCTGAATCTGAAAGAAATGTTCGGTGACATAAACCGCACACAGCGTTATAATGTGATGAAAGAGCTTAATCGCTGCAAGATGCAGGAAGGGACCTCTGTCAGAGAACATGTACTCAAAATGTTTGGGTACCTCTCTGAGCTGGAAAAGCTGATTTCATTCTCATGTCGCTCCCTAAGTCTTTCAACAACTTTGTTGTGTCTCACCACATGAACAAAGGTGACTTCACAAATGCTGGGCTGTTGGTTGCATTGAAGTCTGCAGAAGACGTCATGAAAAAGGACGGCCCCTCTGCTAGTGCAATGGTTGCACAGGTGAGAGGAAAGCGCGGGCGGAAGCAAGGTTCTCAGAAGGGCCCAGCCTCGAAGAGAAAGAAGAAGAATCGAGGAGTTGGTTCATCTTCTAGTGCTTCCACACTGATGACATCGAAAAAGACCGATGTCTGTCACCACTGCAAGAAGCCGGGGCACTGGCCGCGTAACTGCCCGGATTACTTGAAGTCTACCGACAAAGGTAAAGCCCCAGCAGGTATGAAATCTACTTTCATCATTGAAACTAGCTTTCTCATTGGACGAGAAGGAAGTTGGGTTGTAGATTCTGGTTCTTCTGTTCATGTATGCAATTCGTTGCATTTGTTTCAGGAAACTAGGAATCTGGAGCATGTGGAGATAGTTATCCAGATGGGATATGATGCAAGTGTGCAACAGTTGCCATCGGGACATGCAGACTATCATTATCTAGTGGTCGAGTCCTGATGCTTAAAGAGTGTCTTTATGTACCTGAAGTCAGGAGGAATTTAATATATGTATCTAAGTTAGTTAGAAATGGATATTCCTTCATTTTCTGTAATAAATTAATCATAAATCGTTATGATAAATATATTGCGGATGGTATTTTGACTTCTGGTGGACTCTATGAATTGTGCATTGATGAATGTGTCATGAATGTTACTACCACTAATAATGAAAACCCCACGAGATCCAGGGAGGATGGAAATCATTCAAACATGATTTGGCATCACAGGCTTGGTCATTTATCTGTTGATAGGATCAATAGATTGATAAAAGGATGGACCTTTAGATTTTCTACAGGTTCAATCTTTACCTACCTGTGAACACTGCATTCGAGGTAAAATGACCAGAACACCTTTCTGTAACAAGGTTACGCGATTTGAAGGTATTCTTGACCTAATACATACTGATGTATGTGGTCCCTTCAGTACCGCGACTAGAAATGGATGTCGATACTATTTGACATTTATCGATGACCATTCGCGATACGGGTTTGTCTTCCTGCTACGTCATAAATCTGAAACCTTTGAAAAGTTCAAAGAGTTTAAGGCTTTGGTTGAGAACCAAACCGATAGGAAGATCAAACGAATTCGGTCTGACTGAGGTGGTGAGTACCTCTCAGATGAATTCAAGGAATACCTTAAAAAGAATGGAATTGTCTCCAATCTCACTCCTCCTGGAACTCCCCAACTTAATGGTGTTGCTGAAAGACGCAACAGGACCATCATGGACATGGTCCGTTCAATGATGAGCAAAGCACATTTACCTCTTAGTTTCTGGGGATATGCAGTAGAGACTGCAATTTACATTCTGAACAAGATTCCTAGCAAGTCTATACCAAAGACTCCTCATGAGCTCTGGTATGGTACCAAGCCTAGTGTTAAACACTTGAGGGTTTGGGGATGCTTGGTTCATGCGAAGAACGTGGACGCAAGTAAGCTAGAATCTCACACTCGTGAGTGCTACTTCATTGGGTAAGTTAAAGTTAAAGATGGTATTGGATACCAGCTTTATGACCCTGAGACCCAAAAGGTTTTTGTCTCTAGGGATGTGAAATTTCTGGAGGATGATTTCCTTAAAGGTCAAGATAGAAATGAAGTGGAGGAACTCATTGAATCTCCTGAGGATTCTGAGATTCCTGAACCAGAAACTGAAGAGATAAATGAAGATGAAACACCCATACCTCTTCGAAGGAGTTCGAGGGTGGTTGCATCACCTGAAAGGTATGGATTCCATGTGTCAGGTGAGGCTGACAGTGATCCTTCTTCATATGATGAAGCACTTGCGGATCATGACATGGATAGATGGATGCTAGCAATGAAGTCGGAGATTGACTCCATGCATAAGAATGGTGTATGGACCCTAGAGGATCCACCTAGAGGGGTAAAACCCATTGGGTGTAAATGGATCTTCAAGAGAAAGAGGGGACCTGATGGGAAAGTAGAGACTTTCAAGGCACGGCTCGTAGCCAAGGGCTACACACAGAGAGAAGGCATCGACTACGATGAGACATTCTCTCCTGTGGCCATGCTTAAGTCCATCAGGACATTGCTAGCTATAGCTGCATATCTTGACTACGACATCTGGCAGATGGACGTCAAGACGGCTTTCCTCAATGGATACCTCGAGGAGGATATCTATATGGAGCAGCCCCAGGGCTTCATAACTGAGGACGGTAAAGTATGTAAGCTGAAGAAATCCATCTATGGGCTCAAACAAGCTTCTTGTAGCTGGAACATCAGATTTGATGAAACCATAAAGAGTTATGATTTTGTGCAAAACCCTGATGAACCTTGTGTGTACAAGAAGCTTAGTGGGAGCGCCATTGTGTTCATCGTGCTTTACGTAGATGATATCCTTATTATTGGAAATGATACAGGAATGATGACTAGTGTGAAGATTTGGCTATCCCATACCTTCGAGATGAAAGATCTTGGAGAAGCCTCTTACATCTTAGGCCTGAAGTTGTTCAGAAACCGAGAAAAGAGAATATTGGGATTATCACAACATGGATACATCAAGAAGACTCTTGAACGATTCCGTATGGATAGTTCGAAGAAAGGATTCCTCCCCTTAGGACATGGTATCCATTTGTCCAAAGGGATGGCTCCTCAAAGTGTTGAGGAAAAGATGGCCATGGCTGGATGCCCTTATGCATCAGCCGTAGGAAGCTTGATGTATGCTATGATGTGTACTAGGCCAGACATCTGCCATGCAGTGGGAGTGGTAAGTCGTTACCAATCTGCTATGGAGAAAAACACTGGAATGCAGTAAAGAACATATTCAAATATCTAAGACGGACGCAAGATTACATCTTGGTCTATGGGGATGGTGATCTCCAAGTCTTGGGATATACAGATTCAGACTTCCAGTCAGATATTGATGATCGAAAGTCGACATTGGGGTTTGTATTCCTGTTGAACGGTGGTGCTGTGAGCAGGAGAAGCAAGAAGCAGGACACTACGACGGATTCAACAACAGAAGCTGAATACATTGCCGCATCGGATGCTGCAAAGGAGGCGGTGTGGTTGCGCAAGTTCATTTTGGAGCTTGACGTAGTTTCCTCTGATACTCCCGTCCCATTACTCTGCGATAGCACTGGAACCATTGCCCAAGCAAAGGAACCCATGTGCCATCAGAAGAGCAAGCACATGGAAAGGAAATACCACATCATTCGGGAGATTCAAAAGCGTGGTGATATCATCATCACCAAGGTGGCCTCTGCCGACAACATTGCTAATCCTCTTACCAAACCTCTGACACAGAAGGTTTTTGACCAGCATGTAATGAGTATGGGTTTACGGATTGTACCTGAATGATTCTGAGGGCTAGTGGGAGATTGTTAGACATGTGAGCCCTGGGCGGACCATTCTTACAATAAATGTTATTGTAATATTTATGTTTATCAATAAAAGTTATTGATGTTTCACTCCCTTTCTGAAATTAAATGAATGAATGCACTATAAGGTCCCTCTGTACAATTAGGGTTATGTACCATGGCCAGCTTGATGATCATATAGCTGTTGATTCATTAAATGAATCATAGAGGCTGGTGTTTGGATGAATATCTAAGGAGTTAGATAGAGGACTCATCAAACACCGTCAAATGATTGTCAAGTGGAGATCTCCAGCCTGAGTAGGAGATGGCAATCCTTTCTCACATAGGCTGATATCTGACCGACCTCTCGATGCAGGTCCTCTGCATGGGAATAGTGATTTGGAGGTGTCAGATTAGTTAAGTAAATGGGTTGACTTAACGAGATCGAGATAACTTAAGTCCTATGTTGAATGCTGTCACAGCATAGGCATGCATCCTCTGACCGGAGACAGATGTATTGCTATATGTCTGAGTATGTACATTTGGCAGACCAATAGGTTGATGACCTAACAACGGTCTATACACCGGCGAGCTGGTGTGCATATAAGGGTATATGAGCAATAAGATCTCTCAAAGGGATCATACAGGTTCACTTGTGAACCGGAAGACATGAGTTCACTCATGAGGTATTGGGACCGATCAAATTCCATGCATGGTCGTCGTGCTTTGGAAGCATGACATGAATTTGAAGGTATGATGTATGCTTTGGGAAAGCATAGGACCGATACCAAATCCCAATGACCAAGATTGAGAAACTTAATGATTAAACCCTGAAGAAGACAGTATAAAAACGATCTTGATCTTCGGGTTGATCATGGGTCTTCCAGTATGCAGGATGTACAGGTATTAGGAATACCTGAAGGGTGATGTGATCATAAACGATTGTATATCCATGACGCTTCCATTTCGAGGGAGTGATGAAACAGGTCTGGATTTTAGTGACTCCTTTCCATAGAGAAGCAATCCGATCTTAGTCCAAGTGTTGGACATTGGTCTGAATGAGATTCATATTCAATGAGAAGATTGAATTTGCGGTCTTGATTCAATCAAGCATCTGTAGGAGGTTCGTAAGATCTGGATTTGAGATAAGATCTCAATATCCAAGTCACTATACATGGAATAATACAATCGCCCTGTCCTTATCTCCAAGTATCTGCGGAGAAAGCACATTATTCTTGAAAGGGTTCGAGAATAATTCATTTGGTGAAATATCCAAGCAATGACTTGATGATTAAATGAGATTTAATTATCAAACTTAATATGAATATAATTCATATTATGAAAATGATTATCCAAGATAATTAAATAAGATTTAATTATCAAGGAATAAGAGAATGCGGATAACACTATCCATGATATATGTGTATTATAAATATGATTTACAATATACATATATAAGAGAGAGAATTTATGTAAATAGCATTTGTTAATTAATAATGTGGATTGGATTCACATTTATTAAATAATTGAAAATGCAATTTACTAATTAGTTTGGGTTGTGAATATAATTCACATAATATTCAATGGCATGATTGAAATATTCACAAATTAATTTGGAATTAATTTGGTGAATATTTTTGATTAATTAAGGAATAATAAGATAAATAAAAGGGAGCCAATAACCACCATTCATAGGTGGCGTCACCCATGAATTGTTCATGGGTGACGCCCCCTAATTCTAGGGGTGGTTGGTTGACTCCATTTTAATTATCACATTATCTCTTAATTAGTTAATGTTAAATTAAATTATGTTGATAATGTTGCAACATTTTTAATTTAAATTAATGTTGTTGGTTTTAACCAACAACAATCATAGCCATTGATTTAGCATGGACCAAGCATAGCCGTTGGATTCATGTGTCCCATGGATTGAGATCCATTGGATCCCAAACTAGTATGAAAGGAGGGCTAGGGTAGCCTTCCAAGTTACAACATCATCTTGAGTTGAAGAACTCTACTCTCTCTCTCATTCTCGTGTGGGCTCTCCCTAATATTCAAGTGGCCGTCCACTTTGTGTATTAAGAAGGAGAGCATTTCGGCTTCGCTTCGACGCTTGGATCTTCGTCAAAAGATTGCGGGAAGGACGCGACTCATCATCGTGCCCGCAAGTGCATTCTCCGTGGGTCGGACTTGAGACAAGAGGATCTCTACTTTGGGATCTCGCGATCACAACCACGCTTCAAGAGGTATTCCTAATACTTTGTGGTTTGATGAAACGATCCGCGAAGTGTTCTCGTGATCATGTGGTTTCATCTTTAAAGTTAAAAAAATTTTAATTTCCGCTGCATCTAGCATCTAGTACGACAAGTTGCTCCGATTGCATACGATGCGATCGACACGCTTCCGTGATGCGCTTAAGGATTCAAAATATCATTCATGTATGTATCTATGTATGTATGTATGTATGTATGTATCTATGTATATGTATATGGGAAAAGGGAGCCTACACTCATGTGTAGGTAGCTTTCCTACACTCACCTTTTTTCTCTCAATTTTTTTGATTTTCTTGAATTGAATTCTTGAGAGATTTAAATCACAATATATCACCATTGCATCATTCGAATTTCAACTTATTTCGAGACTTCTAACTTATCCATCAAGATAGATAACTTTTAACAATATCAAATTTGCTGAAATCGACCTCTTCCGATGGAGATGTTAGGAACGTCTGATCTATACGAAATTTGAAATACATATTTTATTTAATATTCTAAGTATATACCCTAAGGATTCATTTCAGAAAAATCTAAAAAATGAGGGGATAATGGGTGAGTGTAGGAAAGTTACCTACATATAGCTGTAGGCTCCCCCCAATCCACATACATGCATGCATGCAACATCTATACATACATGCATGCATGCATGCTACATATATACATACCTGCATGCATGCATGCATGCTACATACATGCATACTTACATACGTACATACATACATCCATACATACACACATCCATACATACATACATACATACGTACATACATACGTACATACATACGTACATACGTACATACATACATACATACATACATACATACATACATACATACATACATACATACATACATACATACATACATACATACATACATACATACATACATACATACATACATACATTGCGTGCATGGATGCATGCATGTATGTATGTATGTATGTATGTATGTATGTAGCATGCATGCATGGATGTATGTATTGATGTATGTATGTATACATGCATGCATGCATGCATGCGTGCGTAAATACATCCATGCATACATACATACATACATGCCTACACGCATACATACATGCCTACATGCAGGAGTACAAGCATGCATGCATGCATACATACATACATACATACATACATACATACATACGTACATACATACATCCATACATCCATCCATCCATCCATCCATTCATACATACATACATACATACATACATACATACATACATACATACATACATACATACATACATACATACATACATACATACATATATAGATACATACCTACATACCTACATACCTACATACCTACATACCTACATACATACATACATACATACCTACATATATACATACATCCATACATACATACATACATACATACATACATCCATCCATCCATCCATACATACATACATACATACATACATACATACATACATACATACATACATACATACATACATACGTACGTACGTACATACATACATACGTACGTACATACATACATACATACATACATACATACATACATACATACATACATACATACATACATACATACATACATACATACATACATACATACATACATACATACATACATACATACATACATACATACATACATACATACATACATACATACATACATACATACATACATACATACATACATACATACATACATACATACATACATACATACATACATACATACATACATACATACATACATACATACATACATACATACATACATACATACATACATACATACATACATACATACATACATACATACATCCATACATGCATGCATGTATGTATGTAGGCCGGGGAGGCTGCTACATGTGGCAGTTTCCCCCATTTTTTTCAAAATTAAACCATGATTACTCATCTATATATCCCTCCTATTTTTTATAAAAATTTCGTCAAAAACAGAGACTCCTATGCCCTCCATCTAGAAGAGGTCGATTGCAGCAAATTTCAGACCGGTAAAATTACATGTTCTAGATGGAGGGCATAAGAGTCTCTGTTTCTGACGAAATTTCTATAGAATGTAGGAGGGATATATAGATGAATATTCATGGTTTAATTCTGAAAAAAAGAAAAAATTTGGAGAAATTGCCACATGTAGCAGCCTCCCTTTTCTTATATATATATATATGGTTGGGGAGTATGCACCAAGGTGCATGTAATTTTACATGCACATGGGTTTATATCTTCCACGTTTTTTTTAACTTTTTTTGGAAAATATCACCATGTATATTCATCCATATATCCCTCCTATATGCCATTCGAATTTCATCAGAAACAGAGACTTCTAAGCCTTCCATCTAGAACATGTAATTTTACCGATCTTAGAATTGCTATAATTAACATTTTCTAGATGGAGGGCATAGGAGTCTCTGTTTCTGATGAAATTAGAGTAGCATAATGGAGGGATATATAGATGACTATACATGGTGATATTTTCTAAAAAAAGTAAAAAGATGTGGAAGATATTGGCATTGGTGCATGAAAAATTACATGCATCTGGGTGCATGCTCTCCAACCCCCATATATATATGATTGATCTTCTCACCATAAACTGTGAGAGCATGAGAGCAGTGAATTTGGACCACTATATTCTGCTCTTATCTCTCCTCACGCAATCAATCAGGAGAGAGATGATCAAATCTAATGGTCCAGAATCACTGCTCGCACGTTGTCATCGTTTTTGGCTCTCACAAGATCAACCCTCATATGTGTGTATAGATAAAAATGGGGTTGCCCCACCCCATTTTCTGGCTTTTTTTTAAAAATAAAGTCATGTATTTTCGTAAATATATCCCTCTAATATTTCATTAAATTTCAGAAGAAACAGAGACTCCTATGCCTTCCATCTAGAACATGTAATTTTAATGATCTTAGAATTACTGTAATCGACCTATTCCTGATGAAGAGAATACGAGTCTTTGTTTCTAACGAAATTGGAATGATATATTAGAGGGATATAGTGATGAAAATACTTAACTTTTTTGAAAAAAATAAAAAAAACATCAGAAAATAGGACGAGTTTTTTAAATACCACCATGTATATTCATCTATATAGCCCTCCTATATGTCATTCGAATTTTGTCAGAAATAGAGACTCATATGCCATTCATATAGAATAGGTCGATTACAACAATTTTCATACCGTTAAGATTACATGTTTTAGATGGTGGGCATAAGACTCACTGTTTCTGATAAAATTCGAATGGCATATTGGAGGGATATATTGATGAATATACATTGTGATATTTCTAAAAAAATAAAAAAATATGGGAAAATAAGATCGGACAACCCTATATACATATATTTATATATGGAAAAAATGGGGCTGCCCCCCAAGGGAGCTAACTTAGCCCCTCTATTTTTTGCAATATTTTTTTATTTATTTAAAATATACTCCCGTGGATGTTCATTATTATATATCTATATTAAGTCATTCAAATTTCACGTGAAATAGATGAAAAAACACCCAACCTGATCGCTATAAAAGAAGAAGCTATCGTCGTTGTGTCGGTCGGATGAATTTTACGAGAAATTTTTTTTATTATTTATATTCCTAAACATAGATTTATAGTGATTAAGAACGAGAGTGTCGAACTCATGGAGTCAAACTATTAGAAACAAGGGTAAAATTGCAGAAATATAAGTTTTTGTTTGTTTTCTAATTTTTATGTATTTTTATGTAATTTTATGAAATTTTATTTAATTTTTGAAAAGGTTTTATAATTTTTATTTGGTCTTTAATGTTGAAAGTACATTTTTATTGAAAACAGATTTTTATTTGTGATTTTTAAAATAAAAATAAAAGGAAAATATCTTTATTTTATTTTTATTATAAAGTAGGTGAAAATATCTTCTAAACGATATATTGTGCGTATTTTTATGATTTTTATTGATTTAGTTATTATTTTTTAAATATTTTATGCATTTTGTATTCTTTATTGGTTTTGATATTTGATTTTTATTTTCTTTTTAATTTATTGTGCAAAATATAATAAAATATACTAAAGGTGATTTTTATATGATTTTTAGAGATGTTTTTATATTTTTTTATGATTTAGATTTTTTTTATTTTTTATATTTTTAAATGATTTACTAAAATTAGAAAAAAATATTTTTAAAACTAACTTATAATGTATATAATAGAACATGCAATATTAATTTGTATCTTTGTACTATATTTATTTTTTGTATTTTGTATTATTATGTATTAGTTATGAATAGTATTTAATACAGTTAAGGGGTATATATGTGATAGTTTGAATACTAGGGGGTATTCATGTAAAATACAGAAAATTGAGGGGCTTGCTTGCAAAAGACCCGGATGCATGCGCATGCATGCGCTCAGCCACAAGAACAGGGACCTACTTAGAAAAATTCAAGTTGAATTCTGAACACGGTCTCGTGGAACCCAACGAATTAAGTCTAAAATACTTGAAGAATCTTAATTCTAGTTCCTAGTAAAGTCCCTATAGACTAAGTGGATTAAGACCTAAACTAAGCTCCATCTGTCCAACTTAGATCCGTTGGGTTCAAGAATCATACTTGTTCTGAAAAGTGCAAATGAATAAAATAAATTTTTTATGTAGTAGATTTTTCTAATTAATCTTTTTATGTGATTTTTAAAGACTTTGCAAATTTTTATTGAATATTAAGACTTTTATATTTTTAGCAATTTTTGAAAGAGCTACTAGATTAATTCAATTTACATAAAGTTTACATGAATTATGTACAGTTTACAAAGGATTTTATACATATATTATATACAAGAATTATACAAATTTTATACAATATTTTACAAAAGTTTAACAAGTGTTTCATAATTAAAGATTTTATCCACGAATTTTACAACATTTTTATAAACAATTTGTAAGATATATTATTTATTAAGTCATTTTTATATTTTTCTTCTAGCTTTTAGAAACCTAAAATATACACTCATACTTTTTGATAGCTATATTATTAAAAATATAATAAGATATGATTTTTGGCTTTAATGTATATATAGAATATATGTACGAAACCCCCTGTACTTAGCATGAACTATGTCCTCATAGTGACCAAAGAAGCGATAAAGGAAGACATAACTCGGGATGAGTATAGATTGGTGAAAAGAATTTTATACTATAATAGCTCAAAGAATAACGAATAAAAAATAGAAGTCAATCATCCCTTCTATGCTTAGGATCAAGTAATCCTAAGGATATCAAATCCAAAACCGAAGACGATTGAGGTCAAGAAAATGTACACAATCAACGACTCAGCTTGTCCCCCCTATACTTAGGGTAAAATATCCCTAAGTATAGAGAAGAATATTAACAGTTGAGGGACAAGCAAGAGAGTGGATGATACGAAAATGAAAACAATCAAAAGCGACATGAGTGATATCCCCTCCCCCCCATACTTAGGATAAAGTGCACCCTAAGTATAAGAAAAAATATGGGTAATAGAACAAAACGATGTGAACAACATAATGTCTACACCCCCCATACTTAGGATAAAGTACATTTTTAAGTATAGCAAAAATCCTAAGCAATATATATGGGTGTAAGATAAAAGAAAGAAAGAAAGAATAAAATCAAAAATATGTAGAGTGATCTTGAAAATCAGGTATGAGATGCAAAGTGAAAGAGTACATATCATACAAAATGAATAGGGGCAACCTCAATGGTCGGCAGCTCATGATCAAGAAATGGTTTCAATCACTAAACATTGACCTGAAAGGTGCAATAAGAAGACAACTCAGATATATCGATGCTACCATTGACGTACACCTTGCTCACAAGATATGGGCCTTTCCATTTGTCCTGAAGATTCCTCGGAAATATTTCAGTCTCGCATCGATGAGTCAAACTTTCTGATTAGGCTCGAACTGCTTTTATGGCTGATGAGTGCATCATGTGCAGGCTACTCATAAAGGCTTTATCTCATAATTCCTCCAGGGATGCCAATTATGTTTGCCTCTGATCTCCCGCATCATCTAGACCAAATATAACCTCTTTCATTGCCCACCATGAACTGTGCTTGATTTCAACAGGTAAGTGGCATGGCTTTCCGAAGTTGAAAGGGAGATGTACCCAATGGAGTTCTGAAGGATGTTCAATAGGTCCAAAGAACCAAGTCCAAAAGCTGAGAACAATCCTTTTGATTCGGGTAAACACTACAAGATCGTCTTTACCTCCTCGATTGAAACTTTGGCTAGACCATTCGTTTGAGGATTATACGACATAGCAACCCAATGGTCTTTTCCTAACTCGTTAACAAGTTATCTTACATTGTCGTTGATGAAGTGGCTAGCCCCATCTGATATCAGAACTTGAGGGACCCCAAACAACGAAATGATATGCTTACTTAAGAACATACAAACTGTGTTCGCATCAACAGCTCAGATAGGAATAACCTCTACCCAATGACTACAGCCAGAAGAATATACTTGAATCCCTGACTTTTAGGGAATGAGCCCACAAGTCGACACCACATGCATCAAAGACTTCACCGAAGTAAATCGGCTGCATCGACATCATGTCTCTATGTCCACATGTGCACATTCTCTGACATTCAGTACATCTTTTTATGAATGTGTGGGCATCCGCAACGAGAGTCTGCCACCAAAGATCGAATTGAAGCACCTATTGTGTTTTCCTCTTCCCTGAATGGTGTCATCCAGCTTCCAATCTATGGCAATATGTCAGGTCACTATGGTATTCCTCCCGAAGAATACACTGATGCCAGAAAGAATCCACCCCTTCATGATAAAGGATCAGATCCTCCCAACGGTAAGACTTGGCTTTCGTATGGAACATCTCAAGTCTCTGCCTGGACCAATCTTTTGGGACTTTCTTAGAAACAAGAAAACAATGTCGGCATACCAAGGGAGCAAGGTGATAGCAAGAATCGTCTCGTCCGGAAAAGTCTCAGTGATAGATGTATCAAACTCAGAAGTCTTGGGTAATTCTAGTCGGGAGAGGTGATCTGCCACCACATTCTTAACTCCAAGCTTATCCTTGATCTCAAAATCGAACTCCTAGAGCAGAAGGATCCATCTGATCAGACATGGCTTGGAATCATTCTTATCCATTAAGTATCTGATGGCAGTATGGTCAGTGAAAATGGTAACCTTAGATCCTAAAATGCAGGACCTAAATTTGTCTAAGGCAAATACTACGTCTATCATTTCTCTCTATCATAGTATAATTTATTGGGTGGAATCCAAAGTCTTGTTAGCATAGTGTATGGAATATGGTAGGCCATCCCTCCTGTGTCCCAAAACAACTCCTATGGCAAAATCGAAGGCATCCATCATGATCTTGAATGAGAATGACAAATCAGGTGGCTAAAGGAAAGGATCCTGTAAAAACATTTTCTTAAGATTCTCAAAAGCTGAAAG
Organism: Ottelia alismoides; assembly: GCA_037367405.1. NCBI lineage: Eukaryota > Viridiplantae > Streptophyta > Magnoliopsida > Alismatales > Hydrocharitaceae > Ottelia > Ottelia alismoides. Next base: position 250,828 of record JAZKJV010006762.1, read on the forward strand.
ACACTGATCATTGATAACAAATTCGGTGTGTTTTGCTTTAAGGTCATATAAAGATCGGGCAATTTTGCTGAAGTCTCAAATGAAACGTCAGTAAAAACTGATATGCCTAAGGAATGACCATAACTGCTTCAAATTGGACAGTGGATTGAATTTCTTTATGATATCCACCTTGATCGAATCCACCTCCATGCCCCGTTGGAGATGATATGATCAAGAACCGTCCCCTGAGTCATCATAAAATTACTCTTCTCCCAAGAAAGAATGAGGTTAACCTCCGTGCACCTCTGAAGGACACAGTCTAGGATCAAAAGGCAGGAGTTGAAATCATTGTTGTATACTAAAAAATCATCAATGAAGACCTCCAAAAAGTCATACATCATGTCTACGAAAATCGAAAGCATACATCTCTAGAATGTAGCTGGAGCATTACATAACCTAAAGGGCATCCGTTTGAAAGCGTATGTTCTAAACAGGCATGTGAAAGTCGTCATTTCTTGGTCTTCTAGTGTGATGGCCACCTGATTATATCCCGAGTACTCATTAAGAAAGTAGTAGTGGCTCTTCCCAGCTAACCTCTTGATGATCTGATCAATGAATGGTAGCAGGAAGTGATCCTTCTTGGTTGCATGGTTTAATAATCTATAGTCCACACAGATTCGCCAAGAAGTCCGTACTCAGGTAACGATCTCCTCTTTGTACTCATTTATCACTATAGTGGTACCTGTCTTCTTGGTACCACATATAATGGACTAACCCATTTAGAGTCAGAGATGGAATAGATAAAATCAACGCTCCATCATTTGGATATTTCCTTCATAATCACCTCTTGACGATTCGAGTTCATCCTACACTAAAACTCACAAGATGTTTTGGCGTCATCCTTGAGAAAGATGTGGTGGGAGTACAGAGCTGGATTAAACCCATAGAGATCCAATACTAACCACCTGATTGCCTTGCGGTTCTTTTCAAGAATCTCCATCAAATGAGATTATTGATCTTCGGTCAAATCAAACGTGATAATGACCGGAAACATTCTGGACTATTCAGTAAGGAATCGATATTTCATGATTTGAGATAATGATTTTAGCTTTGGGGGAGAAGGAACATGGAGACTGGTCTGACTAGGGCATGCGCATAGGCTAATAGGTCTGTATGCTGAAGCTCGTCCTAATCTAACTCAGAAAGATACGGAGAATGCTCACTTGATTACTGGATATTCTGAATTGTCGGTTTCCAGGTTGGTTGTAGGTTATTCAGGTGAAGTCTAAAGTGAAAGGAATTCGACAAATCATTGCCAATCTGCATCTTCTAAATCTGATTGATCGATGAATAGCTAACCGATCTGATTGTTCACTTCGGACTCAGAGGGATCGTAAATATCAAAATGATCTGAAAAAGTTCCGAAATTGTCTCCATCACCCTTGTCACTAATCGGCTATAAGACTGTGCTCTCCAATCCCCCCCATCATCTAATAGCCAAATCTCAGACTCTACTATGGGAGTGATGAAAGATTGTGTGCTCGGCCCAAACCGCCTTATCATCAGTCTGTACAAAATCACAGTCTTGATGACTATCAGGCTCTTCACCAGAAGCTCTCTCTGACTCTTCTGATTTAGCTTTGACATCTTGGATCGTCTCTATATGTATACTCTCTCCTTAGACACAAAAGTATACCTTTCCAGTACCATAATCAGAAATGGCCTTAGTTGTCGTCTGAAAAGGTCATCCTAATATGATTGGGGTATCGATCACACATTCAGGGACCGTCATGTCTACCACGAAGAAGTCCATGAGGAATTTCAAACCCGGAATGGTGATGATAATGTCTTCAATTAATCCCATAGGCCTCTTGATTGATCTATCACAAACTGTTATGCCATCCTGCTTGGTCGAAGAGGTCCAAACTCAAACTTGTCGAGTAAGGAGTAAAGAGTACGATCAAAAGTCTGATCGAGAATCTCACATTTGACATACAATGCTCCTGTGTCTGATCTTTTGGCTGGGAGATGGTTCTGGATTGCGTAAAAAGTATCCTTGGTCAACATATGGATCTCTGAATAATGGTTGCACTACCTCTTCTTTCTGTGGACTGTGGTACGCTCTTTAAGACCTTTCTACAGAAGAGGGATATTTGCTAAGTCTTCCCAAAGAGTATGCTGGATGGTGAATTTGTCTAGCATCTCTTTCGTCAGATTATTCATCTACTTCTTTTTGAGGTTTCCTTTTTTATCTCCTTTTTTCCAAGCAGAGGGCTTGGGGAAAAGGTATTTGTACATCCTCCTTCTTAGTATGTACAATAGGAGGATCAGAAGAAGAAAAATATTTTTTGGAGAACGAGAACTTGCTCCATGTAAATGATCAAAAGACTCATGAGGTCTTGAATGATCAAATGTATTATATTTATTTCTCTTTTTGGATTTTCTCTTTTGTACATTTTTGTATGTTTTTCTATCATCATCACTGTACAGAAAGAATGGTAAAGCAACTACAGTGACATCAGTTTCTGGCTGCTTATCTTCAGGCTTGGTGGCATCAACACCACCATCGGCGTCCTCAGAGGGATAGGAAGCTTCAACACCACCATCACCAGACTCACCAGTATTGCTTGTATCCTCAGGAATATCTTCCTCGAGCCTAGTTAAGTCTCCACCTGCTGGCTTCCTACCTCTCATAAGAGAAATAAAATCAGCTTCATCATAGCAAACAAATCATATAAAAATACTAGTAACTGGAGGATAGGTTCTGTCAATTGTACCTTCTCTAACTTCCTCTTTAAAATGTTCGGGTTTGGTTTGATCTGAGCAGGAATAGAAGATTTCCCTTTGATTAGGTCACTGACATGATTCTTAATCTCATCCATCTCTCGCCTAAATGCGACCTGCTGGTCGATTATCAAATTGACAAGATATTCAAGAGCTAAGTTATCATGGAAAGGACCATGAGATCCAGATGTGTCGCCTCGATAGTTCTGAGGCTGCTGCAGAGCTGACTGCTGCTGTGGAGAATAAGACTGTTGATATTGCGATGGATATGAGTTCTGACTCCACTGAGCTGGCTGGTACTGACGAGGACTGGAATGCCGTTGTTGTTCGCGGTTCTTCCCCAATTGTGCCTGTGATGGCGGCTGGGAAGAGGCACCTCCTGAAGGCCACCAGAAATCTGGATGATCGCAACGGAACCATGGTTGCTGCTACTAGTTGTACCATATCCCATTAACCTCGGTCAATGGCCCAGACATTGATGAGCCCAAAAAACCCCATGCGACTAAGGTAGGAATGGTATCAAAGGTCGTTGCGACCTCAACCACTCGAACCAGACTCAACAAGAAAAATAGACCACCAAACTAAGAATCAAACAAGCAATGTATGTGGCAAGCGGTTTTGCTATTTATTTTAACCTGGTATAGATACCAGGGTCGAACACAAAGAGCACGGAATGTGAAGGCTACGAAGTAGTCAAGAATCCAGAAAATAAAGAATTTGGTGGATTTTATATTTTTCATTTTTTTGGATTTTTTTAATATTAAGAAAAAGGCAAAATGTGTTCAGAAAGTCATAAACACACAATTATTTAAAGCATCAAAAATATGTAGAAAATTCAAATAAAAATATTTTTGAGTTTTTAAAATATACAAGTGTTTTTGTTAATTTACTTGAATTTTTCTGATTTTTTAATTGATTTTATAAAAATGCAATAAAATAAAAATGCTAAACAATGTACAACCCGAATCTAAAGGCAAGTTAAAAATACTTAAAATGCCGATAAAATTCGAGCAACAATTTTATGATAAACAACAAACTAAAAGCTAACTACAAAAACCAAAAATGCATTTTTTTTATTTTTTTATGAATTTTTAATGTTTTTTCCAAGGTTTTGAGTATTTTCAATTTTTATGGTTTTTATAAATGGAAGTGAAATGAAACTTGGATTGAAGTGAAAACACGGCAAAACAAGCAAACATGATTTTTTTGGAAATTTTCAAGGGTTTTTAATATTTTAATATATTTTTAAAGGCAAACATTAGCTATTTTTATGGCTTTTGAATTTTTAAAAATAATTAATGGAAACCAAATAAAATAAAAAATTCATGGAAATTTCTACACCATGGTAGGAGCCATGTGTCAAAATTTCGTAGTTTTGTACAATATTTACTATTTATTCAATCAAAAATCAAAGCCACAACATACATGGACCTAAATGTAATAAAAACACATTTCAGAGACTAAATAATAACTCGCGTGAAAAATGTAGGGTCCTATCTGTAAATTTTCCACAAATTCTAGCACATGTCCAATATCAGCACGCATAGGGGTATAAGTGTAAATAATGAAACTATCCCTTCAAAACATGACAGAACATAAATCTAGGGTACTACGTGCAATTATCCCACAAATACACGTGACAAAGCACGTACTACCATACAGGAAGGACTAAAATGTAAATACAAAAAAACGCAGGGGCACAGGTGCAAAAAGTCTCACTATATACCTTTTATTTTACAGACTAATTAATAAAAGCAAATAACTGCAAGGATGGCAGAGCAAATTACCCTTGCAGCTCGTGCGTAGCACGTGGGGGACATGTGGCGTGCTCTGAATGGATGTAGACGTGCGGCTCTGGCGCGTGCGACTAAAAGATCCAACGGCCCTCAGGAGGTGCGATTGTGGGGGTGTACGGGGCCGTTAGATGTCAGATCTAACGGTCTGACAGGTGCATGCTCTGGACAACTGTGATGAAATCTTGGTGAAGGCGTCAATCAAACGGTAGGGAGAGGTGCTGGACGAACTCCGCCTGGGCGTAGTTCACCAGAGCATCGACAGTGATCCGACACTCCGATGAACGATCGAATGACGGCAAACGACTCGCGAGGCTCCTCCGTGTCTGGTGCATCGGTCAGATGGGCTGGTCGGATCTCCTAGAAGGTGGCTGGTCCTGGACGAGCTCCGACGAAGCCGGGCGAAGGTGATCTGGGGCGTATCTACGCGCATGAAGACCTGCAAAGTAAAGTTCTACTCGGAGCAAGACTCTGGCCAAGGTTATTTGACCTAAAACATAGGGAAGCATCGATGAATGGGGGTGAGGGTTCCGGTGAAGTGACAGAAGGAACCAAGTGCCTAATCTTGGCTGGTACAACCAGGATTTGGATGACCAGGTCGCTTAAGGAGGTGGGCGATGAGTCGGTGTATCGATCGAAGCGGGTAAAAGTGGCAGATGAGGCTCCAACCGGCGGGTCGGAGCTGACGGAGGTGCAATGGAGTGAAAATGGAAGATCGAGCAAGATAATGGAACTAGGATTGAAATGGAGGCTACCTGAGGGTCCGAGCTGAATCCTAAGCTCCAGGGGATGCTGTCGAAGGGGGTCGTCACCTCAACTCGCCGCGGAAGGCAAGGGAGGCTCGTCGCGGCGGAACTCCGGCCACAAAGCTCGAGCGTTGGCCGCAGCTGTCTTCTCCGATCACCAAGGCCCAAATCTGATTGCTATCAAGGGGAGTGGTTCTAGTGTATCAAGGAAGAGTGCGACATGAGCTGAGGTCCTGGGGGATTGGATGAAGATTATGTAGACAATCCCAAGTGGCTGAGAGAATCGGGCGGGGGAGCGCAATCCATGGTCGATCCGCGAATACCTAGGGATCCGCGATGATCACTGATCCACTGGGTAGACACAGACGCTGGAATCAGGGCAAGAGGAAGCAGAGTCCGATCGAGAAAAAGGGGAGAAATGGATGCGCGGAACATATCCGCTAAGAAGAAGGTCCAGGAGGGGCAGTTGGCCGGGGTCAACGTCCCTCCTGGACCAATCAGAAAAAGGCTGGTCAAAAATATTTGAAAAATAAATTAAAATAGAAGATGATTTTATATTAAAAATGTTCAAAATGAAAAATTTATTATTTTTCAAACTACTTTTTTTGTATTTTTTAATTATTTTTATGAAAAATAAATTATGGTATATACATTATATTACATTATATACATGTATAAAATACCTAGGTATTTTATGTAATTATTTTTATTTTCTTATTTTTGTATAAATATCCAAATTTTATATTTTATTTATTTTCAACATATTATTTGGAGTATAAAATATTTTTTATTTTATTTTGATTAATTATTTACAAGTGTATACTAAATAAGTATATGATATATATGTACATGTATTATGTATAAGGTGATAGAGAGAGAATTTTATTTTTAGTTTTCTTTTTCTAATTTTTATTTGATTTTGAGGAATATATACAAGGGTATAAGAATACCTTTTTATTTCTATTTTTGTAAAATAAAATAATGATAAAAAATGTATGTACATGGGAGGGAGTATGTACAAGGTAGAGTGGCCTATCTCTCTCTACTTATTTTATTTGGTGATCATGTCCAATTTGGACCCTCTCTTGGGTTCAGATCACTCAATATTTATTATAAATATTTCCCTCTTTTTATTTTATTCTTTATTCTTTTATTTTTGCACAAATACATGCTAATTATTGAATCTTAACACATGCATGCTTATTGGTAACTTATTGTATTTATAACTATATGCATGATGTTTTGCCAAGATATTTAGCTAAAATAAAAGAATAAAGAGTGATGAATGAGGATTCATCACCCCCCTATACTTTACGTTTGCTAGTCCCTTAGCTAACACTTATTTGAAAAAGAAGTGAAAAGAGAAAGAAAAAGAAAAAGAAGGGAAATCAAGGTTGATTATTAAACTTGCCTTCATTAAATTGAAGTATGGAGCTCAGTCAGACCTTTGGATTATTAGTTTATCGGAACCTTATTCGGACTTAGATTTAAAACTCAACAGCCTCTAAGTTCCACCAATATATGGTCAAGACTCATCAACAATCCAGATCAAAACAAGTCTACATGCACAAACTCTATTGACCATAAATCTTTCCTTGTACTGTATAAGTGATATGTAGCTCCCCACCTCAGAAATGACAAAGTGACAACCCCCCTCAACAAGGTAACTCTAATGCCCTAGTCTGGCAGCTCTTTCCTCGAGGAGCGGGGTATTCCCTTCTAAGTTCAAGTTCAACCGACTCAAGAAGAGGAGGAAGAAGAGAATGGACCATGACAAGTGTAGCCATGTATCCTTGGGAGCCCAACCAGTGTAGCTAAGTCTCCCGCTGCAAGCTTCATGAGATGAGCATGTGTAACATAAGCTTTGCTTTATTTGACTATATACACTCCGGTGGGTATTTTATTTTCAATTAGACCCACCAAAATTTTTTGGAGTTTTTCTTTCTTTGCACACATTTTTTTTCGATGTGCATTTGTACAACATATCTACATGGTGCAACATATATACATAAGGAGTTTTTCCTCTTGAGCCAGTAGACTATCCCTCTTTTGAATCTTTATTGCAACCCACAACTCCTGTCTTTAGACCTCAACACGACCAGACCAAGTTGAGACGCATGTCCTTCACCAAAAGAAGAAGAGAGGTTCCACCTAGAAGTACTACCCTCATATGCTACCCCATGCCAAAGGAAACTGCCTCCTTACCACCTCATCCGTGGAGAGCTATGTGTAAGGTGCTTGTGCAAGTAAAGACATTGTCTATGAGAGTCATGTGTGCATTGTTAAGTGTTCTACTTAGGCTCATAAAGATGACATATGATCATAGCCTAGTGGACTCAAAGAATTAAGTCCCAAATGGACCTGAAAATTCTTAACCCCAAGCCCTATAAGGTTCCTCTTAGAATTAAGTGGATTAAGGTCTTAACCTAGCTCCATTTTCCAATTTAATTCCAGGCCAGTGTAAATGTCAACTATGATTTAGAAAAACTGTACAAGTATATAAAAACATGTTTTTATGCATGTTTTTGAAAAGGTACAAAATTTTTGAAAATTGTTTGAATGAATGAGTGCATGAATGCAGAAGTTTTGCAAAATATTTACACACATTTACACAAGGGTTTTTGCAAACTTTTGTTTTTTAAACATTTTACAAAAAATTTGTACAATATACATAATTTTGATATCAAAATATTTCCAAAATCTTTACACAAAACATTTTTACAAACATTTGTACAAAAATATTTTTTTATAAATTGCTATGTATGTGCAATAAAGAATTTTTATATACAAGGAAAAATTTTAAAATTTTTATGGTTTTTAAATCAAAGAATTTTAGACATTTTATTTATTAACACACTCACACAAAGTACGAGTTATGGCTAAAGTATATATGAAATATGTGCGACTCCCCCCTATACGTAGCTGAACGATGTCCTCAGAGTAGGGTTGAGCATGGGCCGGGTTCGGCCCGGCCCGGCCCAAGCCCATTTTAGTATACGGACTAACGGGCCGAGCCTAGGCCCGTTTTATTTTTCAAAAACTAGGCCCAAGCCCAAGCCCGGCCCACACATTATGGGTCGGGTTCGGGCCGGCCCAAATTGAAACTTCGGGACATATTGAGCTTCTTTTTATCTTACAAATACACTACCTATCCCTAACAAAAATGAGTATTCTTTACACATGCAAATATGTTTTACACATTGATAATATTAAGGAATCATGTCCATGATACGAATTGGATATGTGCGACAACATGCTCTAAACATGATAAATATATTACCAATGTAATATAATTGTTTATAATATATTTTTGTTAACATGGTAAATTATTATCATGATGGTATATATGACAATGATGGTTGTTAACTTTACTAAATTAATATGTTTAGAATTTAATATCCATCTAAATTCTATTATCACTCATATGCATAAGTAATGGGTCAAGCTAATGAGCTGGGCAGTTTGGGCCCTTGAAACGGGCCTAGCTATTAGGCCGGGTTATCAGGCTTTCGGGTTCGGGCCCTATCAGGCCCGAACCCGGCCCGAATATACATTTGGGCTTGAATTAAGACCCAAAGCCCGGCCCAATTCTTTGCAGGCTTGGGTTCGGGTCGGGCTAGATGGGTCGGGTTTCGGACCGGGTCGGGCTGGCCCGGCCCAATGCTCAACCCTACCTCAGAGTGGATCAAGAGCGACGAAGAAGACATAACACATGCTTAGTATAGGGAAGTGGAAACGAATGGTATACTCCAACGATGAATCAAAGAATAGAATGAAGGGCTCTCGGTGTTTCCCCCTATACTTAGGATTAAGTAATCCTAAGTACATCAGACTGTACACAACGGGAAATTCGAGTAGAAGAATGTACAGGGTCTACCTCGCCTATACTTAGGGCGAAAGATCCCTAAGTATAGGCAGAAAAACAGAGGTAAGAAGAATCAAAAGAATACTCAAGAGTCCAACACCCCCTATACTTAGGGTAAAGTACACCCTAAGTATATCATAATCATAGGATGAAGATGGGGTGTGGGACTAAAGAATGGAATGATATGGGCATCTGGATCTATACAAGGTGGAAGACAGTGATAATCAGGCATGAGATGCACTAGATGTGAATCAACGACCACATCTCACGCAAAATGAATAGGGGCGACGTCAATGACCAGTGGCTCATGATCTAGATATGGTTTGAGTCGCTGCCCGTTAACACGAAAGGTAGAATCAGATGACATCTCAGATATGTCAATACTCCCATTGTCATGTACCTTTCGGACTAGGTATGGTCCCTTCCACTTGCTCTGCAACTTCCCTGGAAATAATCTAAGCCTGGTATCAAACATCCATACTCTTTGATCTGGCTCAAATTGCTTGTGGCTGATATGAGAATCATGCCACTCCTTCACTCACTTCTTGTAATGTAGGCTGCTCGAAAAGGCTTCATCTCTAAGCTCCTCCAAGGCTACCAATTCTGCCCTCCTCTAATCTCCTATACTCACTGGATCCAAATGTATCTCTGTGACAGCCCAAAGTGGCTTGTGCCTAATCTCAATAGGTAAATGGCAGGGCTTACCATAAACGAGGTGAAAAGGAGATGTACCCAAAGGTGTCTTGAAGGACATCCGATATGCCCACAAGATCGAGTCGAAAAGCTGTGACCAATCCTTTCGGTCAGGGCGGATGACCTTCTGCAATATAGTCTTGATCTCCCTATTCGACACTTCAGCAAGACCATTGGTCTGAGGGTGATAAGGAGTGGCTACTCAATGATCAATGATGAAATCGCTAGCAAGGGCCTTTACCTTGTCGTTGATGAAATGAGACCCCCCGTCAGATATCAAAACTCGAGGTACCACGAACTGTGAAATGATGTTCTTCCTCAAAAATCTGCATACAGTCCTAGCATTTGCGGTTCGGGCGGAGATGAACCCAACCCAACGACGCACATAATCAATGGCTGACAGAATGTACTTGAGTTCCTGGCTCTTAGGGAATGGACCCATGAAATCAATGCCCCATGCATCAAAAACCTCATTGAAGTGAATGGGCTGCATCAGCATCATGTCACGCTATCCACAAGTGCCCATCCTTTGACAGTTAGTACATCTCTTCATGCATTCATTAGAATCCTTGAAGAGAGTAGGCCACCATAGGACGGATTGGAGCACTTTCTGTGCCGTTCTCCTCCCAGAGTGATGTCCTCCTACCTCCAGCTTGTGGCAGTAGGTGAGAACGCTATGGTGCTTCTCCTGAGGAATGCACCGTCGCCAAACACTATCCCCTCCTTCATGGTAAAGGATGGGATCCTCCTAATGGTAAGACTTGGCCTTCGCTAGGAAGGTCTTAAGTCTCTGTCTAGGCCAACCTTGTGGAACTTTCTTGGCAACAAGATAGTTTACAATGTCGGCGTACCGTGGGAGTGAGGCAATAGCATGGTTCGCCTCATCTGGGAAGGTCTCTGTAATAGGATTAATTTGCTCAGAATCCTCAAGACGCTCTAATCGGGAGAGATGATCCGGCACCACATTCTTGACTCCAGGCTTATCCTTAATCTTAATATCGAATTCCTGGAGTGGAAGGATCCATCTAGTCAGTCTCGCTTTGGCATCCTTCTTTGCCATGAGGTACCTGATAGAGGTATGATAAGTAAAGATAGTCACTCTAGATCCAATGATATATGATCTGAACTTATCCAGGGAAAAAACTATGGCTAGCATCTCCTTCTCAGTGATGATATAGTTCCGTTGTGCGGCATTTAATGTACAACTAGCGTAGTGAATGACTAATGGTACTCCCTCCCTCATCTGTCCCAGCACTACCCCTACGGCAAAATTGGAGGCATCCGTCATGATCTCGAACGGGAGAGACCAATCAGGAGGCTGGAGGATAGGAGCCTCAACAACTAGACTCTTGAGAGTATCAAATGATGCAAGACACTTATCATCTACTATGAACTCGGTGTCTTTGGTCAGCAAATTAGTCAATTGCTGGGCAATCCTGCTGAAATCATAATGAAGCGTCGGTAGAAACCGACGTGCCCCAGAAAAGACCGTAACTGTCACAGTTGGACGGTGGTTGAGTTTTCTAATGATATCCACCTTCGCCGGATCAACTTCCATGCCCCTGTTGGAGACGATATGACCAAGCACCATCCCTTGAGTCATCTTGAAGTGACTCTTCTCCTAAGATAAAACAAGATGGACCTCGATGCATCGCTGAAGGACATGGTTTAGGCACTCAAGACAAGCGTCAAACCAATCGCCATAGACCGAAAAGTCGTTCATGAAGACCTTTAAGCAATCACCCACCATGTCCGAAAAGATGGACAACATGCACCTCTAGAATGTCACTGGGGTGTTACATAGATAAAAGGGCATGTGTCTGAAAGCATACGTCCCAAAGGGACAGGTGAATGTGGTCTTGTCCTGGTCTTCTTGCGTAATGGCCACCTGATTGTATCCGGAGTACCCGTCAAGAAAGCAGTAATGACTCTTCCCAGCTAGCCTCTCTATATTCTGATCAATAAAAGGCAACGAGAAATGATCCTTCTTGGTGGCCTGATTCAATCGTTTGTAGTCCACAGAGAACCTCCAAGAAGTGAGGTACCCGGGTAGTGATCTCCTCTCCAGACTCACTCACGACTGTAGTGATGCCCGTCTTCTTGGCACCACATGTAATGGACTTACCCACTTGGAGTCAGAGATGGGGTAGATAAAATCGGTGCTCCACCATTTCGAGATCTCCTTCTTGACAACCTCTCGAAGGTTCGGGTTCAGCCGCCGCTGGAATTCACGCGACGAATTAGCATCCTCTTCGAGATAGATATGGTGGGAACACAGGGCCAGACTTATCCCCTGGAGATAAGCTACACTCCATCATATCGTATTGTGTTTCTTTTTAAGAACCTCCATCAAACGACATTCTTGCTCTCCAGTCAAATCTACTGAGATAATGATTGGGTGCATCTCATACTCGCCCGCAAGGAACCTATACTTCAGCGACTACGGCAAGGGCTTCTGCTCTGGACAACTGGGAGCTGGCTGATCTGGTCTCTGAAAGGTCTGAGTGAACGCAACCAAATCTGCATGGGAGAACTCTCGCTGAATTGGAAAATCTATTGAAGGCTGCTTTGCTGGTGTGTCTGTACTCTGAATAGGATCAATCTCCACTCTAGCTGCTGGCTCTGTAGGAATCAAACATGAAATCATATCATTGAATTCTGCCCAATCAATATCTGAATCTGAGGGATCTTAATCTAAATCTCAACAACTGCCTCACTATCAGTAATGCGATCTGCTGCGTCAAATGTGTCTTTTGCTAGGAATGCACTCTCCAAGCTCTCCTCTACTGAAATCTGTGCATCCGCGGGATCTGAAGGTGAGAGGATGGCTCGTGAAACTGGGTCTGCCCAAACTACCTCATCGTCTGTCGTCACAAAATCACACTCCTGGTGGACATCTCGTTCTGCCTCTGTCATCTGCTCTGAATCTGTAAGTGGCTCTAAGCAAGCTAAATCTCATGCTCTAGTCTCATCGATCGTCTCTATTTGTATACTCTCGCCCTCGACGTGAAAGTATATCTTCCTATTATCATGATCGGACACTGCCTTGATTGTGGCCAAGAATGGGCATCCTAAAATGATGGGGGTATCCGTCATAGACTCAGGGATCTCCATGTCCAACACAACAAAGTCCACGGGGAATTTCAGGAACTGAATTATGATGACCACGTCTTTCAGCAATCCCTTCGGCCTCTTAACATACCGATTAGCAAACTGAAGGACCGTCTTGCTCTATCAAAGAGGGCCAAAATCGAAGCGGTCGAGTAAGGCTACCGGAAGTAGGTTGATAGAAGAACCACTGTCTAATAGAGTCCGATCGAACCTCTGCTTATGTATGTGGCATCTGGCATAGGGAGCCCCTACATCTGGCCTCTTGGCTGGCAGACGGTTCTGGATGGCGAAGCAGGTGGCACGAGTGAGCACATGGATCTCTGAGTGGTGGTGGTTCCTCCTCTTCCTGCGAATGGTGGTCCTCTCTCTAAGGTTCCTCTGGAAGAGGGGGATGTGCTCCAAGGCCTCCTGTAGAGTCAACTGTATCTGGAATCTGTCTATCATCTGGTGGCTGAACTCTAGCTGTTGTGATTTTTTTGGGTTTTCTTTTTTAGTCCCCTTAGCCAAGAGGAGTGCTTGGGGAAAGGGGATGGCTGGGCCCTCCTCAGATGGAGGGTCATGATCGGGTCGATGTTGCTGTGACAGAGTAGAATCCATACAAACATCTCCAATCAACACAGATGGACTCACAAATAAAGATCCCTTTCCTTTATTTCCAGAATAGTCCTGAGATACATCAACAGAAGGAAATGCAACATGAATAGAAATGGTGGCCTCAACACCACCCTCGACATCTGGATTTGCGGCATCAGTACCACATTCTGGTCAGCATCGAATCTGTTAGCATCAGCACCACCTCCTCCTAAATCTGGTGAAGCGACGACCTTAGTACCATCAGCTGGATAAACATCCTTGGTGGTGTCAGCACCACTATCATCATCATCATCATCACGAGCGGCATCAGCACCGCTCTCCTCCTCATCTGGCGTTCCTGAATCCTCACGTGGTTGTCGCTCAGATGAGGCGCTTCCGGCTGGCATTCTACTACTCCTAAGTGTAACAAAGTCAGCGTCAAAATGGTATGCAGAAATATCACCAAGTGAATCACTAGGAGTGGTGACCTCTGTAAACTCTACCTGCTCAGATTTCCTCTTGAGGTTGTTCGAGATCGGCTCAATCTAGGCGGGTATGGCGGCATTCCCTCTCACTATCTCTCTCATCTTCTGTCTAAATTCATCCATCTCCCGTCTGAAGGTGGCCTGCTGCTCAGAAATAAGGCGGGCTAGATCATCCAAAGCTGGGTTCTCATAGGAGGACCCATGAGAACCTGAAGGGCAGCCTCTTTGAAGGTGAGGGTGTTGCTGCTGATATGAGTGAGAGGGATACTGGGGATGATACTGCTGTTGAGACTGTTGCTGCTTCCTCGACGACTGTCCCTACTGATAGGGATGAGGACCGGGATGCTGGTAGTGTGAATGCGGATGTGGCTGTGGCTACTACTGTGGGAACTGGGGCTGCTGGTATGGCTACTGGCCGTACTGGACCCCCTGAACTGGAGGCTGCTGCTGGGAACTAGTACCTCCGGTCAACCAACGAAATCCGGGATGGTCTCATCGGATCCCAGGCTGAGGTCGGTCATACCAAATCCTGTTAACATCCATCAACGGCTCCTACTCGTAAGTGGGTGGGGGCAGAACTGCCAGGGGCTGATCTGGCTGGTAGACCACCATTTGAGTGTCCTGAGATGGTGGTGGCTGGTAGTACTGCTGCGGCTGCTGGAACGACACCGCCTGGACATGGTGAACCTGTCTGGGTTGGCTGGAGTGCTGGGTCGAGCTGCTACTGCCGTGATCTGCCCGTGACCTGAGATGGGGCTGAGAAGCCGTATGTGCCTCATGGAGACACATGATCTGGGTCTTCATGTCACTCAACGTCTGTGCCATATGATCTATCTCAGACATGCCCTGACACTGCTTCTTCTCAATCAAGTCATTCCGTCCAACTTCTCACTGATAATCCCCATATCAGCGGCCCTTGACTCTGCCTGTGCTGCGGGTGCTGATGATGTAGATGGACTGGCATCAACCCGTGTTATCCTCTGATAGGACACAACTTGTGGTTGGGGCTTCCCCTGAGTGTACAATCGAGTCTGAGACATTACCGTATAGTTCTTTACCATCTCCTCGCAGATGGCCCAGACCTGATCCTCATCCTTGGCAAAATATGAACCCCCACAGGATGCATTGACTAGCCCCTACAAATCTATTGTAAGCCCGCAAAAGAAACTCTGGACGAGATTGGGCTTGGATATATCATGGTGGGGACACCGGTCTATGAGCTCCCCGAAACTATCCCATGCCTCGTGAAAATTGCTCGTTGGGGAGCATGGAAAAGTTGCTGATCAGGGTCCTGGCTGCATTGGTCCAGTCGAGTGGATAATACTTGTTCAAGTACTTGTTTTGGAGTTGTTCCCATGTAGTGACAAATCTCCCTAGGTGCTTCAGCCAGTTGGCTGCTTTGTTTATGAGTGAGAAAGGGAAGGCCATCATCCTGATGGTGTCCTCGTCCACAAGGCGATCGTGGACAGTACTACAGATCATCTCAAACTCTTGGAGATGGAGATGAGGCTCCTCTGTGGCAAGTCCGTGGAAGCGGGGAAGAAGTTGAATGGTCTGAGTCGGGAACTTGAAATCTCCAGCAATGGCTGGTAAAACTATCCATCTGTGGGTCAGAGTTGCACCAGGGTTGTGCAACTCCCTCATCGGTCGTGCAGGTGCTGCTAGCTATGCTGGCTGCTCAAGGTCTCCACCCTCAGGCATATCTGGTCCTCTGCCTCCACGGGCTCTGCGCTGCTCTCCATCTGCTCTCATCTGCTCCATCTCTCGACGCATGTCCACCATGAAAGCCCCCTGGTCTCTTATCTGACGCTGCATGGTCTCTAGAGAGGCTAACAGGGTGTTGTTGATGGCACCCTAATCTAATATGTATGTCTGTGTCCCACTGGGTCCATCGGTGCGCTCCTCGCTGCTGGCTATGGTTTCTTCAAAGGTAAAAGATCCAAACTCAGGTGCCGATAAATCATCAATTGTCTGCTGCGGTCTCTGCTCTGGCACCTCAGGACTGGTAGAATGTGGTCGAGGGGGAACAGGGCTGAGTCAAACTCGAGTTCGAAGAGTGGGTCTCGGATCTCACAAACCAACCTAGATGAACGAGCTGGAGTGCTCGAAAGCGGTGCAGTCAAAGGCTGCCTAAGGGATCTCCTACCCATCATCTTGATGTGGCGAGTGAAGGAGGATGAGATATGGAAACCCAAAAGATCAGAAAGCAAACCCCCA
Organism: Ottelia alismoides; assembly: GCA_037367405.1. Taxonomy (NCBI): domain Eukaryota; kingdom Viridiplantae; phylum Streptophyta; class Magnoliopsida; order Alismatales; family Hydrocharitaceae; genus Ottelia; species Ottelia alismoides. The sequence continues at coordinate 267,074 of JAZKJV010006762.1, forward strand.
ATTCTGCTCACGCGGAGCTGATGATCGTAAAGGCTCGGTCGGTTATCTTGTCAATTTTATTAGGTGATAAAACAATCTTTCAAAGCGATTAAGCGAGCTGGTAGGAACCCAATGCTCCTAACAGACTGTCCCTTATAAAAGGCCGGTAGTCTGCCAAGAGTTAGGGTATGGCTCTATCCTAGTGTGAGGGTCACTCTCTCGCTCATCCAAACCATACAATGAGGGTATTACTCTCCCAAGACAAATTTTTAAGTGAGGTGTCTTTCAAGATCAAGTGAGTTTAGTAGTCCCAATTAGATTTTCTTTTTTAGATGTTTTTCAAGCAAACAACGCTTAACGATTTTTTCGGTTCTCATGATTAGTTTAAGTCCAAAAACAGGGGGAGAAAGCGAAAAAGCCAATGTGCGCGATCAAACACGATGATGCATGCATAGTGAGAAATGCGTACCTGACTCTAACCCTCTACAAGCAGAGTGATCCATGTATAAAATAAAGACTAAATTTAAACTACCTATATGATGCAAGAAGAAATCGGCCTTAGACGAAGCAATCTCTACACGCGAAGCACAGTATCTAGCTAATCAGATTGAGTTCGGAGTCCAATCTTGGGAACCACTCAGTGCCCGCCACAATGGGTCCTACACGCGATGTATATGGCTCCTCACGGCACGTGACTCGAGCCTAATTAAACTAACTTTTTCTTTGTGAGTTAATTAATTAGGTCAAATTATCGATCTACATGAATAGACAGATAGTTAGGGTTGGGCCTTAATTAATTACGTCACAATCAAAGAAAATCCTAAGCTAAGGGGCCAAAACCTTCAAAAATCAGATAAGCAATAAAGAAATCGATGAAAAATCAAAACCGACGAAAAATCCACGATAAGGTTCTCCGAGCACACCGGTGCTCGACGAAACAGACCCCCAAGAAATCACCAAGTCTGAGAGTGTCTGTCCTGTATTATTACAATAATAATGCAAAAAAAAGTCTAAGCTAAGCTAACTAACTACAACTCCCCACACTTCTGCTCCTCCTCTCCTACGCTCTCCTGCGGCTTGATGCAGAAACGAGCCACTCCAAGTCACGCAGGTGCCTCGGCTCTCCGAAGATAGCCGCCCTCACTCGTCGGGCCCTTGTAAGGAAGTCAGAACAAAATTGTGTCAGACCACAATTATTTAAAAATAGATAAGAAATACTAAGCAATAAATCACACAAAAGGAAACTGACTACTAAGCCATGCTCCCCAGAAATGTCGCCATTCTGATGAGCTCGAAAAACCCCGAGCGACTAAGGTAGGAATGGTATCAAAGGTTATTGCAACCTCAACCACTCGGACCACACTCTGCAAGAAAAACAAACCACCGAACTAAGAATCAAACAAGCAATGTATGTGGAAAGCGGTCTTGCTATTATTTTAACCAAGTATAGCTACCAGGGTCGAACATAAGGAGCATGGAATGTGATGGCCACGAAGTAGTCAAGAATCCAGAAAATAAAGAATTTGGTGGATTTTTTATTTTTCATTTTTTTGGAATTTTTTAGTATTAAGAAAAAGGCAAAAAGGGTTCAGAAAGTCATAAAAACACAATTATTTAAAGCATCAAAAATACCCAAACAATTCAAATAAAAATACTTTTGAGTTTTTAAAATATTCAAGTGATTTTGTTAATTTTCTTCAATTTTTCTAATTTTTAATTGATTTTCTAAAAAATGCAATAAAATTAAAAATGCTAAACAATGTATAGCCAGAATCGAAAGGCAAGTTAAAAAAACTTAAAATGCCTATAAAATTCGAGCATCAATTTTATGATAAACTACAAACTAAAATCTAACTACATAAACCTAAAATGCATTTTTTTTATTTTTTATGAATTTTTAATGATTTTTTCTAAGGTTTTGAGTATTTTTCAATTTTTATGGTGTTTGTAAATGGAAATGAGATGAAACTTGGACTGAAAACACAGCAAAACAAACAAACATTAATTTTTTTGGAATTTTTCAAGGGTTTTTATATATTTAGTAGATTTTTAAAGGCAAACAGTAGTTGTTTTTATGGTTTTTGAATTTTTAAAAATAATAAATGGGAACAAAATAAATCCAAAAATTCATGGAAATTTCTACACCATGGCAGGAGCCATGTGTTAAAATTTCGTAGTTTTGGACAACATACAGAGACCTAAATGCAATAAAAACATATTCCATGCACTAAATATAACGTGCGTAAAAAGTGTAGGGTCCTATCTGTAAATTTTCCACAAATTCTAACACATGTCCAATATCAGCACGTACGTGGGTATAAGTGCAAATAGTAAAACTATCCCTTCAAAACATGACAGAACATAAATCCAGGGTACTACATGCAATTATCCCACAAATACACGTGACGAAGCACGTGCTACCATATAGGAAGGACTAAAATGTATATATGAAAAATCGCAGGGGTACATGTGCAAAAAGTCTCACTATATACCTTTTATTTTACAGACTAATTAATAAAAGCAAATAACGGCAAGGATGGCGGAGCAAATTATCCTTGCAACTCATGCGTCGCGCGTGGGGGGACATGCAGCACACTCTAAATGGATGAAGACGTGCAACTATGACGCGTGCAGCTAGCAGATCCAATGGCCCTCAGGAGGTGCGATCATGGGGGTGTACGGGGTCGTTAGATGTCAGATCTAACGGTCTGACAGGTGCAGGCTCTAGATGGTAGTGATGGAATCTAGGCAAAGGCGTCAATCCAACGACAGGGAGAGGTGTTGGACGAACGCCACCTTGGCAAAGTTCACCAGAGCACCGGTGGTGATCCGGCACTCCGATGAATGATCGAATGACGACGAACGACTCACGAGGCTCCTCCGCATCAGGTGCGTCAGTCGGATGGGCTCGCTACTGGTCGGATCTCTTGGAAGATGGCTGGTCCTGGATGAGCTCCTTCGAAGCGGGGCGAAGGTGATATGGGGCGTATCCATGCACGCAAAGACCTGCAAAGTAAAGCTCTACACAGAGCAAGACTCCGGCCAAGGTTATTTGACATAAAACAAAGGGAAGCATCGGTGGATGGGGGTGAGGGTTCTGGCGAAGTGACAGAAGGAACCTAGGGCATAATCTTGGTTCGTATAGTCAGGATTTGGATGAGCAGGTCGCGTAAGGATGTGGGCAATGAGTTAGTGTGTCGATCGAAGCAGGTAAAGGTGGCAGATGAGGCTCTGACCGACGGGTCGGAGCTGGCGGAGGTGAGACAGAGCGAAAATGGAAGATCGAGCTGGATAATGGAACTAGGATCGAAATGGAGGCTTTTTCCTGAGGGTTTGAGCTGAATCCTCAGCTCCAAAGGATGCTGTCAAAGGGGGTCGTCTCCTCAACCTCGTTGCGGAAGGTGGGGGAGGCTCGTCACGGCGAAACTCCGGCCATGAAGCTCAAGCGTTGGCTGCAGCTGTCTTCTTCGATCACTAAGCCCAAATACGATTGCTGTCACCAAGGGGAGTGGTTCTAGGATACCAGGGAAGAGTGCGACGCGAGCTGAGGTCTTGGGGAATTAGACGAAGAATATATAGGCAGTCCTAGATGGCTGAGAGAATCGGGCGGGGGTGCGCAATCCGAGGTCGATTTATGAATATCTAGGGATCCGCGAGGATCATTGATCCACTAGGTAGACGTGAATGCCCAAATCAGGGCAAGAGGAAGCATAGTCTGATCGAGAAAAAAGGGAGAAGTGGATGCGCGAAACGGATCCGCTAAGAAGAAGGTTCGGGAGGGGCAGTTGACCATGGTCAATGTCCCTACTGGACCGATCGGAAAAAGGCTGGTCAAAAATATTTGAAAAAAAATTCAAAATAGAAGATGATTTTATATTAAAAAATGATCAAAATGAAAAATATTTATTATTTTTCAAACTATTTTTTGTGATTTTAATTATTTTTATGAAAAATAGATTATGGTATATACATTATGTTACATTGTATACATGTATAAAATACCTAGGTATTTTATGTAATTATTTTTGTTTTCTTATTTTTGTACAAATACCCAAATTTTATATTTTATTTATTTTCAACATATTATTTGAAGTATAAAATAATTTTTATTTTATTTTTATTAATTATTTACAAGTGTATACTAAATAGGTATATGATACATATGTGCATGTACTATGTACAAGGTGATAGAGAGAGAAATTTATTTTTAGTTTTATTTTTCTAATTTTTATTTTATTTTTAGGAATATATACAAGGGGATAAGAATATCTTTTTATTTCTATTTTTGTAAAATAAAATAATGATAAAAAAATATGTATGTACTTGGGAGGGAGTATGTACAAGGTAGAGTGGCCCTATCTCTCTCTACTTATTTTATTTGGTGATCAGGTCCATTTTGGACCCCCTCTTGGGTTCAGGTCACTCAATATTTATTCTAAATATTTCCTTCTTTTTCTTTTTATTCTTTATTCTTTTATTTTTGCACAAATACATGCTAATTATTAAATCTTAACACATGCATGCTTATTGGTAACTTATTGTATTTACAACTATAACCATGATGTTTTACCAAGATATTTAGCTAAAATAAAAGAATAAATAGTGATGAATGGGATTCATCAGACATCTCAGAGTAAGCGAGGTCATTGAAGCAAGAGGCTGATCACTCTGATACACCAGCATCTAAGTGTTAGATGATGGTGTCTGTAGGTTCTACTGGTAAGCTGAAGACTAATGAGTCAGCTCGTAATCTGTGTTGAACCGGTTACCGCGGAAGTATGCCTCGATCTCGACTTCCTGAGTCATCTTGTGATCTAGAAGACTTCATGGAATCAGTTTATATCCCTTGAAGACACATAATCTGAGTCTTCAGATCACTCAAATATCCCTTAAGCTCGTAAATTTTATCGAGCTTGTCTAAATTTTATGGCTTCTTTTCTATTATCTCCATACGATCCAACTTCTGGCAAATGTTGCCCATATCAGCTGATGAGAATTCATAATATGTAGAAGCAGCAAAAGAAGGAGTCCCTTTGTTTGAGTGTAGAACCTAATTTGGGACATCGTGGTGTAATTCTCAGCCATCTCCTCGTATATGGCTCAGACTTGGTCTTCATGTTTGGATAAATACAAACCACCGCAGGAAATAATCATCTGCTCCTGCAACTCCGGTGTCATCCCACAAAAGAAGCTCTGAACCAAGTTCGGCTTTGAGATCTCGTGGTGGGACACCTATGGATGAGCTCTTTGAATCTATCCTGTGCCTCATGGAACTGCTCATTCCCTGATCATGGTGAAATTACTAATCATAGATCTTGCAACATTCGTGCGACCAAGTGGGTAGTACTTGTTCAGGTATTCAATTCTTAATTACTTCTACATTGAAACATATCTCCCTAAATGCTTCAGTCAATAGGCTACTCTATCTACGAGGAAGAATGGAAAAGGGATCAATTTTATCGCGTCCACGTTCACATGCAGATAATGTACCGTACTACAGATTATCTCAAATTCTTGTAGGTGCAGATGTGGATCCTCCATAAATATCACGTGAAACTTGGGAACAACTGAATAGTCTGTGGTCGGAGCTCAAAATTCTCATGTATAACAGGAAGACGGATCCACCGGTGTGTAGTCATCACTCCAGGGTTGTAGAGCTACTTCATCGTGCGGTTTGGATCTGGTGGAGTCTCTTTGCATGAGACTCCAACCCTGGAATCTCTCTTCCCACACTGTCTTATTCTCAGTCTTTATCATCGTCATCCTCAGGTCGAGAGAACCCTCTTTTTCAATCGCATTTTCGCATCAACTTGGCAGAACTGATCTAGATTCTTTTAACTTTTTCAGAAGACATAACTAGGAAGGGAACGTAGCAGTCGCAGACTACTTCGGTAGTAATAGATCATGAATCAATCAACAATGGTCTTCTAGCATCCCTTGAGCAGATGTAGAATCAAATAAGGTAACATGGGAGTCTGATAAATGGCGTATGGGAAAAGCTGAAACAATTGAAATCCCACAGAGAGACTCCTGACGCCGAGACTTCGTCTTGGGAAGAGGGACATCTCGAACCGACCTAGATGGATGAGTAGGCACTCAAGAGAGTGGATCGCTCAGAGTCGATCGAAGCGATCGCCTACTGATAAATCCTAGATTTATCAGCTTAATTGGTCATATGTATCTCCTTACTTAGGTAAAATACATGATTCATTGACTAAATAACACTAATTGCTAATTTATGTGTTGCATATAATTAACACTAATTACTATATATTATTACGATGTAACATTTTATGTATTTATTTTCCATTAAAAATCAAATACAAATTAGAATAAAATTGTATATAAATAAAATGACATCAAATAAAATAAAAGTCTAAAAATAAGTAAAAAGAAAATTAAAGAAAATTGTTTTATATAGTGTTTAATAGTATTTAATTTTTATCTTTGTACAAATGTCTTATGATCTCTTTGACTTCTGCATGAAAGTTGTAGATGTCATCGAGATCTACAACTTTCATGTTTACCATTATTCCAAATTCGACCTCTAACTATTTTTTCTTGATTTTTCTTTAATTTATCAATTTCTTTAATTTTTGATTGGGCCATGTGGCACCTTCAGACTGCGCCATGTGGCCCACTGCAATCCTGAAACCCGTCCCCATCTAAATCGCTTGATCTATCGTGGATCAGGTTGATCATGGTTGTTGTCCTCCACCTAAACATCAGCCATTGGATCTTATGATCCAATGACCCCCTCTTCATCCCTAACCTCTAGCTTTGACTCCTCCTCTTCCTTGCAAACCGCTCGAAACCTCCTTATTCTCTGATTTCTGTCGACTACCACCTACGCCATTTACCCTCGAAATTGCCCCAATCCTTTAGACAAGATAACCACCTTCCATGCCAACTTCCCTAATCCCTCTAACCTAACTGCTATTAGCAAGGGCGACAGTTAGAACTACCCATGAAACCACCTACAAACCTCTGACTTTTCTCCTTCAAATAACCATCCACCAACCATCATGGTCGGTTGTCCACCCTTGAAGGAGCAACTGCTCACCTCTCCCCCTTCATTATGATAGGATGAAGAGCAGATTGAACAACAACAATGGAGATTTGCTTTGGTGAGATCCATGGCAAAAATGCCATGATATAGCCCGATTTGGTGGTTGTTCAAGCTTCGAGGATCGCCACCCTCATCAAGCGATAACCCAGAGGTAATGAAGAACCTCTAGCACATGCAAAATCCTTCATTCGAGCACCATTCTTCAAGCTCCAGGTAAGTAGATCTAAACACTCTTCTACCCTATAACACCATGGAACCTCCCTTTTTGCACGCACAGACTCTTCCGATATTACCATGAGATATCACTCATGTTCGCACGCACCAACTCCTATTTGCTTCGGTTATGTATCAGTTGTAATAACTCCTGCAGGGCCAAGCTCTTCAATGATAGGAATTTAAAGAGCCTCCTCAATCTAGACTTTCTCCATCGACTGGTCTTTACTTTCACCGCCTTTCATCCATTCGCAGATCTTCTCCGATGATGCTCCATCTTTGCACGCCATGCAAGAACCCTCTCCGACCATCAGATAGCATCCATGAGCACGATGGAGGAAAGAAAGGCTCGTCAGAATCATGCCTTATGCACTGCCACGAAAGGTGAAGCAATTGATTTTTCGACGTACAATTGTTGTTGGATCGCGTCAAATTGTGCGCGATCTAACGACCTACAGGATGCCACGTCATGCCTTCTAGAGTTGTAGCCTCGGATTTGAACCTGCAACCATCGATGATCCAGACTTCCAGCCGAAGCATCGCAATCAGACACGTGGCCCAAGCCACGAATCGCCACCCAAACCTAGGCCGTGTGTGCTTTGCACGTGCAAGCCTAGGCTATTTGCATCTTCACCCCACCAGTTATCTCTATTTACAAAAATATCCCTACATAGGGGGTTATTTCATAAATTTCCAAGTCGATTTATGTTATTTGCATTTTAGTCCCTCCAGAGACCTATATGTAAGTATTTATGCATATTTTTATCATAGTTATGCCCCTGCATTGAAATTGAATAACTTGAGCATTGTTTATTCTATTAAGATGATTTTAGTGGCATTTTGATCCTCGTTCAATTGTCTTTGATTTGATATGATATACTTACTGCTTAGATAATAAATAAAGGATTAATTTGTGGAGAGTCTATTTTGTGCATCGATTCCTATTAGTTGAAATATGACTCTACATTGCACTAATCAATTGAATTTAGAATTAATTTGTATAAATGCTTAAGTTTGATAAATCATTATAGGGCATATTTGTGAGTATAATTGCATTTTTTGATCTGTTGATTATGATCATTTTGTCTTACATGCATTATTGTGTTAAATCATAGTTCTTGTCATCCATGAATGCATTTGTGATGTGCATCTACCTTGCATTATTTTGTTTGCATCGTTTGCGTGTTTTGAACTATATGAATTATTAATCACTTAACCTAAATATTTAACACCTAAATGATTGTATTATGGGCTCGTGTCCTCGTGTTCGATCCTGGACTTCCCAGGTTAAAAATTAAAGCCGAGAACCTCGTCACTGAGATTCCTCTCGGTTCTATATGAGATGATAAGTGCCCTTGCTACAATAGATCTATCTTAATATATGCATTTAGTGCATCATCAGATGGCACCGTTGCCGGGGACACGGCTTCACTAATATAATTATTTAGTATTTTATACTTTTGTTAAGCTGACTTTATTTTATTTAGGTCACTCCCGTGATGTGATGTTTTATGCATTATTATAAATATTTGTTGATAATATTTGTATTATCTAATATTTTCTCTTATGTGGTAGGAAAACCCATTCATTGAGGATGATCGTGACGAAGGATGCAGGAGCTCAAAAAGGAGTTCACGCTGAAAAGAAACACAGAAGATGCCATCAAGTTTTTGAAAGATTCTTTTTGTTGATATTCTTGGTATATAGTTTTGATTTGGACTTTATTATTTGTGTGATGAATCTATTTCACCGTAATGTGGGTGTGATTCATCTTGAGTGTTCAATATTAGGATTTAGGCACACGACTCTTAGAGTTTGCTCTTTTTATTCCTAAGTGCTTGAATCGTAGTATAGGGCACGCTAACCTCATTTATGAGATTCGCTCATCTCTACAATTCATGAGATACACGTAATCTACGTTGAACCGAGCCAAATGAAATTGATTATCTGCCCGCTAATAAGCGTATGATTAGGTGCGAATTTCCAATGACTTGCATGCATTTAGTTAAAATTTTATATTCAATCTAGCATATGCATGAAGAGAGCTAGAACCCTTGTAAGTATTTTTCTTGAGCATGAAATCATGATTTTTTCGTATGCACGATTTTCCACTTTCACGATTAGTCACTTAGGATAATATGAAAAAGGGATTGTACAGTAGACGATGTTTTATGTGCTCAGAAATTTAATTCAAGTGATAACCTAATATCTAAAAATTGGACTGTTAATGCAAGTTGATTTAAATAAAATGGAGCTAAAATTCACCTTGTTTTGGGAGAGAAACCCCTGCTTTTTACTCGCAGTTGTATGCATTCGTTAAGAGGTGAGGATGTATCCCTAGGATAGATTCCAAACCCTAATTCAGCTTGGCAATGAACAACTTTGTATTATCACCAATAAAAGTGACAAGATAATTAGACCATATTTATGGTCTTCATTGGGTGTGTTGGTGAAAATTGGGTTTGTTTTGATCTCATTTGATTCTTCATCCTCTCGAGAATGCTACGCTCCATCATCATCTCCTAAGATTCATCATCTTGAGATTCAGCTAACAATGGTCCCTTCCTCACTGAGCTTCCTATTTTGTATACTTAGGCCATTTTTTAGCCTAAGTATAGGGGGATTCAATTTCATTCTAATTGTTTCCTTGGGTTACCTACTTTTAATTCATATTTTATACTTAAGATATTTCTCATTTTAAGTATAGGGGGCCCGAGTCTCTGTCTTCAATTAACTGATTCTTTTATTCATTTTTGCACCTATAATGATATCATCAATTCTCATATATTCTTTTATATTTAGCATGATCTATGTCTTCATATCACTTTGTGCTATGAGGACATAACAAAAGCTAAGTATAGGGGGGGTCTACCGTATATATTGTGTATATATATACTTTAGCCATAGCTCTTATTTTTAATTTTTTTCAAACTATTGGGGTTATGGGTATCGTATTACACTTTTGAACTTATTTGTGTACAAAAATGTTTTGAATTTTTTTTTGAAAATTATTATTTGGCATGGTTTTCAAAAATGTTTTACATGGTTTGCAAAAAACAAAATACAGCTTGAAATATTTAGAAAATCATTTGTAAAATATTTTGAAAATATACATATTTATGTGACAATGTTTGCAAAAAGTTTTTAAAAATATTTTAAAGCTAAGGGTGTAAATGAGTCTAATTAATTAATTCTTTAACTTAAAAAGTCTTCAATACCATCTAATTTTGTCTCTTTAGTTTCCTTCATGTCTTAATTACACCTCAGAAGGTGTGACATTTCTTTGAACCGTCTTGTCATTCTTATTTATAAGGTCGCCCTTTCTTAAAATATTAGAAAGATCTGACGTAGAGAAAAATCTGGGTATAGATTCTGTATTTTGGAAGATTAAGTTGATACAAAATTCTCTGAAAAGAGTGATGCCAACTAAGGAGGACGATCTTTTGATATAATAACTAGATATGGAAGTTCCTTTACCTTTTCTCGAGGATGTTCACTTGACGAAAAATCACCTTTCTTGTAAGTTAGGTCATTCATATTTTTCTAGTTTTTCTCTTTTAAGAAAAACCCAAAAGTCGATCGCAGGGTTTCAAGTATCAATTTATACTCCCATGATCATGAAGAATTTTGAGACTTCTCATGTAGATTTGAAAATTAATTTCGAGGAAAAATGGAATCATTCTAGAAGGATAAAATTTCAAGTTGATGAAGATATTTCTTACTCAGATTCAGAAGTTTTCTCAATTAGGAAGCAATTAAAACATGAGGCAACCTATGATTTTAAACCTCGGGGATTTGATCTTGATTTCTAAGGAGCTGAAGTTTGTAACGATATGATTGGGTATCTTTGTATTTCATCTCTGTGATATCCTATTAAAGTTACTCAGTCCGTTTTAATAAAGCTCACAATTCTTGAAAATCTTTTGTAAAAATTGCTAACTTATTAATTAGTGTCTTTTCCTGACTTTTTCACTATGCACTCAAGGCTTGAGATGATCTTCAACACTTGGTTTAAGAAGTCCCTAGATTTAGAGTTATCATATATTAATTATTAGAGTCTTGGACTTAAAAATTCATACTCTCCTAGTTGGAAGATATGCATGCTATATCCCATGCTTAATCTCCTTTAAAAAGAATTTGACTTTCACTCACATGCACGATTACAACAGTGATTGAGATGAGTTAAGGTATCACTAAGGAAATAGGGATTTGAAGTTTAAGTTTGGACTTGATTCCTATGACACTCGAGGATGGGATAAGATTAATGAAGTCTTCATGAAACTTGAGAGTCAGCATCTTAGCATGTATGGGATTTGTTTTCATGCTATTTCTTGATCAAACCTATAATGCTGGAATGTGTTGACATTAATTAATAAGTTGATCATTGTGCACCAATCTTTTGGTAAAAGCAGTGGAGCTAACAAAAACAAAGAAAAGATAGAATCAATAAGCTCTCCAAAGAAAGACAAAATTCAAAGAGCTATCACCAAAGGCAAGTGCTCCCCACCATTTCTAAATGTCCATTTGGACTAAAGGTATTTAGGACCAGGAATTGGGCTAGTACCCAAAAAGGGCTCTACATCGTAAATTCTACAAGTCTGGGTGTAGAAGGTATAATAGATACTCAAAAAAGGCACACAACGGTGTATTCCCAGGAAAACAAATGCAGGCGAATACAACTTCTTTTGACAGACACACTGATTGGCAAAAATCAAAATATATTGCATTTTGGAACTAGAAAGAACTTTGTTCCAATGAGAGGAAGAGAAAATAAGTACACAATCCTATATCCTCCATAATCTAGCCTTCCATCTGTCATTTTAAAGACTGACAAACTAAAGAGATGGTGGATTCAAGCCAAGACTAGATTTATTCCCTAGAGTTCAGGGTTGGATCCTCAGGAGAGCTTTCAAGTTTAGAATTATTGGTGATGCTTTGATTCTACTCTCTTATTGCAATCAACACTAAGTCATATTCCTTATATTTATGTCTATATTGAGAGTTGAAAATTAGAGGAGTTGAACTCCTTTTGATTAAGACTTGGTCAACTTAGAGTTTTAGGATTTCTAAAACCTAGTGTTCTAGGTCACATCAAGCCTTGTATACTCACTTGCACATGTCAGGGATTCATTAGTTAATGTAACCAATCCTTTATTAGCTCGAGGATGAGCTTAGCTTAATTATAGGGGGTGATAAATCCCAGATTTATCAGCTTAATTGATCGTATTTATCTCCTTTACTTAGGTAAAATAACATGATTCATTGACTAAATAACGCTAATTGCTAATTTATGTGTTGTATATAATTAAAACTAATTACTATATATTATTATGGTGTAATATTTATGTATTTATTTTCCACTAAAAATCAAACAAAATTAGAATAAAATTTTATATAAATAAAATAATATAAAATAAAAAATCCAAAAAAATAAGCAAAAAGAAAATTCAAGAAAATTGTTTTATATAGTGTTTAATACTATTTAATTTTTATCTTTATACAAATGACCTCTGATCTCTTTGACTTCTACATGAAAGTTGTAGATCTCATCAAAATCGACAACTTTCATATTTAACATTTTTTTAATTCGACCTCTAACTATTTTTTATTGATTTTTCTTTGATTTATCAATTTCTTTAATGTCTGATTGGGACACGTGGCACCTTCAGATTGCGCTACATGGCCCGCTGTAGTCCTGCCACCCATCTCCATCTAAATCGCTTGATCTATCTTTTATTAGGTTGATCCTTGCCATTGTCCTCCTCCTAAACTTCATCTGATGGATCTTATGATCCAACGACCCCCTCTTCATCCCTAACCTCCAGCTTTAACTTCTCCTTTTCCTTGCAAACCGCTCAAAACCTCCCTATTCTCCGATTTCTGTCGACTACTAGCTACACTAATTACCCTGAAAATTACCCTGATCCTTTCGACAAGATAACCACCTTCCATGCCAACTTCCCTAATCCCTCTAGCCTAACTACTATCAGTAAGGGCGACAGTTAGACTACCCATGAAACCACCTGAAAACCTCTGACTTTTCTTCTTCAAATAACCATCCACCAGCCATCATGGCCAGTTCTCCACCCTTGAAAGGAGAAACTCCTAGACTATCCCTCTTCATTGTGTCAAGATGAAAAGAGGATAGAAGAGCAATCATGGAGATTTGCTTCAGTGAGATCCATGGAAAATATGTCATGATACAACCTGATTTGGTGGTTGTTCAAGCTTCGAGGATCGCCACATTCGTCAAGCGATGACCTAGAGGTAATGAAGAACCTCTAGCACAGGAAAAATCCTTCATTCGAGCGTCATTCTTCAATCTCCAGGTAAGTAGATCTAAACCCTCTTCTACCCTATAACACCATGGAACCTCCCTCTTTGCACGTACACACTCTTCCGATATTACCATGAGATATCACTCACGTTTGCACGTACCAACTCCTGTTTGCTTCGACTATGTAGCTGTTGTATTAACTAATGTAGGGCCAAGCTCTTCAATGATCAGATTTTGAAGAACCTCGCCGATGTAGACTTTCTCCCTCGAGTGGTCTTCACTTTCATCGCCTTTCAACCATTCGCGAATCTTCTCTGATGATGCTCTGTCTTTGCACGCCATGCAAGAAACCTCTCCGACCATCAGATAACATCCATGAGCATGGCGGAGGAAAGGAAGGCTCGCCAGAACCCTGCCTTGTGCATTACCACAAAAGGCAAAGCAGTTGATTTGAGCGTATAGTTGCCATTGGATCGTGCCAAATTGGGCACGATCTAACGACCTACAGGATGGCACGTCGTGCCTTCCAGAGATGTAGCCTCTGATCCAAACCTGCAGCCTTGGATGCTCCACACCGCCGCTGAAGCATCGCAATCAGACACGTGGCCCAAGCCATGAAGCACCACCCAAACCTAGGACGCGCGTGCTCTGTGCATGCGAGCCTGGGTTATTTGTATCTTCACCCCGTCAGTTATCTCTATTTACAAAATACCCCTATGTAGGGGGTATTTCATAAATTTCAAAGTCGATTTATGTTATTTTCATTTTAGTCCCTCCACGGACTTATATGTAAGGATTTATGCATACTTTTATTACAATTATGCCCATGCATTGAAACTTGAATAACTTGAGCATTGTTTATCTGATTGAGATGATTTCGGTGGCATTTTGATCCTCAAATAATTATCTTTGATTTCATATGATATACTTATTTATTAGATAACAAATGAAGAATTAATTTGTTAAGATTCTATTTTGTGCATCCATGCCTATGAATTGAAATATGACTCTACATTGCACTGATCAATTGAATTCAATATTAATTTATATAAATGCTTAAGTTTGATGAATCATTCTAGGGCTTAATTGTAAGTATAATTGCATTCATCGATCTGTTCATTATGATCATTTTGTCTTACATGCATTATTATGTTAAATCACATTCTTGTCATCCATGCTGCATTTGTGATGTACATCTACCTTGCATTATCTTGTTTGCATCGTTTGCATGTTTTGACCTATATGAATTATTAATCACTTAACCTAAATATTTAACACCTAAATGATTGTATTATGGCTCGTGTCCTTGTGATCGAGATCTCTGAGAGGTATAGACTCACACCACAGAAACTAACACAGAGACAACCCTCGGATTCACCAACTCATCCTAGTGATGACCGTGAAAGTTCAGTCATTAATCTTGTCAGTTTTAGGGCTTAATTGGCAATGCAAGTCTTTTCACAGATTACACGAGCTGATAGGTTTCTGAACTTCCTGGAAGACTATCCCAAGTCTGAACTGCTAATCACCTACTTTCATCCAGTATGGGAGTAAGTACGGACCATTTTCAGCTACCCATATTACTTGAGGACGGAACCTTACACAATGTCCAATAAACATCCCACTCTTCTAAGGAAAGTCGAACCGTTTCCAGCTACCCAAGAGTCCTCACTAAAGTGCAGAGTGACTAACTGTCATATCGGTAGTCTTCTGAAAAATCGAAGCTCGGGTTCTAACCTTATGGGTAGTCCCTCACTCATAGATCTAGAAAGTACTTGTCAAACATTCGCTGGGGATTACTCTTCCAAAAGAAGTGGAGTCCATTATGTTTATTTTTAGACTCAGATAGTGTTAGCAGTCCCTGTTTTATTTTTCCAATTATGAATTTTTGTATCTTTTCAATAAAATGTCCAACTTTTTTTAAATTTTTGACCTAGGTGAAACTAGGTTGTGCGTCCTGATGCTAACTACATAGGCGCATACAAAGAAAATCGAAAAACTTAAAGAAGAACATAGCCTAAAAAAAGCCTCGGAAAACATCAAGAAATCACAATGCGAGAAAGCCATGGTGGGTGCCCTATTCCCCCAAGGGCACAACACTCGACGAAATAGACCCAGAGAAGAAGAGAGGGAGGTACAAGTCAGGATACCCTTACAGGGCCCCTTCTACAAAATAGAGAAATAGGCAAATGCCCTTAACCTTTTTTACAAAGATTAATACAAAAAGGAAATTGGCTTTCTGGTTCTCAGTTGTGTAGCTCGGAACCTATGTTGCACAAATCAGAAATAAAAAGGCATGAAGTGAAAAAAATAAGATGGTGAAAAGATACCGAAAAAAATCTAATCTTAAGATTCTACGATCTACCCTAGCACTGACTCCCTAGTAACGACGCCATCTGAAAAACACCCAACCTGATAGATCTAAAATAAGAAATTATCATCTCTGTGTCAGTTAGGTGAATTTTACCAGAAAAATCATTTTTATTATTCTAAACTTAGACGTATATCAAATAAGAATGGGAGTGTCAAACTTAGGGAGGCAAACTGTTAGAAACTAGAGTAAAATTATATAAATCGAAGGTTTTATTGGTTTCCTAATATTTATGTATTTTTATGTATTTTTTGACTTTTATATGTTTTTTAAGAATTTTATATTTTTTTCATTTAATATAAATATGTAAAAAATAGGCATAGATTTTGTAATTTATATTTTGGTTTTTATTTTGTATTTTTATGTATTTTAAGTGTTTTATAATTTTTACTTAATTTTTGAAATTTTTTATTATTTTTATTTGGTTTTTAATGTTGAAATTATATTTTTATCGAAAATAGATTTATATTTGTGATTTTTAAAATAGAAAATTAAATGAAAATATCTTCTTATGTTTTTATTAAAAGTAGGTGAAAATATCTTTGAGACCATATATATTGTGCCTATTTTTGTGATTTTTATTGATTTAGTAAATATTTTTAAAAGTTTTTATCTATTTTCTATTTTTTATTGATTTTAATATTTGGTTTTTATTTTCTTTTTTATTTAGTATGCAAAATACAATAGAATATACTAAATGTAATTTTTATAAGATTTTTTGAAGTGTTTTTGTATTTTTTATGATTTTAAAAGTTTGTTATATTTTTATATATTTAAATGATTTATTAAAAATAAAAAATATTTTAGTTTGTTAAACAAACTTTATATTTTATATAATAGAATATATGGTATTAATACGTATCTTTATACTCTGTTTATGTTTTGTATTTTTTATTTTGTATGTATTATTAGGTATAATAATTAATACAGTTAAGGGGTGTGTATGTGATAATCTAGAAACTGGGGGGTATTCAGGTAAAATGCAGAAAATTGAGGGGCTCGCCCACAAAAGACCCATAGGCACACGTTCAGCCACGTGATCAGGGACCTTCTTAGGACCTGGTCCTAATAACAAGGAGTTCCGTCGGTGTATCATGCAAAGTGACCAGAGTATTACATGCTTTGTATGTGAAGGGCTTATTTCGGACCTATATGCAAATGAGAAAAATCGGAGGGGCTTAAATGTAAAATGCATTAAAATTTATGGACATGCATGTGACGTGCAAGTGCACCACTTACCCCTTAAGCGGTGAGGCGATTGGGACTTCAGGGCTTTCGATCTGATGTTGATCGAGTGGCTATCGATAAATCTAGAGGTTCCATTCGTTCGTCTCTGTTTGTCCCTAATTTCTTCTAGTAGCAGCAAGTCTCTGATGGAGAGTTGACACTGTTTAGTAGTAGAGATAGGGCTTTGATCGAGATGATATACTATGGTGCTGCTTGCATTGATTCGAAGATGTGACTGGTGTTACGATATTTTAGATCTTGCGATGGCGAAGTATATCCAAAGGATGGATCTTCTATGAATGGCTTCGATCAGTTGCAGTATTTTACTTTAGAGATAGGACTGAATGATGAAAGTCCTATTTTCCAAAAAATGTTCCAGTACTTCTCGAATTGAGACGAAAGCTGTAGGTAGATGTATGTGTGCGATCCTTTGGAGACCGGTCTGGCGCAAGTCGTTCAAATCGGGGTAACTTTTCGAGGACTACGATTCGTTGAAGGATTCGTGATTCTCTGGCATTTGCTCGATTGTAGGTGTTCTACGTTCCAAACGTCGCTTCCAATTCAGCGTATTTGTTTCCTACAAATGTGCATGTGACTCGAGAATGCGTCTCGATCGAAAGTTAGGTTCATACAAGGTGGAGATGGATGGATTGATCCTTATAGAAGAAGAAGAGATCAGGAGCTCGAATTTGTTTTGATTGAAGAAGTTTAGAGATGGAAGAATGATGAATCTCCATTTCATCACCTTTATTATATCATTTTGGCCTTAAAACCCCAGTTAATGCATGTAAATAGCATCAATTTGTGCATAATAGCATTCATTATTTATTGTATTATTTGTATATTAAATAAGATTTTTAATGTCAAAATTATAGAATAAAGATAAGAAAAGAAAAAGGAATAAAATATTGAAGATATTTTATGACCATAAACTCCGAGACCAAGTGAAGAAATAGTTGGTCGACAAGGAATAAAGTAGTGGGAGATAAGGGCCAAAAATGGAATAAAAATCCCATTTATTCATTCTTCATTTATGCATTTTTGATATCTATTTTATTCTTTATTATTTACTCATCAAATAAAGAAATTTTGTACATGAAAGTTGTAGATAATAATATAAATAAAAATACAAAATTGAGTTTGTACAAAAATAATATACTATGTGCATTTTATACAAAAAAATATAAAACCAAAAACCAAATTTCAGAAACCCATATCTTTCAAATAAAAATTCAAAACATATCAAAATCACTAACTGTATATAACCTTTCACAAGCTATATAATGGTGGTGGTTTTATATTTCTTGGAGTTACTATGTGAAAGTTAGGTTTTTGACCCTTATTGTACCTTATACCAATTTAAATAATAATTTATTATTATATATTATTTTTACAAAGTCACATTTTTATAATTTTGTAAATACTATTTATAACGGGTATGTACATTAAAACTAGAACAAAACCAAAAAGAAAAGTAAAATAAAATAAATCTATGTGAAAACATAAATGAAATACCTATGATCATACATGTATAGAAATAAAAGTGGAAATACATTCTTTCATTCTTTTATTCTTTACATTTTTGTAATATTGTAAATAGTATACATATTCTTTTAAAAATAAAAAATCAAAATAAAACTCATTAAAATACATTAAAATAAAAAGATGTATATATAACACAGGTAAAATACCTATAAATATACCAACATAATAAACATGTCTA
Organism: Ottelia alismoides; assembly: GCA_037367405.1. NCBI lineage: Eukaryota > Viridiplantae > Streptophyta > Magnoliopsida > Alismatales > Hydrocharitaceae > Ottelia > Ottelia alismoides. The sequence continues at coordinate 285,933 of JAZKJV010006762.1, forward strand.
TTTATTTAAGTGTACAAATTACATCGTAAAAATAAAATAAGAATAAATTTATTCTCACAAAAATAAGTTATAAATATATAAAATAGAAGAATAAATTAATAAATACAAAATAAGAAAATGTATACACTAGTAAAAATTAACTATTAATAAAATACACCAAAAAATAAATAAAAGTCATAATAAAATACTACATAAAATAATAAATATTTTTTATTTTATACACAAAAATTAACAAAATAATTTACTATTTTAAATTAATTATTTTTGAATTAAATTGCTATCTTGTCCTGTAGTGACCTGACGAGGACCAATCACGTCAGGTTGCGAGTTAACCCAAGTCAACTGTCCCATCTGGGCTCCTACGCGTCAGACCCATCTTTTCCCGCATTTTCTTGCAATTTTCCAGGCTGAACCATTGTTCAATCAACTTCACATGCTTCATGAAAAATAATCATCGTTCATCCGAGATTCATGCCGGCTTTGTAGATAGCCTGTGCATAACGCCATTTCATTGCTTTAACCCAGCCAATAAGGGTGCCCCACAATGTGTATAAATAAGGACCTCCGACTCCTCTTCCAAATTTGGTCATTTCTTCCCTCATTAACCCCTGGATCTCAGTCTAGAGCATATCCCCGTGATAGGGGGAGTCCCCTGAGCGTCCATGACGGTCTCCAGAGGAGGAGGTGCAGCCAAGCCATCGAGCGCCAATGACCTCTGCTCCCTGCCTTCGCCGACAGGTAAGAGCTGTGTCTTTTACTTGTTTTAGATATATTTTTGCATCTGCATTTTAACTATATCATTAGGTTATCCATTAGTGAAATATGTCAGTGTGAATCACCCATTTCGTAGTTCGTGGGAGCTCAGCTCCGGCGAATGTTTCACTATCCAAACCACTAGTGTCGACTCTCCTTCCACCTCGCTTTCATTTCCCTTCGCGTTCTCCACCTGTCACCAATCCTAGAACTACCGAAACCCCATTGGTTCCGTGAATCGATGCTCCCCTCCACCACCTCATCGGTAGTGTATCCGCCCACCTCATTTTTCACACTAATAGCTTCATCTCCGATCGAGGAGAACCACCTCGAGCCGTATTAACTTCCTATGCAGGTTAGGCGCGCAAAGAAGCACCAGGATCCGGTCTCGTAGCTGCCGAAGGTACCTGTGGTTCCTCATCTTTCCCGACCTCACGGAGGAGCTCCATTCGACCTTGTGCCATTCTGAAGCCTCCAGGAGATAGAGACACTAGCCGGGAAGCTTTGAGGGCCCTTTGGAGCAGCGAAGACCAATAGGGGAGGGAGATATCACCGGAGGCAGTTCACCCAGGCTAACCTTCTTCCCTGTTCTTCCTCACCCCTCCCCTGCTGTCGGGTGAAGAAGGTGGCCCTAGATCAAGCCTCAGCCGTCGGATCCTCCTGAGCTTCAGCCGTTGGATCAAGTGATCTAATCTACATCGTTGATCCGCAAAGCGGTACCAGCCATTGGATGGGTGCCATGTGTTTTAAGTAAATCCAAGATCGTTGTCCATCATTGCTTATTATGGGGTAATTTGCATACCATGCCCCATAATTTTCGTATTTTATCATTAAGTATTGTATAAAATATCGTGTGTTAAATAAATGGACATTTTTCATATGACCCCCTATAGTTCCTTGTGTTTGCGTTTGGGTCTAGTCCACATCACCTCATGTGTTGTCCCACGTGAGGTGGTGAAATTGCAGGGATACACCATGTGTTTTATAAATTAGTTTTTAGTCCAATAAATTGAATTGGACATTGTAGATTCTTGTGAAAATTGCTGAGAGGGCCCTGAACTTTGTGATAATTACATTTTGGTCCCTTCTAGTGTGCGCCACATGTAGTCCCACGTAATGGGTAAATTGTGTCTATACGCCTAGCATTTTTGTAATTATTTATTAATCCAATAAAATTTTGTTAACATTGTATATTTCTCGCATAATTGCACTATGGCCCATGTCTTTTATTGTAATTTCAAATATGCCCCTGCTAGTTCATGAATTTTTTGTGTTAATTATCTAATTATTAAAAATAGCTAATGTGGTCCTAAAATCCACAAAAATAGGATTAGATGCTTCATGTCATATACTTTCGCGCTTATATTTTTAATTGGCATTTTTCTGCATTGAATCTATTTATTAAAAATGAAAAGGAACCTCTTTTTGCCCTATTTAACTCTAAAAATTCCCAAAAACACATTAGGAAGAATTACAAAGAATTATATATATTATATTTTTATATTTGTTAAGTCCATAAAATAAAACCCCTAAAAATAGCAAAAAATATAAAAATCATAAAAATCCAAAATCCAAAAAATATAAAAATTCAACAAAAATACAAAAAGTATGATTTTCTACTTTATAATTATCTATATATTCATATTTATATACTAAAATTAATTTGGGTAATTTTGGAGTTTATTTACTATTTTTAAAACCCAAATCAATTTCATATTTTGTATTAATCCCTTATTTGTGGTATTTTTCACTTTAATAATACATAAAAATTAGAAAAATCTTATAAAAATAATAAAAAATTAGATTATATAAAAATCATTAAAACATTATTTTTACTATATTTTGTCTATTTTTACATATTTATGTATTCATGGTATTTATATATACTTTATATTATATTTATACATATACGCATATACATATATTTACATAATATTTAAGTTAAAAAGGAATATAAAATATAAAAAGAAAGTACAAAATTATAAAACCAAAAATAAAATAAAAATATAAAATAAAAAACCTACAAAAACAATAAATTGAACAAGAGATACATGACATAATTTTTATGCATTTATATTGCCTCCTCCTCCTGTTCGCTCCCAGTATTCGACCTCTACACATGCTTACACATATGAACATTTGCATGTAGGGTTATAATAAATATTAACTCCACACATTTGATACTTGTTTTATTCTTATCGTGGGTTATCTATTGATTAAATTCGAAGTTTTTGTTGGTCACCACAGCGACTGCATCCCCGCCTTCTATGGAATGCACGACCAATGAACATCTCGGGTTTATCAAATGGTGCCGTTGCGAGGGAGCAATGACATGTAGTTGGAGATTATTTGAAATTTCTCTTTATCTCTTGTTCATTGATTGCATGTATATATCTATCTATCTATTTTCTCTATTTGATATTATTGTGAACTGTCTGACGCCCCTTCATGTTTGAATTTGTTACGAGGGACCGCGGCGTGACGGAGGATCTCTAACGAGGACCTATACACCCAAGCAATGCAGAGTCGACTTTTTGATGGAGCCGGCACGAGAGAGCAACTGATCCAAACTTGAAGGAATTTTTGAGACAATCTCTTAGCTTCATTTTATGCATTTTTCTTTAAAAAACAATTGAATGTAAATTTATGTGAGAGAGTGACACATGGAATGTAATAATTCAGGACTCTCTACACTTCGACTTCCCGAGGTCTAGTGCCTGAGGGATTGTTCCCTTGGGGGCCTCGACGGTTTTGATGTTTTCTTCGTTTCTATTTTATTTTCTTTATTTTATGTGAATGAGACCTAGATTAGGGATTATTTTCCGATAGATTAAGGTTCAAAGTCCCTAATATATTTGCTTGTACCTATAGGTACGACATTGGACTTAGTCAAATAATAATGGTTGGTTATTTAGCTTCGAACCCGCGCGTCCTGAGAGATGTCATACAACGCTAGCAGGACCCATTGTGGCGGGCATCGAGACGTCTCCAAAATCAGACCTTAGGGTTTGATTCTGAATAACTGGCATTTGGTACTTCATGATAATAACACTTACTACTCTACGATGATTTCATTGGATTGCATCTCATATAGATAGGCGTTCAATTCTGTCTTGCACCCCGCATGGGGAGAACTGGGAAGCACTATAAGTCTTCTTATTTTTCATGTATCATTCATTTCCGACTTGCATGGCTTTTCCGATCTTCTCCCTCTGATTTTTCTCACCTTTGATGTTAATGGAATTGAAAACACCGATAGGCATGTGCATTGAAAAAATGACAAAAAAATTGATAACCAAAATAAAATCAGGACTGCTAACTATACTTGATCTCTAAAATAAAATGCAATGGATTCCTTGTATTTAGGAGAGAAACACCCTCCTTGTATGCATATTTTATTCCTTTGCACACACTAAGGATTAGTGCCAACTCCCAAGCCTATCTTCGATGTGTGCAACTTTGTGATGATGACCTAACTCTAAAATCAAAAAGATAAAAGACCACATCTCAGTCTTCACCGTATGAGTAGGTGAACTAGGAGTTTGCCTTGAGCATTGATTGTGACTTGGAGTCTATTTGCATTTTCATCTCTTTGAGTTTTGCTGTTCTGTCCTTGTGAATCATCATTTTTCATCTTTGAATCTTTCTACCCCTCTTATATATAGATCTCCTCATTTGCATTAAGTCATGATATTGGGCTTTGAGCTTCACTTTCTAGCTGGACCTTGCATTTTTTTTCTTCTTGCCCATATCACCCACATCTAGTCCGGTTCGAGGGGACCCTCTCCTTGAACCACAATTTTGACTATATCCACCTTCATCTCGCCCACCCTCCTCGTGTCCCCCGTATCATCCTTTTATTACTCGGGATTGTTGTTCTTATGAATATAGCCCACATAGAGGATTGTGACTTACATTAATTATTGGAGTAAGTCGTGCGTGTTTTGAGGACGCTGAGATTGATACCCTACTCTTGGTGGATTTGACTTTGGATATGTGCTTAGAGCTTATTAAGAACTTTGATGGTTCACGATCATTAGGTGTGATTATTTGATGATTTTGATCTCGCACAACGGATTGAGGATGTGACATATTTTGATGATTTGATGAGGATATCATGAGCTATGATTGGTCTATCTATTTTGAGGTTCCTACCATATTGATTTTAAGGATTGATTTATTATTCTGATTTGGACTTCAGAGCAATGATGTGCGGAACCCACATGATCTCTCACCTTTCTGATTGACCCATCCTTGATTTCCTGGCTATCATCCACCCATGACGTCTCGAGGATTTCTGATTATCTGTTGTGCCATATCAACTAGATTGGATTGACCTGAGGACGTATTGTGATTGATATGATTATTCATCCCTCCACGATCTTATGCCCTCTTGAGGATTAATTGATTTATTGATTTTGAGGACCTGAGATTTGATGTCAGCAATCCCATGATCTGATTGACTTAGGTCATATTACCTCCCTGAGGACTATCTGCGGGAGGATACGACACATTCTTTATGATCGATTCATATACTGACTCTATCTCCACCTTAGTGGAGCCTGAAAATCCATCGTCTGATTTGACTTTTTGGCCTCCCTGCTGATTGTGTGCCCGGTGTTTAGGTGCACGAGGCCCATGTCCCTGAATCCTTCGAGTCTTCTCTCTTTGACGGTCCTCGCAAGGATGAGCCCCGCAGTTTTGATTATTCACTGCCTAGTTCATAGTTTTCTACAATGGTTTTCTGTGAGAGACTATGACACCTTGCTAGATCTTGCAGTCTCTTCTACTGGTAGACGATCCGTTGTTTACCGGGACCATTCTGATTGACTCCCTTGAGTCTTCTCTCCTTGACGACCCTCGCAAGGATGAGATTTGATATGACTATTCATTTATAAGCTTGCATTGTTCCCCGAGGACTATCTATAGGAAAATGCAACATTTTCTTTACGCTCGGTTCCCCTTGCTGACTGTGGCTCCGATTTGGCGGAGCATGGAACCGAGTCATCTGATATATTTTCTGGTCCCCGCTATATTCTTGTATCCGATCTGTTGGATCTTGGGACCCATTTGCCTAGAATCCTTTCAGTCTGATCCCCTTGACAGTCCTCACAAGGACGAGCCACCTTTCTCTGATTATTCGATGCTTAGTTGGCAGTATGCTCCCCGAGGGTTGTCTGCAGGACGCTACCACATTCTCTTGATCTATCGGTCTCTTCTGTTGGTAGACGATCTGTCACCTACCGAGACATCTTATGTTGATCCGTCCGATGGATCTGACTCCTTCGAGTTTGATCGCCTTGACGACCCTCGCAAGGGTGAGCTTCTGTTCTGATTATTCACTGACTAGTATGTATTACTCCATGAGGATAATCTGCATGACGGTACATCATCTTCTTTGTACTTGGCTTCCTTCTGTCTCCCATTAGATGGAGAACGAAGTCGAGTCTGATGATTTTCATACTCAGTCTCCTGATGAATCCCCATTCATCACTCTTTATTCCTTCATTTTAGCTAGAAATTTTGGCAAAATACCATGTAAATATTTGTAAATACAATAAATTGTCAAAATGCATGCTTCATGTAAATAGTCATAATTAGTATGTTTTTGTGTAAAAATAAAGGAATAAAGAAATAAAGAAATAAAGAAAAATAGGGAAATATTTAGAATAAATATTGAGTGACCCGAACCTAAGGGAGGGCCCATCATTGGCATGATCGCAAAATAACAAAAGTAGAGAGAGATAGGGCCATTCATCCATGTACATATATTCCCCTTTATGTATATATTTTATTTTCATTAAATAAAAATAATTATGTGTTCCTCATAATGTGTATATATGTATAAAAATAAAATAAAAATGAGAAAAATAAAAATAAAACAAAAATAAATTCTCTCTGTCACTCTTGTATATACCATGTATATATGTACATACACCTATTTATTTTCCCCTTGTAAATACATAATAAAAATTAAATAAAAAATATTTAATATCCCAATTTTTGTGTTGTAAATAAAAAATATAAAATTAATATAATTGTACAAAAATAAAGAATAAAAAATACATAGGTACATATACCTGTATATAATATAATATAATGTATATACATAATTTGTTTTTCAAAAAAATAAATACAAATCACTAAAAAATACTTTGAAAATAAATAAACATTTTTCATGTTGAAAATATTTTGAAATAAAATCATTTACTATTTTTTATTTAATTTACAAATAATTAATAAATACTGGATTCTGATTGATCCATGGGGATTGTTGACCCCCGGTCAACTCCCCCCCGAACCACTCTGGATCTGGACCTCGTTTCGACCCGACTTCTCCACTTTTTCCCGAATCATTTCGCCTCCCATTTACCTAAACCCCTAGCTCCGATTGCAGCCCCTTGATCCGTGATTCACATCTGCTTTTCTCTCTAAGGGTCCGTGCATCGGATTACGCGCCCGACTCCCGTCTTCCCGGACCTTCACTCCTATATAGCCTCGCCTCCCACCGCATTTCCCGACACCTTCAGCCACCATCTTCGATCTCCGTAACCTCCATCTTCTTCCTCGAGTGACAGCGAGTGTAGAGGGTGTTGCAGAGAGTGATTGGAGGTGTTTACCCAAGTCCGGCGACAATCGTCGTCGAGCTCCGCCACCGGCGTAGCCCGAGCCTTTGGAGGTGTCGCTCCATCGAGGCGAAGACCGTCAGAGATACAGTATCTTTCCCACAAACGATTCCATCCATTAGGTACCCTTATTAGTGTCTATATTAACAAGTAGATACCATCTTCCATTTTTCGCTCCACCAGCTCCGCCCTAGTGGCCGAAGCCCCGTCAGCTCACCCTATCCGTACAGATAGACCCCTCGATTCATCGTCACCATCATTCCACGATCTGATCACCTCGATCTTGGTTATCCAAGCAAGATCTGGATCAATCCCTTCCGGCGCCTCCACCGGGACCCCCCTTCACCAAATCACCCTGCTTCACATGATTTTTTCTCAAATAACCCATGCCGAAGGCTTCCTCCGAGCACGAGATTTCCTTTGTAGATGAATAAGCACGAGATAGCCCCCTTAGTCACACCTTGCATCCCTCGCCGGAGACGCCCAGGTCCTCCATCCCTCACCGGAGGATCGAACCGTTGGGACCTCCATCAGCTACCACCACCAGACGCGGAGCGATGAGGCGTGTGGAAGCCCTCTTGCCAATCATCCATCGGACACACACAACCATGCCAGCTCCCCAACGAAGTTTGCCACGGAGGAGTTCTTCCAGAGACACTCTCCACCGTTGGATCACACCTTGCTTCTAGTTGCCATCTGAGCCGTTCGTCGCCTGCCTCTGACAGGTCGTTAGATCCACGATCTAATGGCCACGTGCACCCCACGTTCGCCTCCTCGTCCGGACTGTCAGATCTTCCAGGAGGCATCATCAGAGCCGCACATCCATAACCACTCACCGCCTGACACCTGGCCCCCACGTGCCCTGCACGCGCTTTGGCTGGGTAACTTGCGCCCGACCCCCTGTATTTTATTTCAGTTTCTGTTTAGGCTATTCAATAATTTAGTATACTTGGATATTTTGTATATCATGACCTATAGTTTCTTATATTTGCACTTTAGTCCCTGCTTTGTGGATGCGCGTGCTTCGACACGTGATTTTGTGGGCTTTTTGCATGTTTAGGGCTGAGTTTTATGAATGTTATGAAATGATCTTTATGTTTTGAATATTGCATATATGCCCCTGTGCTTACAGTATTTTAACGTGTTGAAATTTATGCGTATTTTGCACTAAACCCCTTATACTTTCTTCACGTGCTCCAGTTTAGCCCTTAGAACTTTGTTTCTTTGCACTTTGGTCCTTGTGTTCTGTGACTTGTTTATTTGTTTAATAAAATAAAAAATCAACTCCAAATTTGGTGAAATTTGGATACTTGGCTCCTGCCATTATGTAAAAATTTCACTAATTTTTGCGACATTTTTATTGTTGTTGTTTTTAAAAAAACAAAAACCTCTATTTTTGATACTGTTTGAATTGAAAAGCAACTAAAAATGCTAAAAACTTCGAAAAGTCCAAAAAATTTAGATACTGTTTGTTTTGGAATTTTCTTGCTTCAGTCCAAATTTCAATTAATTTGGATTTATAAAACACCTAAAAATTGAAAAACCCTAAAAATCTTATAAAAATCATAAAAACATCTAAAAAATTCAAAACGAAATGCAATTTTCATTCCTGTCCCTTAGTTTTTATTTCTAGTTTTCATAAAAATTGTCTCCAGATTTTATTAGGTTATTTATCTATTTATAAATAACCTTTCAATTATGAATGCACATTGAGTTCATTTTTCTTCTTTATTTCATTTTTATGAAATCCACAAAAAATATAAAATTATGAGAAAATTACCAAAAATATTTAAAAAATTATAAAACCCAAAAATATTTTTATTACATTTTTCTGAGTTTCTTTGATGTGTTGAATAATCAGTGGAGTGTGATTCTTTTTGCCTTTCTATACATTTTTCTTCATAATTAAAAATATAAAAAAATTTAAAAATATAAAATCTGCCAAAAACATTTTCTTTATATAATTTCATTTTCTGACTACTTCGTAGGCCTCTTTGGCCAACCCGTGCTCCTTGTGTCCGACCCTGTTCACTATACCAGGTTAAATAAATAGCGAGACCGCTTTTCGGATTTTATTCTGATTACTTTCGTTTGGTGGTCTAGTTTTCTTGTTGACTGAGCCTCATTATTCGGGTCAGAACGGCCTTTGATTGATTTTTACCTTAGCCCGATAGTGAGTGGGACATTTTTTATCATCAGAATGGCGCCGTTGCCGGATAGCACAGCTTAGTAGTCGTTTTTTATTTTCGTGGTTTTCTTTTTCGTGGCTTTTCTGTGGATAGTTGTAGATATTTTCTTGTTGATTTATTCGTATATTTTTATAATAATCTAGTCTGATACACTCTTGTCTGCTTTCTTGCGAGGGCCCGAGGACCGAGCCGGCTTTTTCGGAAGCCGACGCAACCACGGGAGTCGAAGGCGGCTCTTTTCTGTATAGAGCCGCATGAGAGCACAAGGAGCGAGCAGGAGTGCGGGAGCGCGAATAGATGTAGGATTTACTTTTTTGCAGACTATTATTGTAATAACATAGGGACTTGGACTTGGACTTTGATGATATCGGGGTATGTTTCGCCAACATCGGTGTGCTCGGGGGACCTCACCGTGTTTTCACCGGTTTTAGTTTTCTCGCATTTTATTATAACTGCTTATCTGATTTACGCGGTTTTGGCCTTAGCTTAGGATTTTCTCTTGATTATGATGCAATTGATTAGGATCCAATCCCTAATGCCTGTTCCTATTAGATCGTAATTGGACCTAATTAATTAATTCACAAGAAAAAGTTGGATTACTTAGACTCTAGTCCACATGCCTTGAGGAGTCACATACAACGCGTGCAGGATCCATTGTGGCAGACACCGAGTGGATCCCAAGATAGGACTCCGAACTTAGGTTTGAGTACTGATGAATCTCGGATTCATCACTCTAAATCTCATTTATTAAGCTCAATTCCCTAAAAATCAACTGCATTTCCACATTTATTTCGCATAATTAGCATTCAGGCATGATTTCATAAGAATTGCATTTTAGCGTTAAATTTTGCATATTTTAAGAAGCCAAAAATCCAAGCCCAAATTGACCTGTAAATAGCCTAACTTCCCCTATTTTTAACTCCTTCATGCTAACTCCGAATGCCACAAACCACCTCCACTGTGTACACATCACTGACAAGAATAAATGAAAAATACAAAAAAATCACTAACCCAAATAAGTGGACCAAAAACCCAAACCCTAGTTTCAGGATTTTCGGACTAAAAGCCACATATCTTCCCCATCCAGTGTCCGATTTGATCCTACTCACTTTTGAACTAATGCACATTCAATTACCTTCAAAACAAGACCAAGTTCAAGTGAATCGGAGCTCGTATGTGAAAGTTGGGTTTTGGGCCTCTTTTGTATATTTTCGCGGCTTTTCTGACCTATATTTTATGTATATATATTTTATTAATTAATAAAAATCCAAAAAAATTAGAATTAGGTGCCTTTTATTTATCTTTGAATTTTCCATATTTTTCCGGATTTTTATCTTGTTAAAAAATGAAAAAAAAATTAGAAAACCCAAAAATCAAGGTATTCTATGTACATGGGATACCCCAAAAATTCACTTTTCACATGTGACCGAATTTGGCTTTGATGTCTTCATAAAAGTTGTAGATCTCGTCGAGACGAGCATTTTTCGTGAAGGGACTTTTTCGATCCAAGGTCATTTTCTATTTTATATTGATTTTAGAAATCTTTTATACGCGGATTTTTCTGGAGCTGACACGTGGCAGCCCCAGAGGCCGCCACGTGTCATGACTTTTTCACCTTTTTAAATCTTAGTTTTTATAAAAAAAAAATTAAAATCGCCCGCACGTGCAGCGCACGTGCCTCCCCCGCACGCGCACTGCACGTGCGCCCGCGCCTCCTCTTGCCTCGCCACGTGGCGCCCATCTGGCCGCCCGATCTCGGCCGATCGGACGGCCAAGGGTCGTCACCCTCAACCTCTGGCACTAACGGCCCCCGAGTTCATCGCCGCCGCCTCTCCGTAACCTCCGCCGTTGACCCCCTCCCTCGTAACCACCGCCGCCACTCGCCTCCGCAATCCCCGCAACCACCTCCGACCTCCCGTCTCGCCTATAAATAATACCTCGCCGCCCCGCTTCCTCTTCATCCGCCGATCTTCACCCTAGGAAGGCCTCCGAGGTGGTGACAACCCTCTGCAACCTTGCTCCGCCGGCGTGATCCGAAGCCCCCCACCCCCTCGGTGCTTCGTCGCAGCCCCTTCCAGGCGCTGCCGTGCTCCGGCGATAGGCCGTAGAGCCCCATCCCCCAGGTATCTCTCTCTCTTTCTCCCTCTCTCTCTCTCTCTCTCTATCTCCCCCTCTCTCGCTATACCTCGCTGCTCTCAACCTCGCCGCTCCGAGCTCGTCGCTCCGCTCGGAGCCACACCTTCCTTTCCGCCTCACAAAAATCGCATCGCCCCTTATCGTCGTCGCCGCCCGAGGCTACTCCAACGAGCACCGCAGTCGCCTCCCGCGACCTTCGACTTCGCGCCACCACCACCTTCCAGCTGCCTCGACTTCATCTTCCCCGACTCCATCGCCAACGACTTCGACAGCCACCGGTCACTACCACCGTCCCCCTGGCCGTGTGTCGGCTAGAGGACGGCCACGCCGGTCACCGCTACGCCTCCGCCTGCGGTCGAGCCCCACCGCTTCATCATCGACGCCTACTCCGCCTTCAACGCCTTCGCCTCCTCCTGGAGCTTCACCGACCACCGCATCGCCTTCACCGACTTCATCGGCCACCGTCGACTACATCTCCGCCGCCTCGTCATCGACCACCAAGCTCTGCCTACGCCGGAGGCCCCCTCTCGCGCTCCTCCGCCTGGACAGCTCCGCCGCGCGGCCGGGCGCTCAACACCCGAGACCCCGCGCACGTGATCTGCACGTGCGTGGGGAACTACGTCAGCCCGACGTCAGCCCAGTCACGTGCGACGCACTTGACGTTGGGTAAATTGCAGACAGCCCCTCCGAAGTTCCCTTATTCCCATTCCAGTCCAAGATCAGAGGGCACGTGCTGGGCACGTGACTCTCTGTGAAAATTGCAATAAAGACCCTCGAACTACTGGTAATTACATTTAGGTCCCTGTCTGCATTTTTTATTCATTGCATCTGTACCCCTGTGTTCGCCATCCATTATAGACTTCCACACTACATCATTTTATTTATTTAAAAATAGCATTTTGTTCATCTCTTAATCCTCTACATTTTGACATGCTGTGGATATTTTTATGAATTATGGTTGATTAATAAATAATTGTTTTGCGAAAATTGAGATATTTTGCCAATCTGTGCTTGGAAATTCATAGTTAATTAACCGTTGCCTTAAAAATTCCCCAAAAATCACATATTGTAGAGATTAAGTTGCTGGACATTGTGCCCAAAAATCATTGCATTTGCATGCAGATTTTGCTCTATAAAAATCATTTTGCATATTTCACTGTTTGATTCTTAATAGGTATTAGACCCCACATTTTCGAGGTTTAGGATTTTTCTAGGATCCATCACCTAGTGATAGATCTTAGATAATTTTAGTTCTCGAAAATAAGTAGGTTTAATATTTATTAAAATTAAATATTGAAAATCATTCTGTTTGCAATTAAAAATTCATAAAAAATTCATATTGACCTAAAAATTCCAAAAAAATTACAGTGCACTCATTTCATCGTCATTTACATTGTGGCCAAGTTTCGTAATTTTCGGACACCGTTTGAATGTATTTTACATTTTAATCCCTAAAATAGGCCGAATTTGCATTTTGCATCTCATATTGCATTGAAAAATTCCAAAAAAAAGACCGTCTTGAAAACCGAACTCAAAATTGGATAGACACAACTCTAGGTTGTTCCTTTGCCTCCTTGTGATCGACCTTGGGACTTGCCCAAGTAAAATAAACATAGAAACCACTTGATTAAATTTGATTAAAAATTTGTGGTTATTTTCTTGACTGTTCTCGAAAGCCGCCTACAACGAACGACATATTTATTTTCACGATCGACGATTAAAAACGATTTCTTAACGCGGTTTTGCGGGACTCGTCAGATGGCGCCGTTGCCGGGGAGGCAAACGGCTTAGTTTTTTGTTTTGAAAATTTTTTGTTCGGTTTTTCGAATTCGGGTAGTCTGACCCCCGATTCTTTCACTGTAAATCCCATTTTATTCCTTGTATTTATTTTTCAGCATTTCTTTCATTTATTTTATTTCTGATTATTTTCTGAGTCACTCTCTTACATTCTCTCTCTTATTTTTCTTGCGAGGTACCCGGCGCACGTGGAGCGGTTTCTCAAGGAACCGACGCATCTTCACCGACACCCGAAGAAACCGCAATTAAATTAAGATCGAGTCGAGTCGTGAGAGAGCGTAGAGTCTAGGTTTTTAATTTCCGCAAATTTCCATTCCTGCTCATTTACAGCGGTGTCCGTTTGGACTCTCGCGCATGTAAAAAAGACCTTGAACTTTTTCTGTGGTGTGTCGTGGCCTGTTTCACTCTCCGGTGAGGGTGGGGCCCGACTTGAGTGGCGATTAGGATAGACTTGCACATACGGTTCTTAGAGCATTTTTATCTTTGCTTGTGCTCGTAGGATCTTAAGCCACACTGCACATTAACTGAGACGCACCTTAGATCGTTCAACTTAGCCAAAAATTTAACTCAATTCTTCCCGCTAATAGAACTTTCTGCTTAGGTGCGGTTTTCATCGGCTTGCACGCATTTAGTGTAATTTTTAAAATTCTGTATTGCATCTCACATGGAGATTGCGAGGAGGCACTGTAAGTCTTCTAACTGAGCATTCATCATAGTTTTCCGCGTGCATCGGCTTTTCCCGACTTCCTCCCCCTTTTTTATCACATAAATCTAAAGGAAATTGGGACTGGACGGTAGACGTGTATTTGTGTTCATCTAAAGCCTACAGTGATCGCCTTAATAAAACTGGGACTGCTAAATATAGCCGATCTAAAAATCCATAAAATCAAGAATTTCTGCGGGAGAGCAACCCCGACATTGTTTGATTTATCTTGCTGCGAGGAGAGAGACGCACACTAGGATAGAGCCCAGCTCCAAACCTAACAGCTCGCGTAAACGGCTTGCAAGACTTGAATTCTCACCAAGTAAAACTAACAAGATAATTGACCGGACCCTTACGGTCTTCACTTTGAGTTGAGTTGGTGAAACAACCCTTGTATTGTGTTTTATTGTGCGTAGAAATTAGCTCATCAACGAATACCACACAATTGTGTCTACATCATAAAACATCTTGTTGACCCCGAGAATGGAGGACTGTGGTAATTTTTGTTCAGGCTCGTCTCTCTCTACCACAAATTCCCCAATCTCAAAAGCCCAGAGAAACTCTTACTCTGGACCTGCTTGGCCTCCGGGAAACCATTCCCAAGAACTCAATTCTTACGATTCCTTCTTCTTCTTAGAAGGAGGACAGACCCAAACTATCTCTCTATCACCAAAAATTGAGGACAACTATTACATCAATTCTTTCCAATCTATTAACTCGAACCCTTTATATTCTGAAGGTGAAGAAGAAGAGATGCCTCCCAAAAAAGACCCTGAAGATAAAACAAATGATGACGACATTCAAATGATCCTAGCAAGATTGGCTGCATCTGAGCAGCAACAACAGTTACTAAGGACACAGCTTGAGCAGTTGAATGCTGGGGAGGAAGTACCAATGGAAGCCGCTTATAACCCTGGACAATACCAAGTGTGGAACTATTTACAGCCACCACAACCGGCGATCCATTATAAACTGAAACCACATTTCGTCAGTCAATTACCCCAATTCCATGGTAATACGACTGAGGAGCCATATGAATTCCTGAGGGACCTGGAGCTGATATGTTCGAATCTGAGGCACCCACAAGTCAGCCAAGACTACATTCGTCTCACTGCACTACCTTTCGCCTTGAAAGGAAAAGCAGACTACTGGGTGAAAAACTTGGGGGTGACTGTGACAACTTATGAGAGGTTCAAAAACCTCTTTCTGAAGAAATTCTACCCCTTGAGCCGGACCAATCAAATGAGGACCCGCATCACCAGCTTCTCTCAGATGCCCAATGAACCACTCTGTGAGGCATGGGACCGGTTTAAAGATCTACTTCAGAAATGTCATTGCCACAACCTGGACAATAACATCCTAGTCCAGTCTCTTTACTCTGGTCTAAATCATGAGACTCAAGGATTAGTTAGCGCTGCCTGCGGAGGGAATTATACATCACGTGGGGCTGAGACCGTCTGGACAATACTGGAGCAGATGGCAGAAACAAGCCGGTCTCAAATTGCCAGTAGAGCATACACTGATTCCCTAAACACCCTTCAAGCCAAAGGGGGGAAGCAGACTGTGGCAGAAATAGCTGAGGACTTAATTCCAAGCATGCATTTTATTTCTGATAAATTGACACTTGTGGACAAGAGAGTGAGCGACATCGACAACCGGATCTCCCAGTTCCCAAAGCAGATGGAGGAGCTCACTACCAAGATGTCCAAGATGGGGGTACCTACTGCTCCAACAGTCCCGGTCTACCATGTGCACCATGTCCAGGAGCAGCCAGGACCAGAACAGCAACAATCATGGGTACAAGACCAATCCTATGCCCAAGCTTCTCAGCAACCACCCCCACCGGCCGAGACAATCCATGAAGCCCCGCCCCTGACCTTCGAAATAAACGGCATTTGGTACACTCAGGACACTACCCGACAGGGTAGTATGGGGGAACGCCAGCCTTATCAACGCTCCCCTACTTTTTATAATGCCGCATTCCCTCAGCCTCCTCAGTACCCTCAAAGCACTTCAACTTCTCAGCACCCGAAACAGCAGCCGCCCTACAATCGCCCTAACCAATCTCAGCAATACCGTCAGCAACACCAAGCTCCCAGACCTTCGGCTCAATCATCCAATCCTCCGGAAGAACCTGTTGATATCCAGAGACAGATGTTGGAAGAACTTCGCAGCTTCCGAAGTGAGCTATATGATCTGCGGGTAGATGTTAATCGTCTATCCCGATGGAAGGATGAGCAGACTGTCCCCACTACAACCATTCCCGCCCAAGTTCAAGCTAACCCCAATAGCTTGAACCGATCTCAATCATCTCAACACACTGGCCAGGTATACTATTCTGATTTTTCCACATCTGAACATGAGAACCTTTCATTTGACCATATACATGCCATGTCACTCAGGAGCGGAAGGACCGTGGCCGTGCCTGATCGGACTCGGGAATCGGTTCATGGAGACTCGGAGGATCAGCCGGAGGATGCTTCCGAGGAGGATGAAGAAGGACACCTGAAGATCCCAGCACCAGAGAAGGGGAAAGCATCTATGGAGTCTGCAGAGGACATTGAACCTCTAGTTGCTGCAAAAATACCTTTGTCATCTTTCCAGCAACCTGATTTTGATTATTATCAAAAATCTGATGATTGTAATAAAAACTCCAAGTCTAATAAAGATGCTCGTATTTATGATTCTGACCTTCTGCCCCCTGTCTCAAGTGCTTCCATTCCTTTCCCCCATGCCCTCAAGAAAGAGAAGCAAAAGAAAAACATTCAGGATGATCCAGTAATGGAAAAATTCTGCCATCAAAACATCACGGTCAAAGTACCCTTTGATCAATACGTGGCAGGTAATCCAGCCTTTCAGAAATACTTGAAGGCAAAATGCACCCCCACCCAGACTCGTACAAAGAGAACAAGTCAATTCGTGGAGACTCATATCTTGACAGTTGCCACCACCAAGTGCGTCAAAAACCAGCATCTGCCAAGAAAGAAAAGGGATCTGGGCGCCCATTATGTGGAGAGTCACATTGGCGGCACATCATTCACACGCACACTTCTCGACAATGGATCTTCCATAAACCTTCTACCCTTAGCCTTATATTATCGATTGGAGTTGGGCCCTCTCAAGAAATTATCATCTTTACTCCAATTTGCTGATAAATCCACTAAAAGACCTAAGGGAGAAGTAAAGAATGTCATCATCATTATCGAGGGTACTGAATACAAAGTAGACTTCACGGTCCTGGACATGGAGACCCCGAACCATTGGAAGGAATCGCAAATCATTCTCGGAAGACCTTTCTTGAGAACCGCTAAGGCCGTATTTGACTACGGAACTGGCATGATGAAATTCCGTTCTCCAGGCGGAGAAGTGGACTTAGAGATGAAACAAACAAAGTGGCAAAGGCCAGACTCCGAATCCACAACTGAAGAGGCCGAAACATCTGAATGCAATCTCCTCCGAACCACTGGGCCATGGGACCAACTTCCAGACCTACAGGTAGCAAGCACATCCTCAGAAGAAGAAATAATACACAATGCAGTCTCTGAGACTTCTATACCCCCAGATTATCACACACTTGACACCACAGAAATCCCCTTGGATTTGTCAATCACATCACCTTTGGGACAGTCAATCGATGATGAGTCGGACACAGCGCTGGCCGAATTACCATTCTCCTCTAGCGATCCTACTCACTTTTCTTCAGAATTGGTAGCCAACATCTCACACAGTGATTCACCACCAACCGATACTGAACCAGAAGCAAAAGTCATTCAGCCAGACTTGATCGACGACTCAGAATTACCTGAGCTGAAACCACTACCTCCCACGCTGAAATACGCATTCCTCAATGGACCCAAAGAAAAATTCCCTGTGATCATTAGTTCATCATTAACCATGGACCAAGAATCCAGACTGATCGAAGTCCTTGAGCGAAATCGAAAAGCCATAGGTTGGACTGTGTCGGATCTCGTAGGAATAAATCCCGCTCTCTGCTCGCACCAAATTTATGTTGAGGATAATGCAAGGCCTTCCCGCGAATTCCAGAGAAGATTAAACCCCAATCTTCGGGAAGTAGTGAAGAAAGAAATAGAGAAATGGTGCAAAGCAGGATTCATTTACCCCATTTCTGACTCCAAGTGGGTAGCCCCCCTTCATGTCGTCCCGAAGAAATCGGGAATCCAGATGGTTACCAACGAGGAGGGGGTAGAGATCGCGACCCGAGTACCCACGTCGTGGCGCGTCTGTGTCGATTACCGGCGCCTGAATGCTGCGACCAAGAAAGACTACTTTCCACTGCCATTCATTGATCAAATATTGGAGAGACTTGCAGGGAAAGCATTCTTCTGTTTTCTTGATGGGTACTCCGGCTACAATCAAGTAGCTATCGCTCCCGAGGACCAGGAAAAGACCACGTTCACATGTCCCATCGGTACTTACGCATTCAAGCGCATGCCCTTCGGGCTTTGCAATGCCCCAGGCACATTTCAGCGGTGCATGATTGCCGTATTTGCCGAAATGGTTGGTGATTTCCTGGAAGTCTTCATGGACGACTTCTCAGTTCATGGTGATTCATTTGATACATGCTTAGCACACTTGGACCGAGTCCTTCAGAGATGCAGGGAGGTAAATTTGGTACTCTCCTGGGAGAAGAGTCACTTCATGGTGACTGAGGGTATCGTGTTGGGGCACGTCATCTCCAAAAAAGGGATGGAGGTGGACCCTGCAAAGGTGGATGTGATCAAAAAACTTGAGCCACCAACCAACGTCAAGTCAGTATGGTCGTTCTTAGGGCATGTTGGATTTTATCGACGGTTTATTCCTGATTAATCAAAGATCGCCCGCCCACTGACTGAGCTCTTTGGAAAAGACACCGAGTTTATTGTGAATCACAGATGTCTAGAGGCTTTCGCACTCCTGAAAAAGAAAATATGTGAATCGCCGATATTACAAGCTCCCGACTGGTCTCTTCCCTTCGAGATCATGACTGATGCATCGGATTTTGCTGTCGGAGCAGTACTCGGACAAAGAAGAGATGGAATTCCTTATGCGATTCACTACGCGAGCAAAGTGTTGGATCCTGCACAGAAAAATTATACAGTAACTGAAAAGGAAATGCTCGCGGTTATTTGGGCCCTGGAAAAATTCAGATCATACATATTGGGCTCCAAGGTGACAATCTTCACAGATCACACAGCAATCAGATATCTCATGGATAAGAAGGATGCCAAAGCACGACTTTTGAGATGGATCTTGTTAATCCAGGAGTTTAATTTGGAGATTAAGGATAAACCTGGGATAAAGAATGTTGTTGCTGATCACCTTTCCCGAATCGAGCAAAATGATCATCCTGATATCGGACCAATCAAGGAGACTTTTCCAGACGAATCAGTTTGCGTCATTGATTCAACCCCTTGGTATTCCGACATAGTGAACTATCTTGTTTCCAAGAAGGTTCCCTATGGTTGGACCAAAAAAATGATTGAGCGGTTAAAGTCAGATTCAAGAAAATACCATTGGGACGATCCTTTCCTTTTCTATGAAGGGCCGGATTGTGTCTGGAGAAGATGTATTCCTCAGGAGGATATCAGAGTGTCCTCACACACTGTCATTCTCTCGAGGCTGGAGGACACCATTCGGGGAAGAGAACCGCGCACAAGGTACTCCAATGTGGATTTTACTGGCGGACCTTATTTCAGGATGCTAATGAATTTGTACGGTCATGCCCGACTTGTCAAAGAATGGAGGGACGATGGGATATAGAGATGAAATGCCCATGCAACCAATGATTTTCTGTGATGTTTTTGATACATGGGGATTGATTTTATGGGTCCTTTTCCCAACAGCAATGGATTTGAGTACATCTTGTTAGCGGTTGACTATTTATCAAGATGGGTAGAGGCTATTCCGACCCGAACCGCAGATAGCAAGGTCGTATGCAAGTTCATCAAAGACAACATCATTGCGAGGTTCGGATACCAAAAGTATTGATTTCTGATGGAGGTAGCCACTTCGTGAATCGGGAAATGAGATCTTTGGCTAAGGAGTACAAATTTGAGCATAGAATAGCCAACCCATATCATCCCCAATCCAATGGCATGGCAGAGGTTTCTAAT
The DNA here is from genome assembly GCA_037367405.1 of Ottelia alismoides. NCBI lineage: Eukaryota > Viridiplantae > Streptophyta > Magnoliopsida > Alismatales > Hydrocharitaceae > Ottelia > Ottelia alismoides. Next base: position 306,250 of record JAZKJV010006762.1, read on the forward strand.
AGAGAGGTGAAGAGCATTCTCCAGAAGTTGGTTCGTCCCGATAGGAAGAATTGGTCGCAACTGTTGGACCAAGTTCTATGGGCCTATAGGACAGCCTATAAGACTCCACTCGGTACTTCACCTTTTAGGATGATCTATGGCAAGCCATGTCATCTTCCTGCAGAACTGATTCACAAATCTGAATGGGCGATCAAAAAGTTGAATTGGAGTTGTCACCTTGGGAAACTATGTCGAGACTTAAATCTGAATGAGCTTATTGAAATCCGAAATCGGGCATATGACAACAGTGTGATTTATAAGGATAAGGTCAAGAGATGGCATGATAGACACATTCGAGAGAAGACCTTTATCCCTGGACAGAAAGTGTGGTTGTTTAATGCTCGGTTGAAGATTTTTCATGGGAAACTCAAATCAAAATGGACGGGTCCCTACATTGTTGTCGATGTGCATACCAATGGAAGCATAGATATTGCCGAACTCAAAGAGAATGCACAACCGTTCTCAGGAAATGGACAAATGCTGAAGCCATACATTGAATCATCCAAAGAACAAACAATTCAAGTCGAGTCCATATATTTCACGCAAAGCGAGGATATTGAAAATCTATCTAATCACACCCACCCTCCCTCCCGACCACATTGGTCTCCTTGTACAACTTCTTCCTCTACTTAGGCCAAGGCCTAAGTATAGGGGGGACCGATGCCATCTGTTTATATCATTCTTCTCCTGACTCCTAACCGCTCCATTTTCACCCTTCTTCCATACTTAGGCTGTCCACAGCCTAAGTATAGGGGGAACCGACATCCACCTGTATATCTCTCCTCATTCACAAATCATAACCGCCTCTTATCCGCTTTACTTCCTAACCCATTGTATATAAAATTTTCGACTCCCTTACGCTTAGCACGAGCTATGTCATCATTACGCTTTTTGTGCTTTGAGGGACACAGCACTCGCTAAGTATAGGGGGGTCTGTATATATACTCTGTGTATATTTTACCCATATCTCGTACTTTCGCGTAAGTCTATATGTATTTACGGGGTGGGTATTAACTTTAAAAAAAAAAGAAAGAAAAGGAGTTTTGCTACTAACACTAACTTGCCAAAATATTTGAAAAAAAAAGAGGCTTCTTATTCCATTTTCTGCATAAAAAATCCCTTGCATAAAATGTCAAAAAAAAAAATTGTCTGCATTACACACACCTGCACTTCATCCAACATTACATGCATTTACATCTGTGAAAAATCATTGGGTTCTGAACCAAGTTATGAGCCGAAACCGAAAGTGGTCTGGGCTTGCCCTTAATCTACCTAATTTTCGAGGAACTTCACCGAGAAATAGGATTTTAAGAGCTTCAGGTCTTTTGACTTAATTCTTTAAGTTCCACATGACAATGTGCAGCGTTTGACTCTTAGTGTCTAACCTGGTCTCTTCATTCTGGGTACCACTCTGGAATAGGAATTAATTTGCACTCTCTCACTATGCACTTAGCTCAACCCAGACGGGATGTTGGAAGACTATGTGAGTTTCTTTTCTGGGAGCGTGGAAATCTAAAGACCGGAGTACGGGTTGAAATAAAGCTTCGGAAAAGGGATGGACGGCTGGGCACAATTTTTTCTAAGACCCCAAAAAATGTACGGAATAAAAAGATGCTATATCCGTAGGGGCAAAACAAGATCCAAGCAGAACCACCAAAAATTCCAAATACAAAGAAGCATTCTACCAAATAAAAATTCGACCAAAAGGTCCAAGCTTCAAGAAACCTGCATATCTTGGTGGAGACTTGGCTACACTGGCCATCTTCACAAGGAGGGGTGACTACACTGGCCACCCCCTCCAGTTCTTTTCTCTTTCTTCTATCTTCTCCCTCATTCGATTGTGAACACAGCGCGACAGACCTTAGAAGGAAATACCTGACTCCCCGAGGACGAGTTACTGGAGAGGAGAGGAGCATGGTAGTCCGGCATTTTGGATGGGAAGAGCTAAAACCCTTCACACACACGAGTCGGTTATTCAGTATTCATAGGGTATACTTTGGGAAGAGGATTGATCTAAGATGACTTCTGAGCCGAAACTGTAACAAGGATGTGTAGAACTTGAGGGCTGTTGATTTTAAAATTCTAAGTCTCACAGAAGTTCCGCCCACTATTAATCCAAAGGTCGAGTTTAGTTTCATTCTCACCTTCAGCTCATGGTCTTGGTATAGAACCCAGTCTCATTCCACTTCATGGCATGTCTTTTGATGCTCAGGGACGAGCATGGTTTAAGTATAGGGGGATGATGAATCTCGGATTCATCACTCTAAATCTCATTTATTAAGCTCAATTCCTAAAAATCAACTGCATTTCCACATTTATTTCGCATAATTAGCATTCAGGCATGATTTCATAAGAATTGCATTTTAGCGTTAAATTTTGCATATTTTAAGAAGCCAAAAATCCAAGCCCAAATTGACCTGTAAATAGCCTAACTTCCCCTATTTTTAACTCCTTCATGCTAACTCCGAATGCCACAAACCACCTCCACTGTGTACACATCACTGACAAGAATAAATGAAAAATACAAAAAAATCACTAACCCAAATAAGTGGACCAAAACCCAAACCCTAGTTTCAGGATTTTCGGACTAAAAGCCACATATCTTCCCCATCCAGTGTCCGATTTGATCCTACTCACTTTTGAACTAATGCACATTCAATTACCTTCAAAACAAGACCAAGTTCAAGTGAATCGGAGCTCGTATGTGAAAGTTGGGTTTTGGGCCTCTTTTGTATATTTTCGCGGCTTTTCTGACCTATATTTTATGTATATATATTTTATTAATTAATAAAAATCCAAAAAAATTAGAATTAGGTGCCTTTTATTTATCTTTGAATTTTCCATATTTTTCCGGATTTTTATCTTGTTAAAAAATGAAAAAAAATAGAAAACCCAAAAATCAAGGTATTCTATGTACATGGGATACCCCAAAAATTCACTTTTCACATGTGACCGAATTTGGCTTTGATGTCTTCATAAAAGTTGTAGATCTCGTCGAGACGAGCATTTTTCGTGAAGGGACTTTTTCGATCCAAGGTCATTTGCTATTTTATATTGATTTTAGAAATCTTTTATACGTGGATTTTTCTGGAGCTGACACGTGGCAGCCCCAGAGGCCGCCACGTGTCATGACTTTTTCACCTTTTTTAAATCTTAGTTTTTATAAAAAAAAATTAAAATCGCCCGCACGTGCAGCGCACGTGCCTCCCCCGCACGCGCCCTGCACGTGCGCCCGCGCCTCCTCTTGCCTCGCACGTGGCGCCCATCTGGCCGCCCGATCTCGGCCGATCGGACGGCCAAGGGTCGTCACCCTCAACCTCTGGCACTAACGGCCCCCGAGTTCATCGCCGCCGCCTCTCCGTAACCTCCGCCGTTGACCCCCTCCCTCGTAACCACCGCCGCCACTCGCCTCCGCAATCCCCGCAACCACCTCCGACCTCCCGTCTCGCCTATAAATAATACCTCGCCGCCCCGCTTCCTCTTCATCCGCCGATCTTCACCCTAGGAAGGCCTCCGAGGTGGTGACAGCCCTCTGCAACCTTGCTCCGTCGGCGTGATCCGAAGCCCCCACCCCCTCGGTGCTTCGTCGCAGCCCCTTCCAGGCGCTGCCGTGCTCCGGCGCTAGGCGTAGAGCCCCATCCCCCAGGTATCTCTCTCTCTTCTCCCTCTCTCTCTCTCTCTATCTCCCCCTCTCTCGCTATACCTCGCTGCTCTCAACCTCGCCGCTCCGAGCTCGTCGCTCCGCTCGGAGCCACACCTTCCTTTCCGCCTCACAAAAATCGCATCGCCCCTTATCGTCGTCGCCGCCCGAGGCTACTCCAACGAGCACCGCAGTCGCCTCCCGCGACCTTCGACTTCGCGCCACCACCACCTTCCAGCTGCCTCGACTCATCTTCCCGACTCCATCGCCAACGACTTCGACAGCCACCGGTCACTACCACCGTCCCCCTGGCCGTGTGTCAGCTAGAGGACGGCCACGCGGTCACCGCTACGCCTCCGCCTGCGGTCGAGCCCCACCGCTTCATCATCGACGCCTACTCCGCCTTCAACGCCTTCGCCTCCTCCTGGAGCTTCACCGACCACCGCATCGCCTTCACCGACTTCATCGGCCACCGTCGACTACATCTCCGCCGCCTCGTCATCGACCACCAGGCTCTGCCTACGCCGGAGGCCCCCTCTCCGCTCCTCCGCCTGGACAGCTCCGCCGCGCGGCCGGGCGCTCAACACACAAGACCCCGCGCACGTGATCTGCACGTGCGTGGGGAACTACGTCAGCCCGACGTCAGCCCAGTCACGTGCGACGCACTTGACGTTGGGTAAAATTGCAGACAGCCCCTCCGAAGTTCCCTTATTCCCATTCCAGTCCAAGATCAGAGGGCACGTGCTGGGCACGTGACTCTCTGTGAAAATTGCAATAAAGACCCTCGAACTACTGGTAATTACATTTAGGTCCTGTCTGCATTTTTTATTCATTGCATCTGTACCCCTGTGTTCGCCATCCATTATAGACCTCCACACTACATCATTTTATTTATTTAAAAATAGCATTTTGTTCATCTCTTAATCCTCTACATTTTGACATGCTGTGGATATTTTTATGAATTATGGTTGATTAATAAATAATTGTTTTGCGAAAATTGAGATATTTTGCCAATCTGTGCTTGGAAATTCATAGTTAATTAACCGTTGCCTTAAAAATTCCCCAAAAATCACATATTGTAGAGATTAAGTTGCTGGACATTGTGCCCAAAAATCATTGCTTTGCATGCAGATTTTGCTCTATAAAAATCATTTTGCATATTTCACTGTTTGATTCTTAATAGGTATTAGACCCCACATTTTCGAGGTTTAGGATTTTTCTGGGATCCATCACCTAGTGATAGATCTTAGATAATTTTAGTTCTCGAAAATAAGTAGGTTTAATATTTATTAAAATTAAATATTGAAAATCATTCTGTTTGCAATTAAAAATTCATAAAAAATTCATATTGACCTAAAAATTCCAAAAAAATTACAGTGCACTCATTTCATCGTCATTTACATTGTGGCCAAGTTTCGTAATTTTCGGACACCGTTTGAACGTAATTTACATTTTAATCCCTAAAATAGGCCGAATTTGCATTTTGCATCTCATATTGCATTGAAAAATTCCAAAAAAAGACCGTCTTGAAAACCGAACTCAAAATTGGATAGACACAACTCTAGGTTGTTCCTTTGCCTCCTTGTGATCGACCTTGGGACTTGCCCAAGTAAAATAAACATAGAAACCACTTGATTAAATTTGATTAAAAATTTGTGGTTATTTTCTTGACTGTTCTCGAAAGCCGCCTACAACGAACGACATATTTATTTTCACGATCGACGATTAAAAACGATTTCTTAACGCGGCTTTTGCGGGACTCGTCAAGTACCCAGCTACTATTCTTATCGTGTAGAAATTGCTCTGTCTAAGGCCGGTTTCTCGTGCATCATATAGGTTGTTTATTTCTATCTTTATATTTATGCGCAGATCACTTTGCATGTAAACTGCTGGAGTCAGGTACGCATCTCTTACTCTGCATGCATCAATGATTTCATCGTGCATCGGTTTTTTTCTTCTCCCCTGTTTTCAGACTTAAATAACCAGGAGAATGAACAAATTCATTAGGCGTTGTTTGCATTGAAAAATACCTAAAAAGAAAAACTACAAAATTGGGATTGCTGAACACACTTAACCCTAAAAAACACTTCACCTAAAAATTTATCTTGAAGAGAGAAACTCCCTCCTTGTCTAGTTTGGATGAGCGGAGAGCGACCCGCACTAGGCTAGAGCCATATCCGATCTCCGATCAGACTACCGGCCTTTTATACGGGACAGTCTGTTGGGAGGATTGGATTCCCATCAGCTCGATTAACCGCTCTGATAGACTGACATTATCACCTAAAATAAAATTGACAAGATAATCGACCGATCTCTTATGGTCATCAGCTCTGTGTTGCGTAGGTGAACCTGGGGTTTGTTTGCTCATCTTGAGTGTTTTCCAGATCTCATCCGCCTGACTCGCCAGATCAAGATGATGGGCATGAGGTCTCTTAGGCAGCCTTTGGATGCATCGCTTTTCAGCATTCTGGCATGTTCATCTAGGTTGGTTCGTAAGAGCCGAGACCCGCTCTCCGAACCCGAGTTCAATTCCACCATGTTCCCCTTGACCACCCTTCTTCCACTTTTGAGATACCAGTGCTAGTGCCAGATGAGAGACAACAGATAGATGATTTATCAGCACCTGAGCTTGGATCTTTTGCCTTTGCAAAGACCATGGCCAGCAGTGAGGAGCGCACCGAGGGTCAGAGGCCAGAGATGACGAAATATGTGTTAGACAAGGTGCGATCAACAACACCCTGTTAGCTTCCCCTCGAGACTATGCAGCGACATATACGGGATCGAGGAGCTGTCATGGTAGAGATGAGGGGAGAATTGGAGAGGCTGAGGACAACGCGAGATCAGCCGAGAGACACAGGAGCGGGAGACCCAGATCAGTCAGGGAGCCAGTCCAACCGGCAGTAGTAGCAGATCAGCCGAGACTGATGCGGGAGTTGCACAACCCCGGATCGACACTTACACACCGATGGATCATACTTCAGGCGATCGTAGTGGACTTCAAGTGCCCCCCACAAACACTTCAGCTTCTTCCCCGCTTCCACGGGTTCGTTACTAAGGAGCCCCATCTTCATCTCCAGGAGTTTGAGATGATCTGCAGCACCGTACACGATCGACAGGTGGACGAGGACACCATTCGAATGATTGCCTTCCCTTTCTCCCTTGTTGACAGAGCAGCCAACTGGCTGACGCATTTGGAGAGATTTGTGTACACCTGGGAGCAGCTCCGCACCGAGTACTTGAACAAGTACTATCCACTCGGGCAGACCAATGCAGTGAGGGCCCTGATCAGCAACTTCGCCATGCTCCCCAACAAGCAGCTTCACAAGGCATGGGAGAGGTTTAGAGAGCTTACCGACAAATGCATGCACCATGACATCTAGAAGCTTCACGAGGATTGGTGAATGCTTCTTGTGGCGGTTCCTACTTCGCCAAGGATGAGGATCAGTTCTGGGCCATTTATGAGGAGATGGCCGAGAACTATACAGTGATGTCCCAGACGCGACTCTACACTCAGGGTCACCCCCAACCACAGCCTGTGCAATTTCAAAGGATAGCACGGGATGATGCCAGTCCTTCCACTTCATCAGCGGCAACCGCACATGCAGAGTCTACAGCCGTCGACATGGGCATCATCAGCGAGAAGCTGGACCGGATCGAATTGATAGAGAAGAAGTAGTGCCAGGGCATATCATAGATGGATCAGATGGCACATACGCTGAGTGACCTGAAGACACAACTCATGTGTCTCCAAAAGGTACAGACGGCTTCTCAACCCCGTCTCAGGTCACGAGGAGATCCCAGCAGCAGTGGTAGCTCGTCCCAGCACTCCAGTCAGCCTAGACAAGTTCATCTTGTACAGGCAGAGTCGTACCAGCAACCACTGCAGTTTTACCAGCCACCACCATCCTAGGACACTTAGAATGTGGTGTACCAGCCGGATCAGCCCCTGGTAGTACTCCCTCCACCCACCTACGAGCAGGAGTCGTTGATGGATGTCAACAGGATTTGGTATGACCGACCCCAGCCCGGTATACGACGAGACCATCCCGGATTCCACTGGTTAGCTGGAGGCACCAGTTCCCAACAACAGCCTCCAGTTCAGGGTGGCTAGTACAGCCAATAGCGTGAGCAGCACCAGCAGCCCCAGCCCCCAGTACACCAGCAACAACAGCCATCCCAGCACCAACAGTATGGTCCTTGTCCCTATCAGTAGGGATACTCGTGGAGGCGTGAGCAACCTCAATAGTAGTATCATCAACAGTACCCCTCTCACCCTTACCAGCAGCAGTAGCCTCACTACCAGCGAGGCCACGCGTCAGGTTCTCATCGACCGACCTATGAGAACCACGTACTTGATGATCTAGCCCGTCTCATGTCCGAGGAGAAGGATACCTTTTGATGGGAGATGGACGAGTTCCGTCAGGAGATGAGGGAGATTGTGAGAGGGATGGACGCCATCCCTGCCCATATCGAGCCGAACCCGAACAACCTCAAGAGGAAGTCTGAGCAGATAGAGTTCACTGAGATTACCACTCCTAGTGCTTCACTTGGTGATATGTCTGCATACATGTTTGATGCTGATTTTGTTACACTTAGGAGCGGTAGGATGCCAACAGGCGGCGCCTAGTCTGAGCGACGATCCCACGCCACTTCAGGAGCGCCAAGCGAGGAGGAGAGCGGTGATGATGCTGCTAGAGATGATGGCAGTGGTGCTGACAGCACCATGGATGTTGATCCCACCGACGGTACTGAGGCCGTCGTGATTCCAGTTGGAGGAGGTGGTACTGACGCCACCAGAATAGTTGCTGAGCTAGAGCGCGGTACTAATGCCGCGATTCCAGATGCCGAGGGTGGTACTGAGGCCACCATTTTCAGTTCTGCTAGTCCTATTGTTTTTCCTTCAGTACATGTATCTCAGGACATTTCTGCAAATAAAGGAAAGGGTTTATTATTTTCGGATGCACCTGTGTTGCTTGATGATGTATGTGTGGATTCTGATGTTCATGAGCATTCTAGACCCTCCTAGTCCTTCATATGAGAAAAACCCTGTAGTCCCCTTCCCCCGAGCACTCCACTTGGCTAAGGGACAGAAAAAAAGAAAATCAGAAAAAGAACCATCAGATAGAGTTCAGCCAACAGATGATGGACAAATTTCACATACAACTGACTCTACAGGAGGCCTTGGAGCACATCCCTCTTTTCCAGAGATCACTCAGAGATAGGACCACAGTTAGGAGGAAGAGGCGGAACCACCAGTTAGAGATCCATGTGCTCACTCGTGCAACATGCTTCGTGATTCAGAACCGTTTGCCAGCCAAGAGGTCAGATGCAGGAGCCCCGTATGTCAGATGCCACATCCATGAGCAGAGGTTCGACATCACTTTATTAGACAGCGGTTCTTCGATCAACCTACTTCTGGCAGCCCTTCTCGACTGCTTCGAGTTGGGCCCTCTATGATAGAGCAGGACAGTCCTTCAGTTTGCTGATCAATATGTCAAGAGGCCGAAGGGGTTGCTGAAGGACGTTGTCGTCACGATTCAGGGCCTGAAATTCCCCGTGGACTTCATTGTGTTGTACATGGAGATCTCTGAATCCATGATCGATACCCCCATCATTTTAGGATGTCCGTTCTTGGTCACAGCCAAGGCAGTGTTTGACCATGATAGCAGGAAGGTGTACTTCTACGTCGAGGGAGAGAGTATACAAATAGAGATGGTCGAGGGGACTAGAGCCAGAGATTCAGCTTGCTTAGAGCCGACTTCAGATTCAGAGCAGATGACAGAGGCAGGGCGAGACATCCACCAGACTTCGACTTTGTGATCACAGATGACGAGGAAGTTTGGGCAGATCTAGGAGTACATGCCATCCTCTCACCTTCAGAGTTCACTGATGCAGAGATGCCAGTAGAGGATAGCCTGGAGAGCGCATTCCTGGACCCGGATACATTTCAGGCAGCAGAGCCGGTTGCCGATCGTGAGGCAGATTTTTGTGATTTTGATACAGATCCCTCGAAGTCAGATATAGACTGGGTAGAGTTTGATGATTTTATACCTTGTCTGACTTCTACTAAGCCTACGACTAGGGAGGAGGTTGATTCCATACAGAGCAGATACAATCCAGCAGATCTGCCTTCGCTAAATTCAGATTGCGAGCGAGAGTTCTCATTCTCCCATGCATATTTTGACGCATTCACTTAGACTTTTCAGAGGCCATATCCGCCAGCACCTACTTGTCCAGCGCTGAAGCCGCTACCGTCGTCGCTGAAGTATAGGTTTCTTACGGGTAAGCATGAGATGTACCCAGCCATTATCTCCACTGATTTGACTAGAGAGCAGGAATCCCGTCTGATGGGGGTTCTTGAAAAGAACCGCAAGGTGATAGGATGGTATGTATCCGATCTCCAGGGGATAAGTCTGACCCTGTGCTCCCACCATATCTATCTCGAGGAGGACACGAAGCCGTCGCGTGAGTTCCAGCGGCGACTGAACCCGAATCTTCGAGATGTTGTCATAAAGGAGATCTCGAAATGGTGGAGCGCCGATTTTATCTACCCCATCTACAACTCCAAATGGGTCAGTCCGTTGCATGTGGTGCCTAAGAAGATGGGCATCACCATAGTTGTTAGCGAGTCTGGAGAGGAGATCTCTACCCGGGTACCCACTTCTTGGCGGGTCTCTGTGGACTACAGACGATTGAACCAGGCCACCAAGAAGGATCATTTCCCCCTGCCCTTTATTGATCATATTATAGAGAGGCTAGCAGGGAAGAGCCATTACTGTTTCTTGGATAGGTACTTGATAATCCCAAAAATGGAGCGGTCTTGTGTTCCACACAAGGCGGGAACACAGTCGAAGTGTTGACCACTCTAAATCCGGATCTAATCAACAATTAACCCACACTAGACGTATCAAGATATGACAAGCAAATGTGAAGTTAAAATTTATTTTTAACTCTACATAAATGATGTATAGAAGCAAGTACGTAGAGAGTTCGAACACAGGCAGCAAGGCAGGATAGATCAATCTAAGTGCAAAATGTGATGTGATTGTGATGTATTGTCTACACTATGCAAGGTAAAAGTTTGTGGGTTTTTAATTTTATATTTTTTATTATTTTTTAATTTTTAATTTTGTATTTTGGTTTTCTTTTTACTGATTTTGTATTTTTTTATATTTTATATTTTTTTATATTTTCTTTTTTTCAATATAGGAATATATATACAATATACGGAAAGAGAGGATAATGTATTTATAAAAATAGGTAAGAAGAGTCAAAAATCAGGGAATAAAATCTTTTTGGTCTTTTTATAATTTATTTACTGTTTTTGTGATTTTTGGGGAATTTTAGAATGTTTTTGGTATTTTTAGAAATTGAAATACAAGAAAATAATGAACAACAAGGCTGGCCGAAATTAAAATGGGAATGAAAAATATCAAACAGTATCAAAATTTTCCAAAATTAATTTTAAAATAAAGGCAACAAAATGGGGAAACTACAGAACCTAAATTTTCATTTTTTTGAAGTTTTCTATGATTTTTTAGATTTTTATGAAGTTTTTAGAGGTTTTCAAATTTTTAAGGTTTTGGTTTTGAAATTTTTAGTGGTTTTTGGACTGACATTAATAGATGACAAAACACACAAATTATAATTTTTTTGGTATTTTTCAAAACGTTTTTATAATTTTTATGGTTTTATAATGCAAACAGTATGAAAAATGCATGTTATTGTTTTTTAATAAATATGAAAATGCAATAAAAATGCAAAACAAAAAGTATGGCGTGAATCTGCAAGTTAACAGGAGCCTATGCAAAATTTTTTGATAATTTTTCGAATTAAAATGATATGCTAAATAAATAGGGAAAGCACACAAAAATAACTAAGCTTGACAGGGGTATATATGCGAATATTAAAACATCCTGGGGCACGCATGCAATTTTCCAACAAAATATTACACTAAATATTCAATTCAGTGGACCAAATGTAAAGTACAAGAACCGTGGGGTCACGCCTGCAAAATGTCCACCAGGGCACGTGACCAACACGCACCTGGGAAGGACCTAGGTGCAATTGTTAAAAATGCCCGAGGGCCAAGTTGCAATATTTCCAAAAAGTTTACACGTACTACAATATTTGCTGGACCTAGACGAAATGAACAAACCCAGAGGGGGTCCGTGCAAAATACCAGTCGCCTCACGTGAACTGGGCAAGTGAGGTGACGTGGCCAGGACCTCTTTGCAATTAGTAATAGTTCAAGGGCCTAATTATAAATATTACAAAATACTTTAAACGGCAAATGAAAGTTTCCAGACTAAAATAAAAATTACAAAAGGGGCGTGGGTATACTTGCAAAATTCCCACGCTGGGCGAGATCGAACGGCAGTGGACCGTTCACTTGACGCGCAGCGCGCCCTCGACACGCGATGCCGCTTCGGCCGCCAACGGATGAGATTAGATGCTGCGATGCTGATCGAATGGCTGGAGGAGATCTGATCCGACGGTGCTGGGAAGACCTGGAGGCGGAGCTCGATCGAACGGTCGTGGACTCCCCTGCAAGAACATGGAAGAACACGGCCTCCGACGAGCTTAGATCGACGCTGGGGCTCTGCTCCGGCCTCCTCCTTCGTCGCGGAAGGGCTCCTTCGATTCCTGGAAGGTTCCTGAGTCCACCGACTGAGCCAAAAAGGCTCGAGGAGTTCCGATGCTCCGTGGCGGGGCCCAGGAAGAATAGCGGCTCAAGTACCTTCGATTTTCCAAAATCGACCCTTCGCGGGGGTCTTTTAGCTCCTGAAACTTGCACAAAAAGGATAAGGGAGGCGAGGGCAAACTGCCTCGACCTCCGGTGGGTTCTCTCACAGGGCGAATGGTGAAATGGATGCTCGGCCGGAGCAAGCTCCGGTGAGGTTGTCGATTTAGCGAATCGATTTGGGATTGGACGAGAAACAGATACCTAAGTGATGCTAGGACTACAACGGATGAAACGAGAATGAAAATGAGGAAGATAACAGCCTCGAACCCAGGAAGGGTGAGGGAGAGTGTACCTCAACGGGAAGATCACCGTAGGTAGGTGGAACGCCCTGATCCTTGCCCAAACTCCTCCCTGATGACGGGGATTAGGTGTTGTCACCACCAACCAACCAAGAACACACAGAGATGGAGAGGTTAGATCCAAAATGGGGTTCAAAATCGAAAATGGAGGTAGCGGGTGGTTATTTGAAGAATGGCGAGGTAGCGAACTTCGAGGCAGGATCACGGGTGCGCGAAGAAGATCTAGGAAGATCTGGTAGGCCGGCGAGGATCCTGGTGCTACAGGGAACAAGTTTCATGAAGATGTCCTCCTCTCTCGAGCAACGCAATGATGGCGAAAATATCGAGAAGAACGGGTCTCGGGAAGGTCTGACACGAGGCACAGGGCTAGGACCAGGGAGCTGACCCGAGGTCAACTCCCCTGGCCACATGGTTGGTCCACGTGGACCAACCAGGAAAATCACTGGAAAAAGATTTTGAAAATTAATTTGAAAACAGTAAATGATATTATTTTATTTAGGTTATTAAATAAAAATTGTTTTTTATTTTATAAAGTATTTCATGGTAATTTTTATTTATTTTTATGAGGTATATTTTTACAAGTTTACTTTTATGCCCTTTATAGGTATAATATCTATATATTTTATTCTTTTATTTGTATTTTGTATTCTTAATTTATTTAGTTATGTTTATTATTTTATAAAATTATAAAATGCTTTTATACACTTAGTTATATTTTTATTTTATTTTTCTGAAGTGTTTGGTATATTAAATAAAATATAAGTATTGTTTCTACAGGTATAAGTATAGGTAGTATACCTATGTATCACATATACAAGTATTTTCATTTTGTATTTTATTTAGGTTTTTATTCTGATTTTAATGTACATAATTATTAGAAGTGATATTTACATAATTAAAAAAATATAAAATTATAAAAATAATGAATAAATAATAAAATGAATATTTTAATCAGTACAAGTATACAAGTAGGGTCCAAAACTCAACTTTCAAACCGTAACCTCAAAAAATACGAAACTACTCCATAAATAGATTATTTTACTCTACATACAATTAAAGGTGAGTTTGGTGCATTTTGAGTTTTTATTTGCAAGATACGGGCCTGGGAAGTTGGAGTTTTGGAATCTTATCCAGACCATAACTTTTTATCTGTACATTATTTTTCAGTGAAAACAATTTTGTATTTTTCTTTATTAAATTATCTAAAATTGCATGTACAAAGTTTCTTTATTTGATGTATAAAAAGTGGAACCAAAAATAGGCCCCAAAATGAATAAAGAATGAAGGAATGTGTATTGTATTTGACCCTTATCTCCCCTTACTTTATTCCCTGTCGACCTATTCATCAAGATGCCTAGGTCTCGGGGTTTCGGGTCATAGAATATTTACAATATTTTATTTTTTTTCTTTTCTTTTATTTATTCTATAATTTTGGCTTTAATTACAGTATTTTATACACTATTTTCATGCACATGCATGAATGCTAAGATGATGGATTTAAGGGTATTTACACGCATTTGCTAGGGTTTTTTGATGCCAAAATGATAGAATAAAGATGATGAAATGTGGCTTCATCAGTACTCCAGATACAATCAGGTGGCCATTGCACCCGAGGACCAAGACAAGACCACCTTTACCTATCCCTTAGGGACATATGCTTTGAGACGTATGCCATTTGGATTGTGCAATGCTCCAGCGACATTCCAGAGATGCATGTTGTCCATCTTTTCGGACATGATCTTGGAGTTCTTGGTGGTCTTCATGGATGATTTCTCGGTCTACGGTGATGGATTCGATTCTTGTATTGACTGCCTAGACTGAGTCCTTCAGCGATGCATAGAGGTTCACCTTGTGTTGTCTGGGGAGAAGAGTCACTTCATGGTGACTCAAGGGACGGTGCTTGGCCACATCATCTCCACAAGGGGCATAGAGATTGATCCGACCAAGGTGGATGTCATTAGAAAACTCAATCCACCATCCAACTTGTGGCAGTTACGGTCTTTTCTGGGGCACGTCGGTTTCTACCGGCGCTTCATTCATGATTCCAGTAGGATTACCCGACCGTTGACTGATCTCCTGACAAAAGACACCGAGTTCCTTGTTGATGATAAGTGTCTATCGCCATTTGAGACTCTAAAGAGTCATGTTGTAGAGGCTCCTGTTCTCCAGCCGCATGATTGGTCTCTCCCATTCGAGATCATGATGGATGCCTCCGATTTTGCCGTGGGGGTCGTATTGGGACAGAGAAGGGATGGAGTCCCCTTTGCTATTTACTACGCTAGCCATACTTTAGATGCTAGCCAACGGAACTACAAAGTCACAGAGAAGGAGATGCTAGCCGTAGTTTTTGCCCTAGATAAGTTCAGATCTTACATCATTCGATCTAGAGTGACCATCTATACTAATCATACCACCATCAGGTACCTCATGGCAAAGAAGGATGCCAAAGCCAGATTGACCGGATGGATCCTTCTACTCCAGGAGTTTGATATAGAGACTAAGGATAAGCCTGGAGTCAAGAATGTGGTGGCGGATCATCTCTCCCGATTAGAGTATCTTGAGGATTCTCTGCCAGATTGAGCCTATATGTGAGACCTTCCCAGATGAGGCGATCCTTGCTATCGCCTCTCTCCTAAGGTATGCCGATATTGTGAACTATCTTGTCGCCAAGAAAGTTCCACAAGATTGGCCCAGGCAGAAACTTGAGACCTTCTTCGTGAAGGCCAAGTTTTACCATTGGGAGGATCCCGTCCGTTATCATGAAGGAGGGGATAGCATCTGGCGTCGGTGCATTCCTCAGGAGGAGCACCACAACATCCTTACTTACTGCCACAAGCTTGAGGCAGGAGGAAATCACTCTCGGAGGAGAACAATAGAGAAAGTGCTCCAATCCGGCCTATGGTGGCCTACTCTCTTCAAGGACTCTGATGAGTTCGAGAAGAGGTGTACTGACTGTCAGAGGATGGGCACTTGTGGATAACGTGATATGATGTCGATGCAGCCCATTCACTTCTTTGAATTGTTGACGCATGGGGCATCGATTTCATGGGTCCATTCACTAAGAGTCAGGGATTTGAGTACATTCTGTTGACCGTGGCTTATGTGAGTCGTTGGGTTGAGGCCATCCCTTCCCGAACCGCAGATGCTAGGACTGTTTGCATATTTTTTAGGAAGAATATCATTTCACGGTTCGGGGTACCTCAAGTGTTGATTTCTGACGGGGGGTCTCACTTCATCAACGACAAGGTAAAGGCCCTTGCTAGCGAGTTCAGCATAGACCATCGAGTAGCCACTCCATACCACCCTCAGATGAATGGTCTTGCTGAAGTGTCGAACAGGGAGATCAAGACTATATTGCAGAAAGACGTCCGCCCTGACCGAAGGATTGGTCACAACTTTTGGACTCGGTCTTGTGGGCATATATGACGTCTTTCAAGATGCCTTTGGGTACATCTCCCTTTCGCGTCGTTTATAGCAAGCCCTGCCATTTACTTGTTGAGCTGAGATATAGGTCACTTTGGGTTGTTACTGATATACTTTTCGATCCAGTGAGTGTAGGAGATCAGAGGAGGGTAGAGTTAGCAGTCCTGGAGGAGCTTCGTGATACAACCTTTTGAGCAGCCTACAGTATAAGAAGAGAGTGAAGGAGTGGCATGATTCTCATATCAGCCACAAGCAGTTTGAGCCAGGAAAGAGAATATGGTTGTTTGATGCTAGGCTACATCTATTTCCAGGGAGGCTACAGGGAAAATCGAAGGGACCCTATTTGGATCGAAAGGTACATGACAATGGGAGTATTGACATATCTGAGTTGTCTTCTGATGTTACCTTTTGTGTTAACGGCCAACGCCTCAAGCCATATCTAGATCATGAGCCGAGGGTCGTTGACGTTGCCCCTATTCACTTTGCGTGAGATGTGGTCTCTTAACTCACATCTATTGTATCTAGTTGTATACAGGGGGTGTAGGACTCTCGGGTATTCTATTGATTATTTCTACCTCTGTTTTGATGCCTATAACCTAAGTATGGGGGGGTAGACTTTGTACATCCTTCCACTCAGATTTCCCTTCATGTATAGCTTTCTATACTTAAGATTACTTGATCCTAAGTATAGGGGGAAACATCGAGTCCTCTTCATTCTATTCTTTGATTCGTCTTTGTACATACCATTCCTTTTCACTTCCCTATACTAAGCACAAGTTATGTCTTCTTCATCGCTCTTTATTCATTCTGAAGACATCGTTCGAGCTAAGTATAGGGGTGTCGTGTATATATATCATATATACTTTAGCCATAACTCGTACTTTGTGTGAGTTTGTTAATAAATAAAATGGCTAAAAATCCATAAAAATTTAAAAAATTTTCCTTGTACATAAAATTCTTCTTGCACATACCTATCTATTTATAAAAAATTATTTTTGTACAAATGTTTGTAAAAATGATTTGTATAAATAGTTTGTAAATATTTTCATATCAAAATTATGTATATAGTACAAAATTTTTGTAAAATGTTTGAAAAATAAAAATTTTGCAAAAACCTTGTGTAAATTTTTGTAAATATTTTGCAAAACTTCGCATTCATGCATATATCCACGTTTTCAAACATTGTTCAAAAATTTTGCACATTTATAAAATCTTGTAAAAATTTGCATATTTGTAAATATTTCTGCAGTTTTTCCTAATCATGGTTGACATTTAAACTGACCTGGAATTAAATTGACAAATGAAGCTTGGTTAAGACCTTAATCCACCTAATTCTAAGAGGAACCTTATAGGGCTTAGGATTAAGACTTTTCAGGTCCATTGGGACTTAATTCTTTGAGTCCACTAGGCTATGAGCATGTGTCATCTTGATGAGCCTAAGTAGAGCACTTAACAACGCACACATGACTCTCGGAGACAATGGCTTTACTTGCACCAGCACTTTACACATAGCTCTAATCGGATGAGGTGGTGAGGAGGCAGTTTCCTTTGGCTTGAGGTAGCATATGAGGGTAGTACTTCTAGGCGGAGCCTCTCTTCTTCTTATAGTGAAGGAAGTGCGTCTCAACTTGGTCTGGTGGTGATGAAGTCTAAAGACAGGAGTTGTGGGTTGCAATAAAGCTTCAAAAGAGGGATAGTCTACTGGCTCAAGAGGAAAAACTCCTTATGTATATATGTTGCACCATGAAGTATGTTGTACATATGCACATCAAAAAAATGTGCAAAGAAAGAAAAACTCCAAAAAAGTGGTGGGTCAGATTGAAAATTTAATAATCCCACTGGATTGTATATAGCCAAATAAAGCAAAGCTTATGTTATACATGACCATCTCATAAAGCTTGCAGCGGGAGACTCAGCTACACTGGTTAGAGCTCCCAGGGATACATGACTACACTGGTCATGGTCCATTCTCTTCTTCCCCCTCTTCATGAGCCGGTTGTACTTGAACTTAGAAGGGAACGCCCTGCTCCTCGAGGAAAGAGTTGCTAGACTGAGGCATTAGAGTTACCAGGTTGAGGGAGGTTGTTTCTTTGTCATTTCTGAGGTGGGGAGCTACATATCACTTACACAGTACAAGGAAAGATTCATGGTCATTAGAGTTTGTGTATGTAGACTTATTCTGATATGGTTTATTGAGGAGTCTTGACCATAGATTGGTGGAACATAGAGGCTGTTAAGTTTTAAGCTTAAGTCAAAATAAGTTTCCGACAAATTAATAACCCAAAGGGTCGACGGAGCTCCATATTTCAATTTAATGAAGGAAAGTTTAATAGTCAACCTTGATTTCCCATCTTTTTCTTTTTCTTTCTCTTTTGCACTTCTTTTCAATAAATATTTGCTAAGGGACTAGCAAAAGTAAAGTATAGGGGGTGATGAATCCCCATTCATCACTCTTTATTCCTTTATTTTAGCTAGAAATCTTGGCAAAATACCATGTAAATATTTGTAAATACAATAAATTATCAAAATGCATGCTTCATGTAAATAGCCATAATTAGCATGTTTTTGTGTAAAAATAATGTAATAAAGAAATAAAGAAAAAGATGGAAATATTTAGAATAAATATTGAGTGACCCGAACCCATGGGAGGGCCAATCATTGGCCTGACCGCAAAATAAAATAAGTAGAAAAAGATAGGGCCATTCATCCATGTACATATATTTCCCCTTTATGTATATATTTTATTTTCATAAAATAAAAATAATTATGTGTTCCTCGTAATGTGTATATATGTATAAAAATAAAATAAAAATGATAAAAATAAAAATAAAACAAAAATAAATTCCCTCTCTCACTCTTGTATATACCATGTATTTATATACATACACCTATTTATTTTCCCCTCGTAAATACATAATAAAAATTAAATAATAATTATTTAATATCTCAAATTTTATGTTGTAAATAAATAAAATATAAAATTGGAATAATTGCACAAAAATAAAGAATTAAAAAATAAAAATAAAAAATATGTAGGTATATACCTGTATATAATATAATACAATGTATATAATAATTTGTTTTCAAAAAAATAAATAAAAATCACTAAAAAATACTTTGAAAATCAATAAACATTTTTCATGTTGAAAATATTTTGAAATAAAATCATTTATTATTTTTTATTTAATTTACAAATAATTAATAAATATTGGATTCTGATTGGTCCACGGGGGATTGTTGACCCCCTGGTCAACTCCCCCCCTGGACCACTCAGGATCCGGACCTCGTTTCGACCCGACTTCTCCCTTTTATCCAGAATCATTTTGCCTCCCATTTACCTAAACACCTAGCTCCGATTGCAGCCCCTTGATCAGTGATTCACGCCCGATTTTCTCTCTAGGGGTCCGTGCATCGGATTGCGCACCCGACTCCCGTCTTCCCAGACCTTCACTCCTATATAGACTCACCTCCCACTACATTTCCCTGCACCTTCGGCCACCATCTTCGATCCCTGTGACCTCCATCTTCTTCCTCGAGTGACAACGAGTGCGGAGGGTGTGGCGGAGAATGATTGGAGGTGTTTACCCCAGGTCTGGCAACAATCGTCGTTGAGCGTCGTCACTGGCGGAGCCCGAGCCTCTGGAGGCGTCGCTCCATCGAGGAGAAGACCGTCGGAGATCCAGTATCTCCCCCATAGACGATTCCATCCATCAGGTACCCCTGTTAGTGTCTAGATTAACAAGTAGATTCGATCTTCCATTTTTGGCTCTGCCAGCTTAGCCCCAGTGGCCGGAGCCCCATCATCTCACCCTATCCGTATAGATAGACCCCTCGATTCATCGTCACCCTCCTTCTAGGATCTGATCACCTCGATCTTGGCTATCCGAGCGAAGATCAGGCCCGGTCCCATCCGCCTCCTTTGCCGGGACCCCCCTTCACCAAATCACCCCGCTTCCCTTGACTTTTTCTCAAATAACCCATGCCGGAGGCTTCCTCCGAGCACGAGATTTCCTTTGCAGGTGAATAAGCGCGAGATACCCCCTTAGTCGCACCTTGCATCCCTCGCCGGAGTCACCCAGGTCCTCCATCGGACCGTTGGGACCTCCATCGGCTAACACCACCAGACGTGGAGCGACGAGGCGCATCAAAGCCCTCTTGCCGATCATCCATCGGATGCGCACAACCACACCAGCTCCCCGATGAAGTTCGCTGGGGAGGAGTTCTTCCAGACACCCTCTCCACTGTTGGATCACGACATGCTTCTAGTTTCCAGATGAGCCGTTCGTCGCCTTCCTCTGACAGGTCGTTAGATCCATGATCTAACGACCATGTGCACCCCATGTTTGCCTCCTCGTCCGGACCGTCAGATCTTCCAAGAGGCATCATCAAAGCCGCACATCCACAACCACTCACCGCCTAACACCTGGCCCCCACGTGCCCCGCACGCGCTTTGGCTGGGTAACTTGCGCCCAACCCCCTGTATTTTATTTCTGTTTCTGTTTAGCCTATTAAATAATTTAGTACACTTGGATATTTTGCATATCAGGACATGTAGTTTCTTGTATTTGCACTTTAGTCCCTACTTTGTGGATGCACGTGCTTTATGTTTTGAATATTGCATATATGCCCCTATGCGTACAGTATTTGAACATGTGTTGAAATTTATGCGTATTTTGCACTAAACCCCTTATACTTTCTTCACGTGTTCCAATTTAGCCCTTAGAACTTTATTTCTTTGCACTTTGGTCCTTGTGTTATGTGGCTTGTTTATTTGTTGAATAAAATATCAAATCAACTCCAAATTTGGTGAAATTTGGATACATGTCTGCTGCCACTGTGTAAAAATTTCACTATTTTTTTGGAACAATTTTATTGCTGTTTGCTTTTTTAAAAATCAAAAACCTCTATTTTTGCTACTGTTTGAATTGAAAAATCAACTAAAAATATTAAAAGCCCTTCAAAAATTCCAAAACAATAGATACTATTTTTTTAATATTTTATTGCTTCAATCCAAATTTCACTTAATTTGGATTTATAAAACACCTAAAAATCTTATAAAAATCATTAAAAATTCTAAAAAAATCAAAAAAATACAATTTTTGTTCCTGTAGCTAAGTTTTTATTTCTAGTTTTTATAAAAATTGTCTCCAGATTTTATTAGGTTATTTATCTATCTATAAATAACCTTTCAAATTTGGCTACAATTGAGTTCATTTTTCTTCTTTATTTCATTTTTATAAAATCCACAAAAAATATATATAAATCTGAGAGAATTACCAAAAACATTTAAAAATTTATAAAACCCAAAAATATTTTTATTACATTTTTCTGAGTTGCTTTGATGTGTTGAATAATTAGTGGAGTGCGATTCTTTTTTACTTTCTATACATTTTTCTTCATAATTAAAAATACAAAAAAAATAAAAATATAAAATCCACCAAAAACATTTTTTTATTTTATTTCATTTTCTGACTACTTCGTAGGCCTCTTTGGCCAACCCATGCTCCTTGTGTCCGACCCTGGTTGCTATACGAGGTTAAATAAATAACGAAACCGCTATTCGGATTTTATTCTAATTACTTTCATTTGGTGGTCTAGTTTTCTTGTTGGTCGAGCCTCATTATTCAGGTCACAACGATCTTTGATTGATTTTTACCTTAGCCCGATAGTGAGTGGGACATTTTTCGGTCATCATCTCCTCTCTGGTTGTGTCTCCTTTCTGTTGGAGCACGTAGTCGAGTCTTCTGATTACTCTCTGATTTCAGCTTGAGCCATGTACTGTGTTGTTAGGTGTATTCCTACGACTCTTTGACCTTATGAACACCGGACATCATGCTTATGTCTCCTACTCTTTACCTTTTAGACCTTTCTGAGACTATGAGTGACTTGGAGGAATCTGTACTACTCTTTCAGTATCGTCTCTTCTCACACATTCCATCCTTATGTGTCGATATTCTATTTTTGCCACCGGTCCCTGGTTTAGTTTTCGATCTTCTATCCCCAATAGCTGTCACCCACTTGATTACATACCTGGGTGTCCTTTCACTGTCTGACTGCGTCCTCGTTCTCATAGGGAGATGACACGAGAGCATGGTATTCGCTTACCAGATACTGTCATGTACTTTACATTCTTTCTTGTCGTATATACGTGTTTTTAATATATTCCTTCTTTCTTCCGCATGTCTTGTGTGCCCCAGATCTTGTGCCATATCTGTGTGTCTATACTTAGGACATACTTTGTCCTAAGTATAGGGGGCATACACCGTATTGTTCATTCTACGTTCCGTTTCATCACTCATGCCGTTGCCTATACTTAGGGATATCTCACCTTAAGTATAGGGCAAGTGATGCGTAGATTCTTCGTGATCTGTTCATCTATCTGTATATATCTGTCTTTTCTTCTTTTCTTCTTTTCCTTCTTATTTGTCTTTTTCTACATAAAAGGTGTCGCCCCTTTGTGTCAGTTTTCAATATTTGGATGTACTTTGTCCTAAGTATAGGGGGTGCACCCCAGATTCATTCATTCTTTGATCCCCTCCACTGTCTCCTCTCTTGTTGATTTTCTCTACTATACTTAGGGATATCTCACCCTAAGTATCGGGGGAGACATCCCGAGCTGTGATTTGTTTATTACCACCCTTGACCCTCCATGCATTGCGTACAGTCTGTTATACTTAGGATTATTTGATCCTAAGTATAGGGGGACCGTCACCTTCTTATTCATTTATCTCTTCATTCTTTCATCTTCTTATTCTTTCAGTCGTTGTAGTATACGCTTTTCTATACTCAGTACAACTTATGTCTTCTCTTTCTCTTTTCGATCTATGAAGACATAGCTCATGCTAAGTATAGGGGGGTCGTATATACTATGTATATACTTTAGTCGTAGCTCGTACTTTCGTATAATTATTATTCATAAATATGGATATAAATACTATATAATTCATTAAAAACCATCCAATAATTCCTCAACTTCTTTTTGTATATACTAATTAATAAATCAGGTTAAAAATACTTTTGCAAAATGATTTGAAAAATGATGTGAACTATTTGGAAATCTTTTTGTGAAATGTTTTCAACCTTTGTAAAAAAATTTTGATTCTTGATTGCAAAAATTCTTTTCTTTGTGTGAAATAAAGAATTTGAAAACCTATTTGCCAATGATTTTGAAAATGTTTGTAGAAATATTTTGAAAAATGTATATATATTGTTTGAAAAATTTTGGCAAAATGTCTTTCAAATGATTGTAAATATTTGCAAAACTTTTTGTGTACTGTAGTTTCAAAAAAAAATTCAAATAAATTTGGGAAATAAAAGCATCACTAAAAATAAAATATAAAATTTATAACCAATTTTGTATATATACCTATAAAATAACTTGTTAAAACCAGTAAAGTCTTTAAATTCTTAATTCTTGTAAGTAAATAAAAATAGGCATGCCCGTGTAAATAGATGTACATATTTTATAATTTGTCTGCCAAAATTCTTTTTATTTGCACAAGTTCTTTGTGTAAAAATTCCCATAATTTCAAGTTCTTCTTAAAAAAATTGCATCATTCTTTAAATCATTTTACATAACATTTGCATAACATTCATAATCTTGTGATTGAGCTTGACGATTGAACTAGTCCAATAAAGTCGGAGATTGGATCTTGGTTGGACCTTATTGCACCTAACTGCACTAGAACCTTATGGGAACTATGTTTGAGGTACTTCAGGTCTATTGAGACTTATTTCTTGAAACTCAGGGCTGGGTTCAAGTCACCTCAACTAACTGACTAGAACTTTTCGAGATGCACACATGACTCTTGTTGGTCGTGACCTAACTCGGACACTTGCACCTTTCACTTATCTCAACTCAGTTGGAGTGGTGAGGGGGTTAAATTTTCCGGTCTGAGATGCACACGGGTGGAAACATTCGTCCTCGTCTAGGAAGGGAAGTGCACACCAACCTGGTCTAAATACAATGAAGTTGAATGACAGGAGAGTGTGGGTTGCAATAAAGCTTCAAAAGAGGGATAGTCTTCTGGCTAAAGAGGAAAAAGTCCTTATGTAAATGTTGTTGTAAATAGTATTTCGAGAAAAAAAAACTCGAAAAAAGTGGACAGGCCTGTAAATAAAATAAAAATGCCTGTCAGAGTATGTATATATGTTGTATAGAAAATAAGCAAGCTAGAGCATCAAAGTTATACCATGTGAGCCTGTAGTTGGATGACTTGACTACACTGGTCTTGCATCCCAGGATAGGTAGCTACACTGGCTATCGTCCATTCTTTTCTTCACCTCCTCCTCTTGAGTTGGATGCCACTTGAAATTATAAGGGAATACCCCGCTCCTCGACGACAGAGTGCTGGATTGAGGAATCATTGGGTTGTCATTTTGAAGAATTCAGTTCCTTTGTCATTTCAGTTGGGGAGAGCCACTATCACTTACATTGTACAAGTCAGCTTCATAGTCATAAGGATTTGTGTATGATGTAGGCTAGTTCTAACCTGGCTATTGCGGTGGTTTGAACCGAATTATGTGACTCTCGAAGGCTGTTGTGTTTTAAATTTGGTTCCCGACCTGGTTCCACACATACTCTCACATCAAGGTCTAACCTGAGCTACAAACTTTGATTTTATACAAACAAGTTTATTTATTGAGATCAATTCAATTTATTCTTTATTCTTTATTCTGTCTTTTTCTTTTATTATTCTTCTTCATTTTTTTTACTTTTTGCATAAGTGCTTGCTAGGGACTAGCAAAGGCAAGTATAGGGGATGATGAATCTCCATTTCATCACCTTTATTCTATCATTTTGGCCTTAAAAACCCTTGCTAATGCATGTAAATAGCATCAATTTGTGTATAATAGCATTAATTATTTATTGTGTTATTTACATATTAAATAAGGTTTTAATTACAAGATCATAGAATAAAGAGAAGAAAAGAAAAAAGAATAAAATATTGAAGATATTTTATGACCCTAAACCCCGAGACCAAGTCAAGAATTGAGTTGGTCGACAAGGAATAAAGTAGGGGGAGATAAGGGCTAAAAATGGAATAAAAATCTCATTTATGCTTTCTTTATTTATGCATTTTTGACACCTATTTTATTCTTTATTATTTATTCATCAAATAAAGAAATTTTATACATGAAAGTTGTAGATAATAATGTAAATAAAAATATGAAATTGAGTTCGTACAAAAATAATATATTGTGTGCATTTTATACACAAAATAAAAGCCAAAAACCAAACTTCACAGACCCATATCTTTCAAATAAAACTTAAAACATATCAAAATCACCTCTAATTGCATATAAATTTTCACAAACTATTTAATGGTGATGGTTTTATATTTTTTGGGGTTATCGTGTGAAAGTTAGGTTTTTGACCCTTATTATACATTATACTGATTAAAATAATCATTTTATTTATTATTTCTTATTTTACAAATTCATATTTTTATAATTTTGTAAATACTATTTATAACAGGTATGAGTATTAAAACTATAACAAAACCAAAAAGAAAAATAAAATAAAATAAATCTATGTGAAAACATATATGAAATACATATGATCATACATGTATAGAAATAAAAGCAGAAATAAAGTCTTTCATTCTTTTATTCTTTACATATTTGTAATATTGCAAATATTATAAAATTCTATTAAAAATACAAAACCAAAATAAAACTCATTAAAATACATTAAAATAAAAAGATGTATATAATATATAGCTAAAATACCAATAAATATACATACATAATAAACATATCTATTTATTTAAGTGTACACCAAAAAATAAATAAAAATCATAATAAAATACTAAATAAAAAATAATTTTTTTATACATAAAAATTAATAAAATCATCTACTATTTTAAATTAATTATATTTGAATTAAATTGCTATTTTGTCCTGTAGCGACCTCACATGGATCAATCACGTTAGGTTGCGAGTTGACCCTAGTCAACTGTCCCATCTCCATCTTTTCCCGCATTTTCTTGCAATTTTCCGGCTCAACCATCGTTCAATCGACTTCGCGTGCTTCATGAAAATTAATCATCATTCATCCGAGATTCAAGCAGACTTTGTAGATAGCCTGTGCATAACATCATTTCATTGCTTTAGCCCAGTCAATAAGGGTGCCCCATAATGTGTATAAATAAGGACCTCCGCTTCCTCTTCCAAATTTGGTCATTTCTTCACCCATGAACCCATAGATATCGATCTAGAGTGTATCCCCGTGACAGGAGGAGTCCCCTAAGCGTCTACAGCGGTTCAAGGAGGAGGAGGTGCACCCAGGCCGCCGAGCATCGGCGACCTTTGTGCCCTGCCCTTGCTAGCACGTAAATGTTGTGTATTTTACTTGTTTTAGACAGATCTTTGCATCTGCATTTTATTTATATCATTAGGTTAGCCATTAGAGTAATATGTTAGCGCGAATCACCCATTTCGTAGTTCGCCGGAGCTGAACCAGTGCCGACTCGCCTTCCACCTCGCTTTCATTTCCCTTCGCGTTCTCCAACTTCCACCAATCCTAGAACCACCAGAACCCCGTTGGTTCCGCGAATCGACGCTCCCCTCCGCCACCTCGTTGGAAGCGTCTACGCCCACCTCGTTTTTCAAGCTAATAGCTTCAGCTCCGGTTGAGAATCCTCCAGGAGATAGAGACACCTGCCAGGAAGGTTTGAGGGCCCTTTGGAGCAGCGAAGACCGACGGGGGATGGAGATATCGTTGGAGGAAGTTCACCCAGCGAACCTTCTTCCTAGTTCTTCCTCAACCCTCCCTTGTTGTCGGATCCTCTCGAGCTTCAGCCGTTGGATCACGTCAAGTGATCTAATCTTCACCGTTGATTCGCGACGCGGTACCAACCATCGGATGGGTGCAACGTGTTCAAGTGAATCTAAGATCGCCGTCCATCAATGCCTATTATGGGGTAATTTGCATATCATGCCCTATAATTTTTGCATTTTATCATTAAGTATTGGAAATCAAATATCATGTATTAAATTCTTGGACATTTTGCATATGATCCCCTGTAGTTCCTTGTATTTACGTTTGGGTCCAGTCCACGTCACCTTACATGACGTCCCACGTGAGGTGGCGAAATTTAATACCCTTGTAAGTTTTATAAATTAATTTTTAGTCCAAAAAATTGAATTGCACGTTGTGTATTCTTGTGAAAATTGCTGAGAGGCCTGCGAACTTTGTGATAATTACATTTTTATCCCTCCTAGTGTGTGGCACGTGTAGTCCCACGTAATTGGTAAATTATGTATGTACACCTAGCGTATTTGTAATTATTTATTAATCCAATAAAATTTTGTTAACGTTGTATATTTCTATCGTAATTGCACTATGGCCCCTGTCTTTTATTTTAATTACAAATATGCCCCTGCTAGAACATGAATTTTTATGTTAATTATCTAATTATTAAAAATATCTAATGCGCTTTAAAAATCCACAAAAATAGTATTAGATGCTTCATGTCATACACTTTCACGCCAATATTTTTAATTTTCATTTTTGCATTTAATATTTTTATTAAAAATGAAAAGGACCCTCTTTTTTCCTGTTTGGCTATAAAATTCCCAAAAAAACTATAAAAACATTTTGAAAAATAAAAAATAAAAAGTATATTTTGATATTTATTGAGTCCAGAAAATAAAAACACCTAAAAATAGAAAAGAATATTATAAAAATCATAAAGATCCAAAATCCATCAAAAAATATAAAATTTCAAGAAAAATATAAAAAATATGATTTTCTATTTTCCAATTATCTATATATTCATATTTATATATTAAAATTAATTTGGGTCTTTTTGGAATTTATTTAATATTTTTAAAACCCAAATCAATTTCGGATTATGTATCAATCACTTATTTGGGATGTTTTTGACTTTAAAATACATAAAAATAAATAAAAATCACAAAAAATAAAAAATTGAAAAATACAAAAATCACAAAGCATTATTTTTTACTCTATTTTGTCTATTTTTACTTATTTATGTATTCATAATATTTTTATATACTTTATATTATATTTATACATATATACTTATACATATATATACATAATATTTAAATTAAAAAGTAATATAAAATTTTGGAAAATATAAAAATAAAATACAAAATTATAAAAACCAAAATAAAATAAAAAAATATAAAATTAAAAAACCCACAAAAATAATAAATTGAACAAGAGATACATGACAGAATTTTATGCATTTACATTGCCTCCTCCTCCCGTTTTCTCCCAGCGTTCGACCTCTACATATGCTTACTCCTATACACATTTGCATATAGAGTTATAATAAATCTTAACTCCACACTTTTGATACTTAATTGTTTGATTCTTATCGGGGGTTAATTGTTGATTAAATCTGAGGTTTTTATCGGTCACCACAGCAACCGCATCCTGCCTTGTGTGGAATGCACAATCGATGAACATCTAGGGTATATCAAAGAGGTTGGAGAACTGAATCAAGATACGATGAAGGTAAAATCGTTGTTTTGGGATGATCAATGATCCGATTTAAGTCAAAATAAACAAAGAATAGAGGGACTGATAAGAGAAGAGAGGGGTTAAGGATAGAAGAGATAAAAAATAGAGAAGAGAAACAATGAAGAATGGGAAGAATTGCTAACTTGAAATATGAAAATGGAGGGTGCGCCTGAGGATGGAGATGAAGCTCCAGGATGTTTGGCTCGATGGAGGTGGAAGCACCTGTAGAGGCTAAATCATGGTGGAGGGAATCGATGTCTGCGACTGATCTCATCGAAACCCTCTCTCGCTTTACAAATGCAGGACGTACCTCCTGTTACATGCTCGCTTTCGCAGGACTCGAAGGTGGAGGAAATGTTGGATCCCCAACGATGGAGGAGGTCGAGGTTTAAATAGGGTTGAGTTACTTTGGGGCCAAGAAGGCTAGTGTGGTCACCGCTGATGGATGGGGTGATTGCAGATGGTTGGGCAAACAATTGGCCAGTGGGTGACTGTTGACAGCGTTGGGGACGAGGAGAGGAGGAAGGATGGGCATCGTCGGGCATAGTAGGAAGAAGGAAGGGGAAGGGCATGTTACACACCCGTGAAAATAATAATAATAAATTATATAATTAAATTATTCATTAATCAAAACAAATAATTAATAATTTAAATTAATAATTAGACTAAATAAATTAATTAATATATAATTAAATAGATAATTATATAATTAAATAAGTAATTAAGTAAATATATAATTAATGAAATAAGTAAGCAACTTGATGAATAATTAAATAATAATATATTAAATAAATAAATAACCAATAAATTTTTATTTAATTTAGTTTTGTATGAAAATTTTAATATATTAAATCATATATTAAATAATATAAATTAAGGTACATTGTACATTGTATACCAATATGATCCTGAAAGCCTTATTTTGTATATTAACTCCTATTTTAGCAAAAGCAATGTCATTTGATAGATAATTAAATGAAATGAATTCTAAAACTGAGTTTTCCCAATTCGGAGTCCATATGGCCGAGTTATGAGGTCCAGAAAATTTAGGTCACGGCTTCGTGGCTTTAAGATTTATTGATATTGATATTTTGACTTAAGTTATATTTTTTATTTTGTTATTGATTTTTAGAAACTCTTTACAAAATAAATTAAGTTAAATAAAGTTGTGGATAATTAAATAGAAAATAAGGAAATTTATACATATAGTACATATAGACAATAGGGTTCAAACACCAAAACTCACTTGTTTTCTTCTGATAATTTTTATAATATTTTTAATAAATAGTATTAAATATAAAATTAAGTTTAAAGTAAGTTCGATCGATTTGTAGTTTTCTATAAATAATTATGAACCTTGTAAGTCGGTTTTTAAAGCTTTTGCGGTTCATTGTAATAAATTATTTTTATATTAAATAATTATTTTAATATTTTTATAAAATAATATATATTTTTATGAACTACTTTTTGTGAAGAAAAGAATTTGATTTTAGATTATCATGATGATAAATAAAATAAATGAAATATTTACAATATGAAAAATGTGTTTATGTACAATTATGATCTAACTTTTCTAATATTTTTATACGTAATGATCCTTATCTTCCCCTACTTATTTATTTGTTGATCAAATCAATCTTGACCCGATCTTGGGGTTAAGATCAGTCTGTATATATATTATATACATCCCTTTTCTTTTATTTTTTATTTTTCTAATTATTATTTTATTTTGGATAAAATAAGTATGAAACATATAATATTAATATTTTTGGTTAGAATGTTAATTAATGAGTACTTACATGTATTTTACCAAGGATTTTAGCTAAAATAAAATAATAAAGGCGATGAATCATTTGTTCATCAACAGAGACTCCTACGACCTCCATCCAAACAGGGTCGATTTCAACAGTTCTATGATCGTTAAAAAATGATTGTCTAGGTGGAGGTTGTATCAGTATATTTTTGTCATGAAAATCGAATGACATAATATTGGGATATATTGATGAATTCCAAGGAAGTAATTTTCAAAAAATAAAAAAGGGAAAACTGGGCGGGGGTGAGCCAAGTTAGCTCCCCCTTGGGGGCAGCCTCATCTTTCCCATATATATATATATATATATATATCTGTGTGTGTGTGTGTGTGTGTGTGTGTGTATTTCCAATAGGATATGATCCTTCCATCCTTAAATAAGGCCAACGATCTCATACATCCATAATTAATATGGAGATTGTCATTAAAGGTATGTTAATATTATTATTTAATTAATCAAAAATCCATTTTGGTCATTATTCATTTTCTAAATAAAGTACGTAATCACCTAAAATATCTCATCATTAATATCTCTCTGAATTTGTCATTCACGTTGCCAGCACACAATTTCAAAACCCTAAACGCACATGCACAAAAAGCATGAGGGAGAGGAGCATGGACACGAGGCAATATTGGCGTTGTACATTGGTCATCGCTCGTCTTCATCATCATCAAAGGCCTCGTCAACCTCTTCACTACATTGAATTCTGTCTTCACCATCAACAGGACATACATGCCGGAGCAATGTGGGATGTCAACATCTTTACCACATCACGGAGGTGACGTCGGAGGTACGCGAGCGGAGGTGACGATGACAACGCGTGAGTGGAGTTGACGATATCATGCATGGCAGCATCGATAAGGTGGATGTGGATGGCACACTTAGTTGCAAGAAGATCACATCGTGGCTCTCCAGAAATTTCTTCATGCATGCGATAATGACAACACATAGATGGACGAAGACATGTGTATCATGGTGGTGGCAAAGCAATGCTGCCATGAAACCATTATATCTCGCATATTTTACGGCTATTATACATTTTTTATGTGTATTATACAACTTTGATATGTAATATAAATATTTGATGTATATTATACATACAAATTGTGTGCGAATGAGAATTGTAATTTTTTATATATCTTGTATATATAATGTATTAACATTTCGGGTGTGTGTTATATATTTTAGATGTGGATTATATATACTTGAATGTGTATTATACATATTGAAAATGTAAAAATGTATCGATAAAATGTATTATATATTTATTTAAAAAGGACTACATATATCACATACATCATCAAAATGTAAAAATAACTAATATATCGATAATATGAATTTCATTATACAAAGAATCATACAAAAATTACAAAATAACTGATGACTTTTGAATGAACCACGAATTCAACAAAAAAAAACATACACTCGTTACAAAAGGAACCATGGATTCTACAAAAAAACTTGTAAGGATACAAACATATGCCTCACGTAATGTTGCTCAGCACAAAACTGGATATTATTTAAATATGGTATTACGAAAAATACCAAAAATAAAACTAGCTAAATTTAGTATTTTGAAATATTAAATGGTATGCATAATTAATGTAAATGATAATGATCAAAATATCCTTTTGGGTAAATTAATTGATGATGTCGTTAGATTTGACTCTAACGGCTACGATCGTCGTCTTTCCTTATACATAGAAGGACCATGTCCAATTGGGGTGTGTTTGTGTGTGTGTGTATGTGTGTGCGTGTGCGTGCGTGCTTGCGTGTGTGTGTGTGTGCACGTGGATGGGGAGCTAGCACAATAATGCATGTAACTCCATATGCACCGATGCCAAAAATGTCCATTGTATATTATATTTTTGAAATGAATTCATGCAGGATTTATATCACCATTTTTATATCATGATGATGTCATTGAAAATTAAACTAAATTCGAGACTTCTGACCCCTACATCACGATTGTCAAATTTTATTGGGCGTAGAATTGCTGAAATTGAGCTGTCCAGATGGACATGTTAAAAATATATGTTTTACACGAAATTTGAAAAGCATATTCCAATAATAATACTAAGTAAATCCCCTCAAGTTTCATTTTCAAAAAATAACATATAATGAGCGTTTTTGGCATCGGTGCATATATAGTTACATACACCATGGTGCAAGCTCCTCATCCTTCCCTCTCTCCCTATAAATATATATCGCATTTTTTATTCTTTTTCAAAAACATCACAGTATATATTCATCTATAAATCTCTTCTGTATGTCATTCAAATTTTGTCATAAACAAAGACTCCTACATCCTCCATCTAGAACAAGTATTTTCAACGGTCTAAACATTGATGTAATTGACCTGTTCTAGATCCCGTTGACATCCATCAACAGTTCCGGCTCGTAAGGGGGTGGCGGGAGTACTGCCAGGGGCTGATCCGGCTGGTAGACCACCATCTGAGTGTTTGGGGATGGTTGCGACTGGTAGTAGCTGCGGCTGCTGGTACGGCTCCGCCTGTACAAGGTGAACCTGTCTAGGCTGACTGGAGCACTGGGACGAGCAGCCGCTGCTGCTCGGATCTCCTCGTGACTGAAGACGAGGCTGAGAAGCCGTCTGTGCCTCCTGGAGACACATGACATGTGTCTTCAGATCACTTAGCATCTGTGCCATCTGATCCATTTGAGATATGCTCTGGCACTGCTTCTTCTCTATCAGCTCCATCCGCTCCAGCTTCTCGCTGATGATCCCCATGTCTGCGGCTGTAGACTCGGCCTGCGCGGCTGCCGCGGACAAAGTAGAAGGACTGCCATCAACCTGTGCTATCCTCTGGTACTGCACGGTCTGTGGCTGTGGGCGCCCCTGAGTGTGGAGTCTGGTCTGGGACATCACTGTGTAGTTCTTGACCATCTCCTCGTAGATAGCCCAGACCTAATCCTCATCCTTGGCGAAGTAGGAACCGCCACAAGAAGCATTCACTAGGCCTTGCAGCTCTGGTGTCAACCCGCAGAAGAAGCTCTGAACTAGGTTCGTCTTCGTGATGTCGTGGTGCAGGAATCCCATTTCATCACTCTTTATTCCTTTATTTTATCTAGAAACTTGAGAAAAATACCTTGTAAATATGTGTAAATATCATAAATTGCCAAGACACATGCATCTTGTAAATATGCATAATTAGCATGTTTTTGTGCCAAAATAAAAGAATAAAGAAACACAAGAAAAAGAGGGAAATATTTAGAATAAATATTGAGTGACCTAATCCCAAGGGAGGGCTCAGCATGGGCCTGACCGCAAAAGAACCCAAGTAGGGAGAGATAAGGTCATTCATACATGTACATATACCTATGTATATAAATAAAATTATTTTCCTCTAGATAAAAATAAATATGTGCTTCTCTCATTTTGTACATATTTATAAAAATAAAATCAAAATAAAAATAAGAAAAACAAAACAAAATAAAAATAAATAACACCTCTCTCATCAATGTATATAGACCTTGTATATAGAATAACATATCTATTTATCTTCTCTCTGTAAATACCTAATAAAAAATCAAATAAAAGCATTTCTATATTACATATTTCATGGTGAAAATAAATAAAAGAAAAATCAGAAAAATAAAAATGAAATAAAAAGAAAAATAATAAAAATCATTTGTCACCTTATATATATACCATGTAAACATGTATATAATCCTATTTATTTACTCCATGTAAATACATCATAAAAATAAAATAAAAATACCTCATTATTCTAAATTTTATGTTGTAAATAAATAAATTATAAAATTGGAATAAATATGCAAAAATAAACAATTAAAAATAAAAATCAAACATACATATATGTATGTACCTATATATTAATAATATAATGTAAATACATAATTTATTTTTCAAAAAATAAATATAAAAATCAGTAAAAATTAATTTGAAAATAAATAAACATTTTTCATGTTTTAATTTTTTCGAAATTAAATCATTTATTATTTTTAATCGAATTTCTAAATAATTATTGAATGGAGGCCTGTGATTGGTCCACGGGGGATTGTTGACCCCCGGTCAACTCTCTCCCGCGGACCTCTTTTCCCGTGGATCTTGCGACCTACCCGATTTCTCAAATTTATCGTGGCTTGATCCGATCTCCTTTTGCCTAAACCCCGGTTCTTGATTAGAAATGCTTCATCCGAGACCCTCGCCCGGTGGTTTTTCTAGGGATCCGTGCTCCGACCTTCTCGCCCGATCGCCATCTAGCCAGACCCTTCACCATATTTAACCAAACCTCCACCGCACCTTTTCACTCATCCTTGGCTCTGCTCCTTCGTCCCTGGACCTCAATCTTCTTCCCCAGAGTGACAGCTATGCGAGGAGGGTGTCGAAGAGAGGAGGAGGAGCTTCCAGCCATCGATCCGGTGACCTCTGTCGTCGTGCGCTGCCGCGAGGTGCGCTCAGCCTCGGAACCTGACGCTTCCTCGAGGCAAGGATCCCCAGAGCTCCGCGAGCTCATCCCCAGTTGACTTCCTTCGTCAGGTAACCTTGAATCCCCTTAGTTTTGCCGAATTTCGATTTTCGCCCAAATCCATCCTCAGTCGTCGTCGATCGATTCCTTTCACTCCGATCATCGATTCGCTCATCCGACCCGACCATCACCTCCATGAGACTTCTCTCCACCTTCTGCACCCATGCACTCCCCTTGGTTCACCCGG
This sequence comes from Ottelia alismoides, assembly GCA_037367405.1. Classification (NCBI taxonomy): domain Eukaryota; kingdom Viridiplantae; phylum Streptophyta; class Magnoliopsida; order Alismatales; family Hydrocharitaceae; genus Ottelia; species Ottelia alismoides. The sequence continues at coordinate 341,402 of JAZKJV010006762.1, forward strand.
GGACCAAGATTCGACCTCCTCTGTCGTCGCCTCACCGGAGGTCATCCCTCCGACTCACCCATGCATCCACTTCACCCCTAACCGGGTCGAGGCAGTTTGCCCTCGACCCAGGAAGCTTTTGGTGCCACTTTGCAGGTCAGAGGACCCCATCTAGGGGTCGAGTCAATAGATCACAGGAGCTTCCCTCCTCCGTCGTCGCTGTGCCGCTCTGGTGGCCCCTGGCTTCATCGGAGGAGCTCATCAGCTGCGGAACACCTTGGCGTTTCTTTTCCATATCCCAGCAGCATCATCGGAGGTCCCCACCACGCGTACTGAGCCAACAAAGTTCGCCGGCGAGCTGTTCTTGGAGAACCTCCAGTAGCCGTCCGATTAGTCCCCAACTCCAGTTGTGATGGTGCCCGTCCGTTCGCGAGACATGTCTGCCACCCGATCCGATCAAGGGTCGATCCGGACCGTCCATCCTGAGGAAGGGTTGCCCTCGTTTCTCAGTCGTTCGATCTCACACGTGGCGAGCCCTTGTCCGTCAGATCCGAGCCTTCGGTCTTCGAAGAGGCAGCAACGTTTCTTAGCCGTTCGATCTCATACGTGGTGCGCCTCCAGCCGAAGATCTCAATAAGGGGTAATTTGTTCTTAGTCCCCTACTTTTATTGCATTTACAGTGTGGTCCTGTAAAAATTTTTGTACGTTGTTTTTAATTAGTGTAAATTGCACTGAGGACCTCTATGTTTATTTTAGTTGCATTTAATCCTTGTCTACATGGAACACGTGCATCATCACGTGACTTTTTGGATAATTTGCATTGTATGGGCTTGGGGTTTCTGTATGTTATGAAAGGAATTTAAGTTTCTGATATTTGCATTTATGCCCCTATGAGTGGTTTTATTCGACATGCGCTGATTTGTTTGGACATTTTGGGCCTTTTCCTCTGAGCTTTTAGCACGTGTTGCTATTAAGCCTCTGGAAGTATTTATCTTTGCATTTAGGTCCCTATGTACTGTGTGCCTTGTTTTGATTGAATAAAAAAGAAAATTAATTCCAAATTAGGTGAAATTTGGATATGTAGCTCCTGCCACTATGTAAAAATTTCTCTAAATTTTTGGTATATTTTTTAGGCTTTTTGATATTTTTAAAAATTCAAAAACAGTGATTTTTTCTACTGTCCGATTTAGAAAATCAAAGAAAAATATAAAAACTCTTTTAAAAATTCTAAAACAATTAGAGGTAGTTAGTTTAAGTGTCTTTTAATTTCTGTCCAATTTTTGTGACTTTTGGCTTTATAAAAACCTTAAAAATTACAAAACCCTAAAAAACTCATAAAAATTATAAAAAATCTAAAAAATCAAAAAAATTACAAACTCTTCTTCTGAATCTTAGTTTTTGTATTTATTTTTCATAAAATTACCTTTAGATTTTTATAGGTCTATTTTATATTTTTAGTGGACCTTTGAAGTCTGGCTAGACAGTAACACACTATTTTTGTCTTTCTTGATTTTTAGAAAATCGTATAAAAATTAGAAAAATCTGAAAAATTAACCAAAAACACTAAAAAACCTAGAAAACATAAAAACAATTTTATTAGAATTTTTGGAATATTTTTGAGTGCTTAAATAATTTGTTTATTGTTGCTTGCTTTTGCATTTCCTTATTTTTACTCATTCTCAAAAATACAAAAAAATTTAAAAAAATAATTAAAAATCCACCAAAATATTTTTCTCTTTGTTTTATTTTCGATTTGACTACTTCGTAGGCTGCAAGGCCAATTCGTGCTCCCTGAGTCCGACCTGGGATTTATACCATGTTAATAAATTAGCGAGGACCACTTTCTTTGTTTTGATTATTCTATCTCTTGATTGGTGGTTCTGAAATAATTCTTCTTGATTGATCGCATCTTGTTATTCAGGTCACAACGACTCTGATATTTCTTACCTTATCCCGATAGTGAGATTTGCGGTTCATCGGTAAGCTCACGGAACCTCTCCCATACCCCGTGAAACTGCTCGTTGGGGAGTATGAAGAAGTTGCTGATCAGGGCCCTCGCTGCATTCGTCCGCCCGAGTGGATAGTACTTGTTTAAGTACTCGGTACGGAGCTGCTCCCAGGTGTACACAGATCTCCCTAAGTGCTTCAGCCAGTTGGCTACTCTATCGGCGAGGGAGAAAGGGAAAACAATCATCTGTATGGTATCCTCGTCCACCTGACGATCGTGGACGGTACTGCAGATCATCTCAAACTCTTGGAGATGAAGATGGGGCTCCTCAGTGGCGACCGTGAAAGCTGGGAAGTAATTGGAGTATGTTCGGGGGGAACTTGAAATCCCCCACGATAGCTGGAAGAACCACCCATCGGTGTGTCAGTGTCGATTCGGGGTTGTGCAACTCCCGCATCGATCTCGGCTCTGCTGCCGGCTGCTCTGGCTGATCGGGACCCCACATTCCCTCGGCTAGCGAATGGTCTGTTGTGGCTCTCAGTCTCTCCATCTCTCTCCTCATCTCCACCATAAAAGCCCCCTGGTCTCGTATCTGTCTCTGCATGATCTCAAGGGAGGCTAACATGGTGGTGTTGATCGCAACCTGGTTCAGAACGTATGTGGTAGTCTCTGGCCGCTGACCCTCGGTGCGATCCTTGCTGCTGCCCATGGTCTCTGCAAAGGCAAAAGACCCAAACTCAGGTGCCGAAATATCATCAGTCTGCTGTCTCGCATCTGGCACTGGTAACTCAGGAATAGAAGAAGGGTGGTCAAGGGGGAACATGGCGGAATCGAACTCGGGTTCGGAGAGAGGGTGTGGGCTCTCACGAACCAACCTAGATGAACGGGCTGGAGTTCTGAAAAGCGGTGTAGCCAGAGGCTGCCTAAGAGACTTCCTGCCCATCATCTTGATCTGGCGAGTCAGGCAGATGAGATCTGGAAAACAAACAGGATGAGAAAACAAACTCCGAATTCACCTACTCCACGTCGAGCTGAAGACCGTAAGAGCTCGGTCAATTATCTTGTCAATTTTATTTAGGTGATCATGTCAGGATATTAGAGCGGTTACGTGACCTGAGTCCAATCCTCCAACCAGATTGTCCCGTATAAAAGGCCGGTAGTCTGACCGGGGCTCGGATGTGGCTCTAGCCTAGTGTGCGCGTCACTCTCTCACGCAATCAAACCAGACAATGAGGGGGTTGCTCTCCCCAAGACAGATTTTTTAGGTGAGGTATCTTTTAGGGTCAAGTTCGTTTAGCAGTCCAAATTTTATAGTTTTTTCTTTTTTAAGTATTTTTCAAAGCAAACAACGCCTAACGAATTTTTCGGTTCTCCTGATTATTTTAAGTCCAAAATAGGGTGGAGAAGACGAAAAAGCTGATGCGTGGGAATCAATGATGCATGCACGAGATAGAAGGTGTACCTGACTCCAGCGGTCTACTTGAAAAATGATCCGCACATAAAATAAAAGACAGAATATAAACTACCTATATGATGCACGAGAATCCGATCCTAGCAGAGCAATTTCTACACGAAAGCACAGTAGCCGGGTACTCGAGCCTAAGTCCGGAGTCCTATCTTGGGAGCCCCTCGGTGTCTGCCACAACAGATCCTGCGCGCGCTATATGTGACTCCTCAAGGCACTTGGACTAGAGCTCAAATAATCCGACTTTTTCTTAGTGATTTAATTAATTTGGTCCAATTATCGATCTATAGGCACATGAAGATAATTAGCTGTTTAGATCCTATTAATTACGTCACAATCAGAGAAATTCCTAGGCTAGGGTTAAAACCGTATAAATCAAATAGGCAGTAAATAAACGGTCAAAACTCGAAAAACCGACAAAAATTACGATGAGGTCCCCCGAGCACACCGGTGCTCGGTGAAACAGACCTCGAGATCAACCAAGTCTTAGTCCAGGTCCTTGTGTTATTACAAATAAATGGTTCTGCTGAAAATAAACTACACTACACTAAACTAAACTACAGCTATTCTATGGTTATTTCGTGGCTATTCCACGGCTCCCGAACTTCGACTCCTCCTCCTACGGCTTCGTAGAGAAAGAAGCCGTCTCCGACTCCCGCGGTTGCTTCGGCTTCCGAAAAAGCCGCTTCGGTCCTCGAGCCCTCGCAAGAAGTAGAAACAGAAGTGTATCAATCCAGAAAAATATATAAAAATGAATCAGAGAAAAATATATCTACAAATATCTACAAAAAGATGCGGAAAAGAAAAACCACGAAAAATCGAAAACGACTACTAAGCCGCGCTTCCCGGCAATGGTGCCATTCTGATGACCGAGAAATCCCACAAAATTCAGGTAAGGTAAAAACAAGGGTCGTTGCGACCCGGATCTTGCGGTTCGATCAATCAAGAAAATACGAACCACCAAACAGGGAATAAAGCAATCAAAATCAGATAGCGGTCCTCGCTAATTTTATTAACCTGGTATAGCGACCAGGTTCGGACTCAAGGAGCACGGGTTGGCCGAGACGACCTACGAAGTAATCAAAATCGAAAAATAAGGAAGAAAATGTTTTTGGTGGATTTTAATTATTTTTATATTTTTTTGTGTTTTTAATTTTATAATAGAATGTATAAACAAGCAACCAATAACAATTTATTTAAACACCCAAAAATACACAAAAAAATCAAATAAAATTATTTTTGTGTTTTTTATGTTTTTAAGTGTTTTTGATGAATTTTTCAGAATTTTCAATTTTTAATTTATTTTATAAAAATCAAGAAAGAGGAAAAATAAGTGTTACTATGCAGCCGGACTTGAAAGATCGATTAAAAATACATAATTGATCTATAAAAGTTAGGAGGCAATTTCTATGAAAATATATGCAAAAACTAAGCTACAGAAAAAGATTTTATATTTTTTGATTTTTATAGAATTTTTTTATAATTTTTACAAGATTTTTAAGGTTTTTCAATTTTTAAGCGTTTTATAAATCCAAATAAGCTAAAAATTGGACAGAAGCAAGAAAACACTAAAATTAACAATCATTAATTTTTTCTAGAATTTTTAAAGAAGTTTTTATATTTTTCTTTTATTTTTTAATTCAAACAATAAGAAAAATACGTGTTTTTTATTTTTTTAAAAAATAACAAAAAGCCTCGAAAATGTCCCAAAAATTTAGGGAAATTTTTACACAGTGGCAGGAGCCACATATCCAAATTTCACCTAATTTGGATTTGATTTGATATTTTATTCAATGAAGACAAGGCACACAACAAACAGGGATCTAAATGCAAAGAAACATAGTTCCACGGGCTAAATAATAACAAATCAAGAAAGTCTAGGGCATGGAATGCAAAAAGTCCACAAAAGCACATGCAAGGCATGTGAATCAGACACGTAGGGGTATGGATATCATTCCTATTTATAAAAGATCAATCAATAACATACAAGAAACACATGACTAAAAATGCAAATATACAAAAACCTCACATGTCGATGCACGTGGCTCACATAAACAAGGACTAAATTGCAAATAAACTAAACATCGAGGTCCAATTTGCAAAATATCCAAATAAAAACAACTACGACAAATATTTACAGTACTAAATAGTAAACGTTAAAAGAGGAGGGGCCTAAGTGCAAGTATGATCGGATGGACGAGGAAGCGCCACATGGAGATTCGATGGCTGAGAACAAAGGACGCCTCTTCGTCGATGACCGATCTGGATCAAAGCCCTGATGGATCGGGCGGTGCAGATCTCTCATGAACGGACGATGTGGATCAGAACTGGAGCGGAGGGGTTGATCGGAAGATGGCTGAACCTCCTCCAAGAACAGCTCGTCGACGAACTTCGCCAGCTCAAAACGCACAGTGGAGAGGTCCTCAGATGCTATTGAGATGTGGAGAAGGAAGCTCAGACTCTTTCACAGCTGGTGGGCTCCTCCGAAGAGGCCGAGGACCGTCGGAGACGCTCCAGCGACGAGGGAGGAGTGAAGCTCCTGTGCTCGAATTGTTGGACCCTCAGATGGGTCTCTTTGACCTGCAAAATGGCACAACAAGACTCTTGGGTCGAGGGCAAAGTGCCTCGACCCGGTTAGGGGTGGAATGGGTGGTCATATGGGTCGGAACGGAGGCCTCCGGCGAGGCGACGGCGAAGGAGGTCCGAGGTCCTACTCCGAGGCGAGTCAGGTTGATCGGCAGGGTGAAGAACCTGGGTAGAGGTCTCGTGAAGATGAATCGATGGTCAGATAATCGAATGGACGATCGGAACGGTGGGAATCGACCGACGAATGTCGGTGACGCAAATGGGCGAAATCGGAAATTATGCGAACCTAGGAGTAATCGGGGCTACCTGATGGATGAGGTCGACTAGGCTGAAGCTGGAAGAGCTCCTAGGGTCTTTGCCTCAAGGGTTCGTCGGGTCCCGAGGCTGACGCACCTCGCGGCCGCGCACGGCGATGAAGCTCGTCGGATTAGTAGCTGGGCCGCTCTCTCCTCGCTGCAACACTACCCTCCGACAACTGTCACTCTACGGAGGGTAATGGAGGTCCTGGGATAGAAGGGCGGAGCCAAAGATTGATTGAAAAGCGCGACGGAGGAGATGATTTATGCTCGTAGGGGTCCAGCAAGATGGATTCGAATAGGCAAATCGGAGCTCGGATCCCTAGGAACGATAATCGGGCGTGGATCAGGAATGGATCTAGTACAATTGGTGCATGGGGTTTGAGTGGATGGTGATCGGATCATGCTAGGAAAATTAGGTGAAGTCAGGTCGGGAGCAAAGATCCGAGTCTGGTGGTCCTGGGGGGAGAGTTGACCGGGGGTCAACAATCCCCCGTGGACCAATGGAATAATTCCATTTGTTAATTATTTGGAAATTCAATTAAAATTAGTAAATGACTTTGTTTTGAAAAAGTTTAAATATGAAAGATGTTTATTATTTTTCAAATTATTTTTTTGTAATTTTTATTTATTTTTTTGAAAAAATAAATAACGTATTTATATTATATTATTATTTATATAGGTATATACACATATGTATTTTTTATTTTTATTTTTAATTTGTTTATTTTTGCACAATTATTCCAAATTTATATTTAATTTATTTACAGCATAAAATTTGGAATAATAATCTATTTTTATTTTATTTTTATGATATATTTACATGGGTTAAATAAATAGGTTTATATACATATGTACATGGTATATATACCAGATGGGAAATGATTTTTGTTTTTGTTTTTCTGATATTTATTTTATTTATTTACACCATCAAATATGGAGTATATAAAAAATATTTTTATAGGATTTATTAATTATTTACAAGGACAAAATAAATAGGCGTTTTATTTTATATACATGGTCTATGTACACTGATGAGAGAGAATTTTATTTATTTTTATTTTTCTTTTGGTTTTATTTTTTTTCAAATATGTACAAAATATGAGAAACACTTTTTATTTTTATTTTGAGGAAAATAACTTTATTTAAATACATGGGATTATGTACAAGGATGATTGACCTTATCTCCCTCTACTTGGGTTCTTTTGCGGTCAGGCCCATGCTAAGCCCTCCCTTAGGATTAGGTCACTCAATATTTATTCTAAATATTTCCCTCTTTTTCTTGTGTTTCTTTATTCCTTTATTTTGATGCAAAACATGTTAATTATGCATATTTACATGATGCATGTGTTTTGACAATTTATGATATCTACACATATTTACATGGTATTTTGCTAAAGTGTCTAGCTAAAATAAAGGAATAAAGAGTGATGAATTGGGATTCATCAAGGGCACCTCCGTTGAACGACTGAGAGAGAGAGAGAGAGGGAGGTCATTTCCATTGATTAATCAAGAGAGAGATTAGGCAATATAGTTGTCGCATTCTATATTTAGAATGGGACAAAAAGACCAAAATGAGTTTTCGACCATTTAAGTATTATAATTAAAGCATCATTAATTACGACCGTGCGATTAAAAATAGATGGATGAGATGGATGAATCACCATAAAAGCGGTGAGACACCACCTCGTTTGAAGTTTCTCCTATAAATATATAGGATATCTTTCAAATGAGACATGGTCCTTCCATCCATAAGGAAGGCCAATGATCTCAGCCATCTGTAATTGATCGTGCGGTTGTTTTTAATGGCATGTTAATATTATTTATAAATTAAGCAAAAACCTATTTTGGTCTTTATCAATTACATCATCCATTATGTCACCTTAATTGTTTATTCAAATTTATAAACATATATTATGGCATGTTGAATAATAAGGTTGTCTCCCATGCTTACGGATGGAGGTTGACGGGCATCAACTCCGCCAAGAGCTTCGGCGCCGCAGTGATCTAAAATGAAGGAATACGTGGTTGCATGAACATGTGGGTATCCATTTCCTAAACTTCCATGTTACATATTGATTCTGAGATGTTGATTACCGATTTTAGATTGTTTCCTGACGTGGGTTTGGATCTTTTGGTATATCATCATCACTTTTGCTTTATTTTTTTGTTTATGTGTCGTTGATCTTTTTTATGTTTATGTTAGTGGGTTGTTGAGATTTTTTTTGATGATAATGACCTTTCTCCAGAATGTCTTGATGAAGCACAACATTTTTTTGATCCTGATGGTGTTTCTATCCCATCAGTATTGATACAAACGACAACATCACGGATGATAATGACCTTTCTGAAGCCATATTTTTAGCATCATACACAGCGTCATCGGCAAGGAAGAAGTCGATGGCACGTGTAGTTCCAGGGAATGACGATGCGGCTCTCTAAGAAGACTTTCATACAAACGACAACGACAACACGTAGATCGGATGACGATGCATGTACCCGGTGTTGTAACCAGTCCTAGATGAAGAACGATTCGCAGTTTGATACAATATTGATGTGTACTATACAATATTAATATGTATTATACAATTTTGATTTGTATTATATATATTTCTGATATATTTTTACAAAATAAATAGTTGCGAATGAAAATTGTAGTCTTTTTATAAATCTTGTATATATTGATGTGCATTGCATATTTTGGATGTCCATTACACATTTTAGAAGTGTTTTATACGAATTTTTTTTATATTTGCATTAATTAAGCATGAATGTATACCACAATTTTTACAAAAAACTACATAAATTTTATTATATAAAGAACCATACAATCGTTACAAAAAATCGCACATTAATTACTAATATGAATTGTATTCTACAAAGAAACATGCAAAATTTACAAATAAATGACTACTTTTTGAATGAACAACGTATTCTACAAAAAACATATAGTCTTTACAAATTCTACAAAAAAAATGCGAGGATACAAACATATATCTCAGATAATGTCGTCCAGTATAAAACAGGATATTTTTTAAATATGGTATTGCGAAAATACCAAAAATAAGATTATCTAAATTTACTATTTCGGAATATTAATTGGCGTACATAATTAACGCAAAAGTTGATGACCGAAATACCATTTTGGGCAAATAAATTGATGATGCCGTTAGATTTGAATCTAACGACTACGATCGTTGGCCTTCCTTAAGAATGGAAGGACCATGTCCTACTTGAAAGACCCCCCCTATATATATACAGAAAAGGGAAGCTGCGACATGTAGTAGCTAACGTGGCTGCTACATGTAGGAGCTAACGTGGCTGCTACATGTGGCAGTTTCCCCAATTTTTTATATTTTTTCAAATTAAAATCATGAATATTCATCTATATATCCCTCCATTCTATTAAAATTTCGTCAGAAACAAAGACTCCTACTCCATCCATCTAGAACATGTAATTTTAACGGTCTGAAATTTGTTGTAGTGAACATGTTCTAGATGGAGGGCGTAGGAGTCTCTGTTTCTGACAAAATTTTTATAGAATGTAGGAGGGATATAATGATGAATATTCATGATTTTATTTTGAAAAAAAATAAAAAAATTGGGAAAACTGCCACATGTAGCAGCCACGTTGGCTGCTACATGTAGCATCCTCCCCGGCCTCATATATATATATATATATATATATATATATATAATATAGGGCTGATCTTATGAGAGGAAGGGTTTGTGAGAGGATGAGAGCAATTAATAAGAGCCGTCAGATTTTAGTGACATTGATGGATGAGATTAGAATGCCCATTCTCTCTTTTCAGGGCACAATTCCCATTGACTCGCATGCAACTAGGGCTGCTAATCGAACCGAACTGTAACGAACGGACTTATGTTCGAGTTCGGTTCGATAAGGAAGTTTGAAAGTTCGAGTTCGAGTTCGGTTCGATAAATGTTCGAGTTCGAACGTTCGAGTTCAGTTCGATAACAATTTAACTGAATTAAAACTTGTTTATATGAACAAGTTCGAAACTGAAGTTCGATAATGAGGTTCAATATGCAGTAAAAATAAGAAATTATTCAAATTAAAGTGATACAAATCCCAATAAACAACACAATTTCTTTACCCTCGAAATTTACTAAGTGTATAAATACTAAGTTACATATATAAATACATACACATATACATATATCAAACTCGAACATTTATCGAACGAACATATATTACGTTCATGTTTGGTTCGTTAAGCTACCTACTAAAATTTGAAGTTCATGTTCAATTCGTTTAGAAACGAACGAACATTTTTCGAACTATTATCGAACGAACTCTAATCGAATACGAACATGTTCAGTTCGATTAGCAACCCTACATGCAACGGCACGTCCAGCGTTAACCTAAAGCGCATCGACCGCTATTTGAATATTATAGAAGAAATGTGCATCAAAGCATTTGAGAGAATCAAGCAAGTTCTGAATAGTGGTTCGATCATACTTATCTTTCCTTCTCACTTCTCAATGACATATAGCTGCCCTTATTCCCACCTGAAGTCCCCTTCTATGTCTTTCTACATGTCGTGCAAGGGTCTCCCCCGAGCAACGTCGGCGCGAGCATCTACCTCGCCGGATTCCTTGCCCTCGTGAACGCCGTGATCCTATGAGAGCGCTACAATGTAAGGGCATGGAGCAGTGAGCCAGAACCCTTGGATCTTATGCTACAGTTAATGGTTGGGATTTACTCCTTCCCCCAATCCTCTTGTACCCCCGACATCCTTCCTCACGCATCATGGACTTCCTCCGACATGAAGGTCATCTCCCTCCGGAACCACCCATGCTCACAGACGACAGTGTCACCATTACTGGCTTCGAAGGTCGCTGCCCTCGCCTATACATCCTATTCGATGCTCGCATATGAAGATTCTCTTTCCCCTCACCTCTCATATCCAGCCCGTGCACGCATGACCAATGACAGGTGTTGCCGGATCCTTTAGTTGTACAGCAAAAGCTCGTGGTGCTACCTGCGCACGCACAAGCTTATCCTCCTCCCGATCCCTAGCTGCACCGCATGAGCTACCGCACACGTGAGCTTTCCCTCGCCGCAACACGGTTTCTTATCTTGTGTCTCTCTGGTGGAGACGTGCGTATATAGCGGATGGGGGTGATCGACGAGGATGATGAAGAGCCAGTCCCAGATGAAGTGTATATGTGCACGATGACAATTGTTGCATCTCCGTCACAAAAATAAACAATAGAATCCAGTGCCCTTCTTAATACGATTACATTATCTACCAGATAACCAATAATAAGTTTTTCCAATTCTATACCGTAACATTCAACTGGAGAGCATAAAGATAACCAGAAAGAGCTACGATAACGAGAAAAGTATCGATCAAGTGCTGCCATCTCTTTGATGTTGAAACAGAAACAATGAAAGTAGGGAAAGTCCATGGAATGATGGAAAATATACAAGTATTTTGGGGCTTACAGTAATTTCTAAACCACCAGAAATGTTCAATTACAAGGAAAATGGGCAAAGATATCAGCATTGAGAATGTGATGAAAATGCACATGGAGTCAGATTTATATCTCAATACTTACTGAATCAAAATAGCAACATTGTGTAGCACAAAGGGGCAGAACAAACAAAGCAACCTCTTAAAAAAGCCATTCCTCAAAATTTTAATTAACCATTTTACTAAATCAGATTATGGGCATCTTATATTAACCATAATACATAATGAATTTGATTGGGCAGCTAAGCTACCGTCATTGATCCGATTCCACATTTTTCTTCACTCAATTTCGTTCAATTGATGAAATTAAATTTTATAAAAGCATAGATAAGTATCCAATTCAAAAGAAACAACCAACGGAGAATCTTGATTGATAATTATCCCATTAATTTGGACCTGGATGAACAACATAAAAATGGTAACAATTCCTAAGTCCATTCTCGAGCTAGAGGACTCACATTTGTCATGTCAGCTTATTGAAAAACTCAATAACTATATTAGAATACGCATTGCTTATGTGAACAACTTAGTCATCCATAGTTGCATAATACAATTAAGGCAATCAAGTTCTTTACTGGATCTGATATTTAATCACATTTGTCTTCTTCCAAACGAGGTAAAAAGGAATTAGGTCTAATAGACATGTTTAATACACACTCCACTTCCACACCATTCAAATGATATACATCAGCCAACTCGTGGAAGATGTTTAATCAAATTATACTTATTATGAAATATTGATCTAGTCCTTTCTTTGATTTCAATTCTAAATGTCCTTGTTCCATGGCGAAAATGATACACGGTTTAACATCATGGGTGGCACTTTCAGAAGAAAAAACCAAAATTTTAAAGATGATTTATGCACCCAAAAGTACTCAACAATTCGTTACAATAGACCATGGAGGCTTACCCTTCACCACTATATTGTCCAAGTTCTACTTGAATTAGGATGATATGTACATTATGGAGACACAACTGCTTCCACCATGGAGGACACGTTAACTGAATTTGAGGGCAAATTTGTTTTAACAGTTATATTCGTTATCTTTAGGATTTGTTGCAGATAGAGATTGTTCACATTATTTTATCATCAGAAAAACTTGCTGACAATAGTTTTTTTTGTAAAAACTCTATTTCAATATAACATGATACTGTACACACCATTAACATCCCAGTACCTCTGTTTCAATACAACATGATACTGTAAACACCATCCGCAAATAATACCAAGTTACCAGCCCCGTAAAACTCAACATGAGGTACCTGTTTGGTTGCTGGGTTGGACTGGGTTGGGTTGGATTGGGTTGGGATGGGTGAATAGTAATCTGTGAGGAGGAAGTACCCTTGTGAATAGTAACCAGGGTTGGGCCAACCCTGCCCAACCCTGCAACCAAACAGGCCTGCAACCAAAAGAGGTTGAGTGGGGATGTATGGCAAAAGAGGCAAATCTTTATGTTAATATAGTTGTAACTTTACCACTCTCAAACCCTGAGGTCGGCAAGAGGCGGGGACAAGGAACTGGATTAGCTATCAATCGACAAGGAACGACCCAGAAGGTTTCGGCGTGAACAGTGTTCATGAGGGCAAGGAATCCGGCGAGGTAGATGCTCACGCCGACGTTGCTCGGGGAGACCCTTGCACGATATGTAGCAGACCATAGAAGGGGACTTCGGGTGGGAACAAGGGCGGACATGCCGTTGCATGCGAGTTAATGGGAATTGTGCCCTAAAAAGAGAGAATGGGCGTTCTAATCTCATCCATCAATGTCACCAAAATCTAACGGCTCTTATTAGTTGCTCTCATCCTCTCACAAACCCCTCCTCT